>BPTQ01000005.1:178438451-178549202 GCA_019973895.1 Chrysanthemum seticuspe | reverse complement strand
GGAGAGTGTCCTAGATCCATCAATGTGGAAGCACCAAACATTCTCACTATTGAAGATATCTTCCCTCATGGTTATCCAATGAAGATCGGAAAGAATAACCTCAAAGTTGATTTTGATAGCTTCTATTGTTCTGAATCTTCGTGTCAAATAGCTGTGGATATTCTGAAGACTCACCCCTATCAGAACATACTCACCAACTCTGCTACAGTGTCGGGGATCCACATTCACCAATTCTGGCATACAATGCGAAAGATCAAAGGTCAAAATGTTGTGACGGTGACGCTCAACCATAAACAAGTCACCATCACACCAGCAGATTTAAGGGTTATTCTTCTTGTTCCCGTCATCGAACCTACTGAATACAATGCCACTCCAACTAAAGATGTCGTTCTCCAGTTCATGGTCGACATTGGCTATGATGAAGCTACCGGGGTAATCACAAAGCACTCACATGTGGATCTCAAGAACATTCCCCAGCCATGGAGAACCCTCTACATTATGATCCCCAAATCCGTTTCCGGACGTGATAGTGGTTATGAGCATCCCAAGCTCATGGAACTACAAATATTTTGGGCTTTGGTCAACATGAAAGACATAGAAGTTGAAGCTCTGATAAGGGACGACATGATGACTTACCTTAAAAAGCTTGGCACCAAAATCCCGTATATCAGATATACTAAACTGTTGATCCAAAGAGCTCTAGGGTATAATCCTGATATTCCCTTGAGACTCAATGACCCAAATCAACACTCCGCGTTGTATGAGCCCATACTCTCTGTCAGATTTAAGGACTCGACAACAAAGAAACAAGGTGCAGTGTTGCCAGATCATCTTCTTATGGAAGACATCAAACAAATTGTATTCGTACAAAAGATATCTGGTAGCAGTTGATGAAGGCAAAGTAGGTTTCCTTGATGAAAAGTCCTCCGGTACACCTACTAGGAAAACCAGGAGAGGCAGTGCAGGAAGTGTTACAAGAACTGAGAGTCAGAGGAAGTTTCCTAAGAGATCACATGCTCTCAAAAGGAAAATTCCGTCTAAAGAAGCCATCCCAATTCCCAAGCCTGAACCGCAACAAAAGCTAGTGGATGAAAGCTCTGAGGAAACTGAATCAGACGAAGAGGTCATCTACTCTAAAACTCCAACCGATGACACTCAAACAGTAGCAAAACCTCCCAGTCCAAAAGCTGATAAAGGAAAAGGGAAAACTCCAGTGCTTGAGCATGAAAAGGAAAACTCGGAAGAAGAACCACTAGACGAAGAAAGAGACTATCAAAAGAAGTTAAAGAACCTCAGACTCAAATATCTTGCCGATGAATTTGTATTGGATCAAACTCGTGGCCCCGGAGGGTCATGTGGTGGTGCACTATCTACACCAGTTTCCGATGCCGTTAATCAACCCGATAAGGGAATTGGTACCACCACCCACGAACAACAACAAAGGCAGATTGAGGATTCTATCAACTTTGATATTGAGGAACCAGACATGGAAAAGACTGAGAAAACTCCTGGTGAAGATGCTAAGGCTGATGAAACGGCTAAGTCTGGAAATGATGAAGATCTAGATTATGATAATTTTCTTCTAGACAGTCCCGCACGCTCCAAGGAGGAAACTTCTGAGCCACCAAAGGACCCTGAGCCACCTCACGTCTCCTCATCATCAGACTCGTCTTCTCACTCTTCACTTCCACCATCCAAAGGCACAACCAGATCCACATCTAAATCTGTGAAGAAACCAACTGACTCTTGGATATCTCGGGCAAAGACAAGGATTGTCAAAGCTGTCAAGCAAGTCAGGAAGAAAGTCGTGACCAACAAAAAGTTGGATATACTTGCTGACAATATCAAAATTCTATATGACGAGATAGACAAGATGTCAAGTGAAAGGGAGTATGTCCAGAAGTTTATGAAACGTGATCTTCAAGGGGAAATGAACGAAATGATTAAGGGCTATACTCACAAGTTCTTACTCGACACAGTTCCGGGTGTGACAAGAGAGATGTTCAACAGACAACTCTATCCGAATCTGATGCATTTGGCCAAGCAAACTATAAGATCAACACCTATGACCGTAACAATCAACCCAACTGATCCTATAGTGTTCTCTGATGCTGAATTGGTTTCCAGGCTGGTAACTCAAATGTCTAAACGATCTGCAACATTTAATTCTTACGAAGGTAAATTGTTTGACGCATTGCTGGAATACCAACTCAAATCAGCATGCAGAGAAGAAGCTGAAAAGCCTAATCGTCCAAGAGACGATGACGATAAGGATAAGGATAAGGATAAGGAGCCTAAACGTCCAAAGAAGTCTGGAGAACCCTCCTCTGTGCCACCACCACCCCAAAGGACACCAACACAAAGACGATCCCCTCCACACTCTTCTGCTGATAAACCTCAGGACTCTGAATCTCCACCCCAGTCAGAGAAAACCGGTGATCATTTCGAATACACTGGTGGTGACGATGAGGAAGTCCCTGAGCCCCAACAACAACCCACCTCTCCCGACACAGCAAAGAAACCAGCATCCTCATATAGGCCAAAGAAGAAGAAGAAGAAGACGCCGAAGGCTGATGTCGTATCATGGCTAGACGAAGATGACTGGTTTTCTACACTTATTGATGCTACTCCCTACCCACCTGAAGGTAAAGATACGATAGAAGGTCAAACATTGGAGCATGCTAAGTTACTTCAAGAAAAGTTTTGGGTGAAGAAGATGACCAAGTCAGAGTTAAAATGCATCAAGAATGAAGCTTTTCAATTGCTCAAAGACAGCTCAGAAAGTGCTATTGAAGTTGAATATCATCTTGAAAACATAGCACGAGCCATGTCTAACAACATTGATTGGCTCAACCCTGAAGCAAACATTGACTTCACCAGAACAGAAAAGGCTCCATACTACACCGACTGGTCCAGACCTCTACCAACGATTAGCCAACCAGATCAACCAAAGATTCCATTTCGCTACTTCTTCAACAAAGACCTGTAATTTCTTCTACACGGTAGCGATGTGTCAAAGAAATACGCTACATCACTTACACTTCCGTTCCCGGCAGCCATATACTCCAACTGCATAGCCATCGAGGAAAAGGCTACTCACATGTTTAACAACAGCGTGGAACAGTATGACATTGATGCAATGTATGAGATTCACCATTGGCCGGAACGCCGACGAATCTACTACAAAAGCTGACAGGTTCGAAAGTCTAAATATGAAGTGCACAGTGATAAAGGGATCGTTGATGTTAAGCATGTAGCTCTCTCGTCTAAATGGGACTACACTTTCCTCAAAAAAATCGTGGTCAAAAGACAAGACGAAAGGGACTATAATTTCTGTGAAGCGGACTTTCAGAATTTGTCTCTCAACGACATTGAAGATCTGTATCTTGCCAATGTACAGGGAAGAATGAGACAATTCTCGACAGAAATCCAACGTGAATACATCAAGTCCTTGCTAATCTTCATCAGAAGCATCGTGATCCAGGAACGTCTAGAAGATTTACAACTTGCCGTTGAATCGTATCAGACACGTGTCAACCTCACCAAACCTCAGCTCGACCTCCCCGACATCAATCATCTTCCTCAATACACTCTCATCAGCAAACTGTTTGGAGTAGTCTACTGCAGTGAACTACATCGCAACTGCTTGATGGCGTGTAAAGATCTTCATAAGTTTGGAGATCATAGACTGAAGAAAGTCAGGGACGGCTTAGCTTATAGGTTGAAGGCGATACATGAAGGCATTGGGTTACCAAAGCGATGGAATTCGAGGGAGAAACGGGATGTGAAGAAAATAATCACTCGCATCGATGAAAGGTTGTATAGAAGGGACCAGTTCAGAACTTTGGAGAGCTTCGTAGGTGGTCGTCCCAGGATTTCTCTCACAGGCTATCAACGCCCAGTTCGCATTCCTGGAGATATTACTGGACTACCTGAATCTCCTGGTACCCCTTGAGCTGTTTCTTTTTCAATATTGATTTAGATGTGTGATTGTTTAAATGACAATGGTTTGTGCACATATAACAGTGTACAACCCATACTTGTACTGAAAGGACCCTCTGGTACGCTTCAGTGCCACAATCCTTATAAAAGGAGCGAAAGCTTCTTACTTTTGACTAAAACTTATCAAACATTTCATTTTTAAAAGGTTTTGCTCAAAAGAACAAGTACTTCCCCTTATGATTTTCAAAACCTCAAAAGTTAATATCACTTGTCGAGGGGGAGTATTTGATTAAAAACTTTGTTCACAAATTGTTCTTCGTGATAATCTTCCCATAAAACTCGAAATGGTCATATTCGATATCAAAATTTCGTCAAAAATAACATTTATATGCCATTTTTGAGGGGGAGAAAAATTATGTGATAAGAAATATGTTGTGAAATTGAAAATGAATCATTGTGCTACAGACTTAACCAATGAATTGAAGAGATCTTAAATGTTAGTAACTCGAAAAGACTTGTCCGGGACGGGTAATAATTTCAAGCTAGTTCGCTAGTGATGTAAACGTGTCTCGCAAAGGACTTGTCCGAGTAAAATGTACCATTCAAGAAACTCTTGGTAGACATGAACTTTGACGGGTTTGACAACCTTTCGAGGTTTGTCCACACCTTCAAGATAGTTATTAGAGCCAGTTGTCACCTAAAAGCTGACAATGTAACTCTTTAACTATGCAACATAACTGTGTCCCTCGGGGAATTGTCTATCTTGAGTCAATCAATTCAAAAGTGCGAGCTCTTCCCTCACTGTGCAGATTTCTGTCAAAACTCTTAAGCACATGTGGAGGGGGAGTATTTCTGAAAATCTAAAACTCTTAAAGTGATCTAACATGTTTTTCATTCACAAACACTTTGAGAGATTTTCATGAAAAAGTTTTTATGGCAACATAGGTTAGTCATGGAGTTATAAGGTGACTAAGGTTAGGAATAACCGTCCTATGATCCGCCAGAGCCGGAGGGATCTACCCAAGGACACTACCAATAGTTAGAATTAGAATTCCTTAGGTATGATTATGAAAAGGAGAAAATGAGAATCGGAGAAAGAAGGAGTTGAAGAATTGAAAAGTAATGCAAAGAAAAGGGTGAAAACAAATAGCCCTCCAGATTATTCAACTTAGGGCAGACACCGCGTTCAATTCATATGCTACTGGTTGTCACTTGATGACACCGATATTGAAGATCAAAGTCGTCATGGACCCAGTGACGCATGCACTAAACCTTCTTAGCCACTCAAGTTTCTCTCAACAGAAGCTTGTTTCATTCTCACAGGGAACCCTACGTAAACTATCGGCTTTCTCTTAGAGATTGCTGGTATTGAAGAAGGAGACCCTCTCCCTAGTCTCCGCTCAGGAAAACCAAAGCGCACTATTAAGTCTAGAGCCACGAGATTCATCAAAAGATCTCATAGGTACACTTGACATATTATCACTTGTCGTTCAACAATAAGGACGCAAGTGATACATTATCGTGTCCTTCACAGATCTTAGCAATCTGTCGAGAACATTTATGAGAGGTTCATACAAGTGATCCTCAGTGATTGAATGGAAACTCCTGCCAGGGTCAACATCAAACAGCCCTGACAGTAGGTCACTTCGGTAACTCCCCGTGGATTACGCTTAGTGTGTCTCAAACGGTCTACAGTTGTGAGGTGATGCTTCGGTGTACCTCAACGACTCATTTAAACTGTAGGTGTACTTCGGTACATCGCGTTATCTCACTTGTGGGACTCCAGTTCAGGAACGGCCTTTGTGAGAATTAGAGATGTGTTTTCACACTATGCTGTTAACACCCTCAAAATTCAAACTTGTAAGTGCCGGAATCCGCTTATTACTAACCGATGTTTTATGTTTTCTTCTTATGGAAGCTCTGGAGTGGACTGATCATGCAGATTCTTCACGTGCTCATACCAACAACATCACTAATGGAAGGTCTCTCAAAAAGCAACACAAAGTCAGAATGATTCTTCATCAAGTCAAAGAATCTACAAAGTTTAAAGACTAAGAGAACTACATCAGTACTGAAATCCAACGTTAAAGAGCGTGTGAGCATGTTGGAGAAAGACGTGGAGACACTGGAGCAACGAAGCAGACCTGATGCAGACAACAACAACATACTATCACAACCATCACAAAGAAAAAAGATCAAAGAACAAAGAAAATGATGACGTCAAAGCAGAACTTTTCAAAGGAAACAATTTCTCTACACTAGGGAGATTGTTCGAATCAAGACAATTCTTCTCACAAAAAAGAAGAATGTCAAAAGACGTCAAAGCTACTATTACATCAGCACCTTCAACGTTTATATTATCAATCACTAACACTTAGGGGGACATTGTTGGAATCACTCCTAAACTAGATTTCAAGGGTTAGTAATTAATATGTAATAGTTAGCTTAATATGGCTTTTATGTTAGTAATCATGCCAAGGCTTATGTAGAAAGCCCATGAGCCTTGGCCCAAGCCCATAAAGGAAAGGAAGGGAACTTGCATGTTGCCCTAGTTCCTTCCTATAAATAATGCTTGTAAACCCTCACTTGAGGGTTGGTTGTTCAATTCACACTTTACACTTTATGCATAACTCTTCATATATTCATATGTGTGTGTGTGTGTGTTTGTTCATCCGATCACTTCTTTTCAATTTCTTCTATTGATGCTTGTGTTATGAATATAGGAACCTAACAGTCTGCCAATTGGTATATAGTACCCACAAAATATAATTCAACGATACCCTTTTCCACATGCTCCTTGATGAAATGATATCGAAGATCGATGTGCTTTGATTTTGAATGTTGAACAGAGTTGCACGATATCGCAATAGCACTTCGATTGTCGCAGTACATCGGGATTCTGTCAAATACGTAACCATAGTCTTTGAGTTGTGTTCTCATCCAAATGACTTGAGCACAACACGCCGACATGGCTACATATTCTGCTTCTATTGAGGACAGCGATGTACAATCCTGCTTCTTCGATTGCCATGACACCAGTTTATCACCAAGAAATTGTAAAGCTCCTGAAGTACTTTTCCGAGAATCTAAGCAACCTGCGTGATCAGCGTCTGAAAAAGCTATTAGTTCAAAACCAGAATCCTTCGGATACCAGATTCCCAAATTAATGGTTCCCTTGATGTATCGGAGGATTCTTTTAGCCTTAGAGAGGTGAGTTTCAGTTGGTCGCAACTGATAACGGGAGCAAAGATATACAGCAAAGACAATACCAGGTCTACTGGATGTTAGATGAGAGACCCAATGATACTTCGGTAGTTGGTAGGGTCAACCAATTTCCAATGCAAATCAGCGTCCAGTTTCTTGGTATGTGCCATTGGTGTGGCATAGGTGTCACAGTTTTGCATTCCGTTTTTGTTTAAAATTTCAAGGGCATATTTGGACTGACTCAAGAAAATACCACGGGGTGATTGATGAACTTGCAGTCCTAGAAAGAACGTAAGTTCACCCATCATGGACATTTCAAAATGTTTTTTCATGAGTTTTGAAAAAGCGTTTGAGTACTTTAGATGTGTTGACCCAAAAATGATTTCATCCACATTAATTTGAACGATTAAAATGTGTGCCCCGCGATATTGTATGAATAGTGTAGGGTCGACCGATCCTTTGACGAAATTATTAGAGATAAGAAAGGATGATAACTTATCATACCACGCCCGAGGGGCTTGTTTGAGACCGTAGAGAGCCTTGTTCAGTTTGTAGACGTGATTAGGGAACTCTGGATCAACGAATCCTTCTAGCTGGCTAACATAGACCGTTTCTTTCAGTTTTCCATTGAGAAAAGCAGTTTTGATGTCCATCTGAAAGACTGTGATGTTCATGTGAGCCGCGAATGCCAGAAAAATCCGAACAGCCTCAAGTCTAGCAACCGGTGCGAATGATTCCTCGTAATCAATCCCTTCTTCATGTCTATAACCCTTAGCCACCAGGCGTGACTTATTTCGTATAACCGTACCTTCAGCATCTAGCTTGTTTTTCCAAATCCATTTGAGACCAATAACATAGACCCCTGTTGGTTTTTCAACCAATTCCCATATTTCAAGACGTTTAAACTGATTGAGTTCTTCTTGCATGGATTCAATCCAGTTGTCATATGTCATGGCATCCTTAATATTTTTGGGTTCAGCTTGGCAGACGGTGAGTGCATAAATGCAATGTTCACCGTCAGTCTGAAGGCGTTGTCTAGTTACGACTGGTTGATTCGGGTTGCCAATAATGTTCACAATAGGATGGTCTTTAGTCCAACGATGTGTGGAAGGTTGATGTTGATATACAGTCTGCATATTGGGAGGATTCAAATGGCTTGTAGATGATTCTGCAACATCAGGTGTGGCAGTTTCATTAGCAAACGGATTGAAGAACGCATTTTGGATCATAATCTGTAGGTGGGTGTACTTCATTGTTCAGAAGATCATCAGTTGGTTCAGCATCATTGGATGCGGTTTGTTCGACTGTTGTTGTAGAATCAATTGGTGGTGCTTCCTCAACAGTAGTTGTTGTGGCAGGTGTATCATGTATTGGATTATTATCAGGTTGAGCAGCGGAAACATTTGATACATCTGTAGCACGTTCATCAAGATCATCATTAAACAGAGGAGCAAATAGCTGTTCATTTGACGTCGAGTAAGTTGTAAACTTGGTTCAGTTGATGATGAGGTTTAAGGGAAGTTTAGACGGTTATGTCCGGGTTCCAAGCTGTTTTGCTTAGAAGCCATTTCGAATACAAACAGAGAAATGATGTACTAAGTATGAAACATACATTCTTACGAGTAACTTCACAGTTACTCGTAAACGGATATGAAGATAGGGTCTTAGGCGTAAGCCAACAGTCATAGGCGTAAAAATAGGGTTTTGACCCTGGTTTGACTTTTTCCGGCCATGTTATCCGACCAACGAATCCGACCAGCAACATTAACCCAGAAAAGATGGTTTAAAGAACCTCATTGTTGACCCATTTTGACCACCAGGATTGACCACTTTTACCATAAAGTTTCACGAGAATGGTACAAAAAAAAAACGTCATACAAGATTATCACAGGTTTTGACCCATTTGACCACTGTTGGGACCATGACATTTTTGACCAAAATAAAAGGATACATAAACTTATAGAAAATTAACTTATAGAAAATTCTGTTTAAACACAAAAATATGTGAAAAGTTAAAAACTTTGTTCAAAAATACAGATTTTAACACAAGATTTTTTACAAGAAAACATCACAAAATCAACCATAACTAAAAAAACCGACCTTGCTCTTGATACAACTGTTAGGTCACCATGTTTGTAACACAAGCATCAATATGAAGAAATGAGATAAGAGAAGATCGGATGAACACTTAACCAAAACACACGTATAAATAATGAAAGGTTTATGCTTAGAGTGAAATAGAAAAGTGAACAACCAACCTTCAAGTGAAGGTTTACAAGACTATTTATAGGGAAGGAACTAGGGCAACACACTAGTTCCCTTCCTTTCCTTATTGGGTTTCGGTCAAGGCTTATGGGCTTTCTACATAAGCCTTGCCATAATTACTAACATAAAAGCCTAATTAAGCGAACTATTACATATTAATTACTAACACTTGTAATCACAAATCACATAACGAGTGTGAAAGGAGACAAATCGCTTTAATCATTGATACGACAAAGCGCATCAAAATATTCAAGAGACAAATCGCTTAACTCAGTATGTAATGCACAAGTCGCATGTACTAGTCATTAGAGACAAATCGCTCATAAGAAACCTGAGATAAATCGCTACCAGAAATCATGTACACGATATCACACCAACTCACAGAAAAACACATCCATTGAAAATTAAACATGACAAATCATACAGGAAGGAGATGTAATTAGACCAACAAAGCGCTACACACAAACCACTAATGATATCCATAACACACATCAAATCCACACCTGAGCGAGGTGCGCAGGAAAGGAGACGACGAACTGACTATATCAATCTAAGCACAACACGCATGAGTCTAAGCATACACTAATCATAATAGTATCTAAACAATCTACTCAAGTAGAAGCAACAACAAAAATTTAATCATCAAACCTAAAAACTGATCAGTCGAGGGATAGGAAAGATGGATCTGCAAGAGAGAGATGTTGGTTAGTTCCTAATAATAGATGAGTAAGAGTGATACTTGTGTCCAAATAGATTAAAAACATACCACTCAAAATTTTTTGCACAAATCGCTTATAAGACTGAAGTGGAGAGAATAGTTCGTGTGAAAGTTTGACTAGGTTTAGGAGACTTTTGACCAAAAGACAAATCGCTCACATATTTATACTATGATTTAACTTTACACAAATTGCACAAATAGTCCCTGCACTTAACAAGTCGCTTATGGAATGATGAGAGTGACAAATCGCCTAGCTTAGACTCAACTCAAATCGCATAGCTTAAGAAAACAAAAATCGCATCACTTAAACTCAATAAATTGACAAGACTCATACTAATCATAGCATGGACAAACCACCTAGCATAAAGCACATAAAGAAACATGATATAGCACAGAGTAAATCATTTCAAGTAATGTAACATGCAGCAGCAATCCAGAGAGCACATGTCATACTTGTAACAATCATGCAGAGACATGTTGAAAAATTCTCCCCCTCAATCGATGTCACGAATTAAGAGTGAGTGAACATTGATTGAAATACAACCCCCCTTAAAAATAGAGTATAGCTTCTGTTCGAACTTCATCTAAGGACCCGTGTCATTATTGAATGACATTTCTAGGACCGTAGATGTTATCGATACCAAAAGATACATCTTTTATTAAATTTTGTATAAAATTTAAATTTTTATATTTTTTTTTAATTTTTTTTGAAAGTGTAGATTAGTTTGTACACGGATTATTGAGAACGAGTCCTGAGTCAAGGCGATCAGGAGTCAAAGTACGAGGTACATCAATTCTGACAAGCAACAATTCCTGAGTGAGCAGTCTTCAGTTCAGTTGGAAACCAGGTCATGATGTTCATGATTGTATTGAGCATTGTACCTGAAAAAGACTGAGGAAAATTTGCACTAATAGCACATGTAGTATTGCAAATAGGTGGTTTAGTGACAGTTGTATCCTCATCTTTGGATGTTTTACAGCCAGGCCTAGGAGTATCATTGATGGGAATCCCTTTAAGTCCAACATTCTTGAAGATTTTCCCGGTGGGCATCCACTTAAGACAAGATCTAGGTGAGTAAGTCCGTTTGGATCCTGTGTATTTAAATAATCTACCAGTAGGCATCCACTTAAGACAGCAGCTATTTGATGCTTCTTAAGACAGAGTTAGATCCTTTAGTTACAGAAGAAGATGTAACCATTTCCCTGTTTTGAACATTGGTCCTTTTGCAATTAGTTTGTTTCTTAGGGGAGTGGTCAGCCATTTGATGCTTCTTATGTGGACTAGATGATCTCCTTATATTCCTGATCTTAGAGTGTTGAGCATTAGAATGAGAAGGAATTAGTGAGGCGACTGATTTTGGCAAAACGATGTTCTCTTTGACTTAGGAAGCATTTCTAGATTTGAATGATTTAATTCTTTCTGAATTAAATGCATTTGGTTGCCTAACAACAGATCGATCATTAGCCCTTTGTGAATTTGGTTTCTCCAAGGTAGACGTAATACCAGACTTAGTGTTCCCAACATTCCTAGTAATTTTCCTAAGCTCATTTTTTAAGGCAACTATGGTGAAGATCTTGTTCTGAAGATTGGTGTTGAGGGCATCTATGTCAGCCAACAAGGAATTAGTCAGATCTAAAAATTTTGTCTTATTCTCTAATTGATTCTTCCTTAAAGACTCATTTTCCCTTAACAACTTAGCCACACATAATGCCAATTCATCATTCCTAGATTTAACCTCATTACTAACTTCATTGTTAAGATAATTCACCCCCATATTAATATTCATATGTAGGTCTGAGATTTGATTTTTCAGATTACATATGGTTGAGTCTTTGTCTTGAAGCTGAGTTTTTAGCTGGTTAATTTCAAAAAATTCTCGAAATTCTGGGAATTCCGGATTTAGGCAAGCTTTTATAACAAGAAAACTTTCTTCCTTTTGTTTTATTGCAATTTCTAAGGAAATGCAATGTTTTTCAAGAATTGAGTATTTGTTGGAAAGTTCGTCAAAAGCCTTTTTATCAACCATATCATTTTTTTTGAAATAAGTAGACTCGGTCTCAGCCAAGGAACATTCATCAGAGTCATGTTCAGCCTTAAGGTCAGTTTGTTTAGGTACATTAGCAGATGTATTATATTGAACAGTTAAGGGTACCTCATCAAATGACACCTGTTCATTTATCGGTTTGATATGTGCATCCACATCATGTGTGCCAAGAGTTACTGAGCAGCTGGTTTCATCATTCTTTGTTGTGTCTGATATTCTGCATTCAGCAACACCCAACCTTTCAACTGATACATTACCCGACTCATCACAACTTTCTCGTAATTGCACCTGACACTCATTCATGTTATTATCCTCTTGAGCAGCTTCCTCAATGTACTTATCCACATTATCCATCAGTTGGATAAATGTATTGATGAACTCATGAATTTCCATTCCAGTATGTTTCTTAAAGGAGATTCCAGTCAAGTGTTGATCGAAGTCTGCGGAATATTCCCCATTGATGAACGACTGAAATTGGTTGTGAATTACCTGAAGTGCAGCATTGGAATCCTCCTTTGATACCTTCCTTTTGGAAAGTTGAAGCTTCAATTGCTCTAAATTCAGCAGCAAGGTTCTCGTCAATGTGGATAAGTCCTGGCGGAAAAGAGCATTACATGTTCGATCCATAGTTGTGGATAAAAGCTGTAAAAGGTGAGAGTGAAGTAGTTGATAGGGCTCAATGCTGCATTTAATTTGCATTGCATTATGTAGCATTAACAGGTGTGGTTCTTTCATATTGGACTCAGAGTAAGAAGTATTTTGATCATCATTTGCTGAATCAACCATGGTTAGACTTTCTGAGTAGTAAATACTTTCTTTGTTCTGCGCAGTATCATAAAGTTTGAGCACATTGGAGATTAAGGGATCAGTGGTGTAAGACGTTGTGTTGATAGCATATGACAAGTCTTAAGTAGTAGGCAGTTAATCACAAATCGCTTGCAGCAACTCAATTTAGGACAAATCGCTTAAGACAAGGATACTTTCAGCACAAGTCGCAGAGATGACAAGTCGCTTAAACTGACAAGTTGCTAAATCAGACAAATCGCTTCATCAATCAAATCGCTTAAACATACAAGTCGCTTAACCCAGTAACTCGCTTGATGGACAAGTTGCTTAAATAAGACAAATCGCTTAATCTTACAACTCGCTTAAATAAACAAGTCGCTTAAAGTGACAAATCGCTTAACCGCACAAATCGCACAAGTACAACCACTAACCGGAAAAATCGCTTAAATAAGTGATTCTTAACAAACACAAGTCGCTTCCAACCAAAGACAAATCGCTCGTCAGAAACAGTATACGAGGCACAAGTCGCTTCCTTTAACACAAACAAAACGCAACTTTTTAATCCGAAACCAATCCAACCACAGTGATTCAAGCCTTCCAAATCACAACCTAACCACTTATGATGATTCTAAACACAAAAGTACAATCAAGATCCAAACTTTAACACCAGAAATGGTCCAAATGATGCAAATGCCACTAAACCTTTTTAAACCCAAAAACCATATAAAACAACTAGAAATCCAAGAACATGTAAGAGGGATGATCAAACCATGGCTCTTGATACCATTTGTAGCATATTGGATTTCATAAACACATCATATCATAACATAAGTGGGGCGTATGGTTTAAGATTTTAGAGAGAGAAAGTGGGATATTCTAGTGAGATAAAACATATGGAAGGTTAGATTACCAAATGAACATCCAACTCTCTCCCTTGTGGGGAGAGGGCTATTTATACAAATGACTACGCCCTCCTTCGGGCTGTGGATCAGACATACAGTGGGTAAAGACCCGTCCGTCCTCCACGGTGTTACTTAAACTACTGCTAATGTAACACCCCAACCCGACAAGGGTAGAAGTGTCTCATTCTGGTGTCATATCAGAACATACAAATAAAATTTTGCAAACGAAAGCCTTATAAAATAAATTACCAAGTCATATAAATGGATGACTTACAAAGAAAATACAAAATCCAATATGTCCGAACAAAAATGAAATCTAAAAACAATAGCTTATCAAATTAAATCCAAAACGATAAGGTAACTAAGGTCGGTCTACTCGAATAATCCAACTATCAGCCCATCAAGCCCATCTTCAAACCTAAAACCTGCCGCAGGAAAAGAAATGCGGCTGAGTTTAAAAAGCCCAGGGAACAGATATAACAAACGAAAGCTAAACAAAATCAGAGGTACAAAAATTAAACAAAGGGAACTGATAACAAAGTCGCAACGAAGAGGAACAATGAGTCAAGGAGGATCCTGCAGAACACAATTACACAGATATCTAGCAAGAACAGCAATCAAGGAGAACACGAGAGAGCAACACATCCATGACATATATAATCACATATAAGAAATCAGACACACAAGCACCGAAACAAAATCAAGCATAGTAGACGTCGCATCCACTCAACATAGAATATCATGCAATCAAATCAGGAAATCAAAATATAATTAAGCCCAACGGAAAACTATAAGCAAGCGGAAGCAAATAAATTACGAAGTGAGCACGACAATCACACAAGACAAATGACCCACAGATTAATAACATAACATTATCATAACAGATATAAGCATGGCAGGTCGTCAATTATCAATAAGACACCAATGGATAATCATATCCCATGAACATAATTTAAACGGAGGTATCCATAATAAACAGATAAACCAACTGGTTACACACAAACATTATCACCAGACCAATCAAGGTTTACATAACAGTAAGATAACATATATTCAGATGACGACAGTTAAATCATATAATCGCAGTAGACTAACCAGTAATCACATAGAACATGTAACAGCATAATCAAATTCAACAATCATATAATAACCTGGTACGTGAATGAAACTATAATATGAAGTAACGGAAAAAGAGTATGACAGAACAATGCAATGGAATGTATATCATGGTAGTAGAGTGAGTCACATAAGGGAACTGGGTAAAGGACAATCAATACAGAATATGGTGCATTGGGGAATACAGAAGGTACAATATAGGTATATCAATAGTGTAAGGTTTGTCAGAAATCCATCCCGAGCCAACAATACAATACAATACAATCAATAGTAGCATTAGCAGCCCAATATCCAATAGTAGCCATTGTATTCGGAGGGGTGACCTCGGAATACCATATTAATAGGAGGAGAGACCTCAGTAACCAATGGAGTAGCTAGCTCCCAGACTGTGAGGGGGTGTATTGCACATACGCACCACATCACCAATACAATATCAATATCAATCCAATACAATACAAATCTATGATGCATCCATACGCCCCCTGCAATACAATGGTGGCCAATACAATATCTGAAGCGCGCAATAATCAATACAATAATGGGGACGGTGTGGAACATCACTCATCCACACTGGAGTCATGCCATTGGTGCATCAATGACACGTACATTGAACCCCCATGCCTAGTTAATGGCTCGGGTATCAAACTGACATGTCAGACAAAAGATCAAAGTGTAGCAATGCATATGTGTTCATAAGCAGAGGTGCAATATCAATAGTTCACAATTCAGAGGTTCATAACAATAGTTCAATATCAAGGTCCAATATCAATATTCCAATATCAAAGGTTCAATAGCACAGATTCAATAGCACATGTCAATAGCAACAGTTCAGTAGCAAAGGTTCAGTAGCAAAGGTTCAGTAGCAAAGGGTTCAATAACGGAAGTTCAGTAACAGTGGTTCAATAATAAAGGGGTCAATAGCAAAGCAAAGATTCAATAGCAATGGTTCAATAGCAATGGTCAATAGCAAAGGATCAATAGCAAAGGAATCGATATCAAAGGTTCAATATCAATGGGTCAATATCAAATAGTCAATAGCAAAGAAATATCATAAGTGAACAAATTCAAGGGATCAGAAAGTCAGGGAAACCCCTACTGAAAAGGGATAGAATATATGTACCTTAGCAAATGAAAGCAAATGGAAAAGTGAGCACGAAGAAATATCGTCACGCCTTCTTCAACGAATCTACACGGATTACGGTTCGTATAATACTTATTAGTTCATTTAAATCATAACGGATTTATTGCTTATATAAATCGTATTAATATTCTTTTTAGAGTTATTAAGCGTATTCTCATTTTTAGTAATGGACCGAAATAAATACTTTAAGGTAATAATTATTAATTAGCAAAACATAGGGGGTTATAAATGATAAATCGTAAAATTTAAAGGTTTAATATGACAATATAGCAAATTTAGAGGTCAAATATGATAGATTTTAAAGATTAGGGTCAAAAATGACAACTTGCCAAAGTTTAGGGTTTGCATGCACCCATGACCAAAGTCTAAGGTTTAAAATGTAAAATAAACTTAATATTTAATAAATTTCAATTTTTGTTTAGAATTCTCAATTTAAATGTTAACATTATACATATTCAATCAATATTCAAGCTTGCTCGCGGTTCAAACAATCAACATTCACGACTTAGTAAAAATATATTATGATTAACCCCCGACTTGACTACACCGGGGACCTTTAAAAACACTAAACGACCCGACCGTTGATCCCGCGATGACCCTTAAACTTACCCCACAATACCATGCATATAGCCTTTTCTTACCCATTTCTTGCGAGACAAAGAAACTAAACAAAGGCAACATGTTTCGAATTAAATAATTACCCATAACCGACACATGTAAACTTGTTTTACCCATCTCATTCGACAATTTGAACGCACACACAAGACACTCTTTACATCAAGTGAACTGTTTAAAGATTCGAACCCGGCTCGTCGATACTTAACAATAATCATATAGTAGCAACTATGTTTTCATGTACACAAAGGCCAAACTATTACTAGTATTCATGAATGAAAAGTTTCATCTTGATTAACCTTAATGTACAAACATGTACATGCTTGTTCTATATATTCAGCAACCATCTTCATACTTACTTATTTTTGTCGTAAATCATCATATGCATGCACTCATGATCAGACCATATAAAATATGTTTTAAAATAGTAAGTTATGAATTCTTCATTATTAGTGGTACGTGATTTATGGCTTTATGATGATATATATATATATATATATATATATATATATATATATATATATATATATATATATATATATATATATATATATATATATATATATATATATATATAGGAGAGGGTTAATGTGAGATCAAGCTTAAAGTTGTAAAAATAAGATCAAATCTAAAAAACCACTAAAACATTTATAAATAACAATTTTAGCAATCATACACAAAAAAAAATTATATTTTAATACAAATTAACATTTTAGCAACTAATAACCAAATGATACATGAGTTTGGATTAGTGATACACCTGATACACATTACACTAATAAATATTTCAAAACCTGATACACATACAAAAACTTGTTACACATTAAACTTCTAATCAAAGTGTATCACCTAGGTTTTGTAAATTTTAAAAAGAAATCTATCGAAACTTTAACAATTTTAGTTGTAGTAAATAAAAAAATTATTTTTATTGTAAGGAGAGTATCTCTTGTCAAATTTTAGTTCGATCTCATTTTAACAACTTTAAGTATGATCTTATTTGATCTAGATTCTATATATATATATATATATATATATATATATATATATATATATATATATATATATATATATATATATATATATATATATATATATATATATATATACTTGATATTAACATCTAACAGATTTTTTTAACTTAACACATGATTATGCATGAGTTTAAATTATAGATCGAGGTTTACCTCTAGATAAAACGATAGATTGAAAATGAGACAAGAACACGAGTGCGAAGCCAATTCAAACAGGAACACAAGAAATCAATGAGACACGATCAAACCCGAACCCAACCGTACACAATCAGCTAAACGAGTTTAAGTCGCGAGCTATACACCTCCAATGAATGAGACCGAAACGAGCTACTGATCACAAACCAAGGATTACAACAAGTGTAACCAAGCCAATTCCCGCTACTCTCCACCATTCGCACGAACCGAAACAAAGTATAAACTAGAACCGCAACTTGAACGAACCAGAACAAGAGCAAGGTTAACGCGAACCCAACCGTGGATTACGCTAACCTCTATAAATTGTGCGCAAGAATTTGGTGGTTTATTTTGGAACCTGATAAGGAGTTAGTTTCAGGGATTGTGAAGAAAATGCTTCATTATGGGGCGTCCATATAAAGGTTTTGTTGTTAAATGGTCATTCTTGCCTACAATCTCGCCATGGTTAGTGGATAATTTTGAGAAAGTATTAATGACGAGCGTTTCATTTGTGAATTTCAACGTGTGTAATATCAGTAATAGAATCATTTTGTATTTATCTACTAGTTATAATGCCCGCGAACGCGCGGGTTTTTTCTAATTTTTTGAATAATGTATTTTGACCGGGTTTAATTTAAAGTCCAACATAAATCGGTTTTTGTGGGTCAAATTTAAAGCGTATTTGCTAAAATGTGTCTATTTTCAAATAATCAGATACTAAACGTGACAAAACGTGACAAATGGTTCGAGTGTCTCAAATTGTACAAAAGTAATCCAATAAATTTTCTAAATGCATATATCTATTAAACTGTATAGACAATACATATAATTATCGTTGAAATTTCACAAGACAATCTTGATCGGACTTATGTCCAGTTCGAGTTATAATACCCGTGCACGCATGGAGTTTTTTCTAATAATTTGATTTAGAAAAAATCAGAATACATTTACAACTATAAAGAAAATCGACTCATAAGTTTTAAGCATAATACTTTTTCGTGTAAAGAATATTTATGAGTCTATTTTTTCTTTTTTCTAATATGAGGCAGCATGTCCCGTGCGATACACGGACTTCGATTACGATGAAGTAGCATCATTCTGGCAACGGTTAATTAGATGCGTCAACATTAGTCGCAAAACTTAAAGTGTTACACTAAAAAATTCGCTTCAGTAATCTTTTAAATATAGAATTGTTTTATATGAAAGATACTCAAAGATGTGTTTGACCATTAGTACATGTGGTTGTAAGTAGTAAGTGCACGTTTGATTTGCTTGCTTAGGAGTTCTCAGCTTTGAGGTTCCTCGCTTTGATCATCTTGCTACCTATACTTCACACATAAATCACACCAACACATATAAATGTTGTCTCATAATTATACTAAATATATGATAATCTAAAGAGAGAGTGGGTGTGTACTTTCAACATGTGGAATATGCAATAAAAAAATGTTAGCCATTGTAGTATAACATCAATTAACGGAACCCTTACGTTCCTGCATGATGTAAAAAATGGAGCAAAGTCAGAAACTATGTATGTAATTCTATAAGGGGGTGTTTGTTTTTGCTTTTTTATAAAGCATGTTAGCTTATATAGCTGAAATAAGCCCATTGAAGTGTTTGGATAAGCTTATAAGCATAGTTTCACATTTTATCATAAGCAAATCCAAATCAAATTGCAGGAAAAATAGACCATTCAAATCATATTATGGTACCCGGTCCAATTTCCAATAACGCACCAAATACTACCTTCTACTCCGTATTATTGTTATAAACAGAAACATTTAAACTTTGCCTTAAATTTGGTTGCTTTACTTCGCAACTGCGCCTAATGACATTATAAAGATGATTAAAAACTGCCACACAAATGATTCAAAGGATGATAACTGCCATGGTAGCATACTGCAAAATTGTATAATCTTACATAAATATTACTTCTTCCCTGGTTTTAAGAGTTTTAAGAGATTTATTGTTACGTAAAATGTACCAGCTACATAGGCCAGCCCACTTCACATATCCTACTTTTTTGAATTCGTTGTTATTGCCAATGTCTAAACTGAATATGGACCAAAAACCTTGTTTTATTAACCGGATGTTACTATAGTATTGAGCTTTCCAGGGACTTAAGTATAAAAACACTTATATCTAGAATACTTGCCTTAATAATGAGTCATATTATTAAAGAAAATATAAACCGTAGTTTTAAGGGGTGTTTGGATCTGCTGCTTTAACTGAGTTTGAGGTTTGTTCAGTAGGAGATCTTTGTTGCTTAGGTCTTATGCAGTTGTAATAGAGTCAATTTGGTCAGTCTTTTGTATATGCATAAGCTCAAAGTCAAATTTCACTTAAATCTGTCTTAAGCACTTACTGTTAGGATTTTTAGAAAGCAAAAACTTGTTTTGTGTTTCAAATTCATAGATATAGCTTGCACTAAGTTTATTTCATCAATTAACATCAATTTCAGTCCACCATTATGAATCAAACTTCAAAATAGTCAAACTTTCAATTCTGTCAAAAAAAGTCAAAAACTGAAAATGTGGTTTTGAGCCTAACTGAGTTGAATTTTCTTGGACTCATTTCTGAGCCAATCTAAGTGAAATTGTGGGTTCATAAACTTCAACTGGTCTAGTTTATTTATAGCATTTTTGTGGATTTTTGTTAATTTTTTTAAAGCTTCATATTAGCTTGTAAACATGGGCTTATTTGCCCTGTGCAACTGACTCAGTTAACACTGAGTCTGCACAGGGTCTTGCAGGGCCTGCCACAAGCTCAGTTGAGCTTATCTAGGTCTCATCTTTGGCTTATAGATAGCCACCCAGGTCTTCTTGAGGTTCCCACTTCTGTTTTTCATTTTCAGCTTATTGTGTAGCTTATGCTTAAGCTTAAAGTAGCCTATCAAAACCTGTTTTAGCACATGTAACTCAAATCAATCAAATCTGTGTAGATTGCTATTCAGAGGTTTAGGCTTGTTGTTTTTAGTTGCATTTGGGTACTTGTAGCTTTATATAGCTTTTGTAGTCAGATGGTGGCTTTTGGTGCTCAATTGCTTATTTCAAAGTGCTTATTTTCAAGCACTTATCATTGCAGTTACATTTTCTTGCACACAACCACCTGTTTTTCTATTTTTCCTAGATTCTAAATATTATTTTAGACTTTTCTTGAATTTTTCAGATTTTTCCAAGTCAGTTTGCTATTTTTTCTTGATTTAAATCAGTTTTTAAGCCTTTTTAATTAGCATTTAATACAAATAATTCAGAAAAGTTTCAAAAAAATAATTTTTCATTTTTATTATGATTAGATAAATATAAAAAGTCAAAAAAAATATTTTTCCAGATTTTTCTTAGTTAAATTTGTATTTTTAAGCAATTTAAGTAGTTTTAAATAGTTTTTAATTCATAGAAAATAGAAAAATAATCAGAAAAATATAAAAATAGTTTTGAAAATTCTCTTTTGTTATTTTAGATTTTTCCAAGTCATAATTTCATTTTTCTAGTTTTATTTTATATTTTCTTGTATTTTAGGTTATTATTAAATAGTTAAAAATAGTTTTTAATTAATAATAATTAATTAAATAATTATAAAAATAATTTTATTTTTCTATAAATTTTCTCATATCATTAGGTTTGTAAAAATATCATTTTTATATTTTTAGGATTTATATTGATTTAGTTTCACATTTTTCTTTTGTACGTCACGTAGTTTGTAATTTAAGTTTAATAAAAGAAAAATCATAAAAACATCATTGTAAAAAATAGTGATAGCGTTTATTTAATATTTTTTTTTTTATCTTTTTAATTCTCTTTAATTTGCATTTAAGCCCCTGTAATTTATCTCCTTTTTCTGTAGTTATAATAATCACAAACTCTTTTCCGTTCAAATCTCTCGATCACTATACGTTTGGTGATTCTTCTCATAGCTCGCTGGGACATAACGACCCGGGGAAACCCTATACTCTCCTGATCTTCATTGCATTCGTTTCCGGACTGTTTTAAGTTTGTTACGGTCGGCCATTCACAAGTGGTCGGCTTGAGTGATAAAACTTGACCGTTCGGGACCGAATCAGCTATCCATTTAGGTTTAGTATTAACTAAACGGTAGCCTCATAAATCTTTGGAATCGAATTCTCGCTGATTCCAGTACTATTCTCTATTAGGTGTCAAAAGCCTGGTCACCTAAAACCAACTGGTTTGGGATGTGCTGAGAAGAAAGTCGCAACATGGAAAAGGCCCTTTCGATCCTTAGAATTTCGTAGTTTCCGATGAATTAATATTTGAATTAAATAGATATCAAAGATCGATGTGCTTTGATTTTGAATGTTGAACGGTGTTGCACGAGATCTCAATGGCACTTCCGTTGTCGCAGTACACCGGAATCTTGTCGAATACATAACCGTAATCCTTGAGTTGTGTTCTCATCCAAATGACTTGAGCACAACACGCAGACATGGCTACATATTCTGCTTCAGTGGATGACAATGATGTACAGTCATGTTTCTTCGATTGCCATGACACCAATTTATCACCAAGGAATTGTAAACCTCCTGAAGTACTTTTCCATGAATCTAAGAATCCTGCGTGGTCAGCGTCTGAAAAAGCTATTAGTTCAAAACCAGAATCCTTCGGATACCAGATTCCCAAGTAATTGATCCCTTGACGTATAAGAGGATTCTTTTAGCCTTAGAGAGGTGTTTTTCAGTTGGCCTTGATTGATAACGGGAGCAGAGATATACAGAAAATACTATGTCAGATCTACTGGTTGTTAGATACATAAGAGACCCAATAAAACTACAGTATTTGGTAGGGTCAACCAATTTCCCATGTAAATCAGCATCCATTTTGTTGGTATGTGCCATTGGTGTATTTTAAGTGTCACAACTTTGTATTCCATGTTTATTCAATATTTCAAGAGCATATTTGGACTGACTTAGGAAAATACCACGGGGTGATTGATGAACTTGTAGTCCTAAGAAGAACGTAAGTTCACCCATCATTGACATTTCAAAATTTGTTTTCATTATTCTTGAAAAAGCATTTGAGTACTTTTTGTGGGTAGAACCAAAGATGATATCATCCACATAAATCTGAACAATTAAAATGTGTGCCCCATGATATTGAATAAACAGTGTCGGGTCGACCAATCCTTTGATAAAATTATTAGCAAGGAGAAAGGATGACAACTTATCATACCACGCTCGAGGGGCTTGTTTGAGACCATAGAGAGCCTTGTTCAGTTTGTAAACGTGATTAGGGAACTCTGGATCAACGAATCCTTCTGGCTGGCTAACATACACTGTCTCCTTTTGTTGACCATTTAGAAAAGCCATTTTGACGTCCATTTGGTAGACGGTGATGTTCAAGTGAGCCTCGAATGCCAGAAAAATCCTTACAGCCTCAAGTCTAGCAACCGGAGCGAATGATTCTTCAAAGTCGATATCCTCTTCTTGTCTATAACCCTTAGCCACCAGAGGTGACTTGTTTCGAATAACCGTACCTTCAGCATCTAACTTATTCTTCCAAATCCATTTGAGACCAACGACGTGGACCCGTGTCGGTCTTTCAACCAATTCCCATACTTCTAAACGTTTAAACTGGTTCAGCTCTTCTTGCGTGGATTCTATCCAGTTGTCATGAGTCATTGCATCCTTAATGTTTTTGGGTTCAGCTTGACTGAAAGTGAGTGCATAAATGCAATGTTCTCCGTCAGTCTCAAGGCGTTGTCTAGTTACGACTGGTTGATTTGGGTTGCCAATAATGTTAACAAGAGGATGGTCTTTAGTCCATCGGTGTGTGGAAGGTTGGTGTTGGTATACATTGTGCAGATTAGGTAGATTTAGATGACTGGTCGAAGATTCAGCATCATTTAAATTTGCCGTTTCAGTTGCGAAAGGGTTGAAGAACGCATTTCCATCATAATCCGCAGGTGTAGCTACATCTTGGTTAAGAAGATCATCAGTTGGGTCAGTGTAATTAGAAGCAGTTTGTTCAGCTGTTGTTGGAGATTCAATCGAATGTGCATCAGCAACAGTTGTTGTTGTTTCAGGTGTATCAGGTATTGGAGTATTATCAGGTTGAGCAGCGGAAACAATTGATACATCTGGAGCACGTTGATCAAAGTCTTCATTAAACAGAGGAGCAAACAATGTTTCCATTTGACGACGAGTGAGTTGAAAGGTTTGATCAGCTGATGATTGAGGAAAGTTGAGACGGTTATGTCCGGGTTCTAAGCTGTTTTGCTCGAATACCACTGTTATGTCACCATAATATGAACACAAGTGTCTAGATGAATGATAGAACGAAGAGATAAGGAGGGACGGTTGATTCAAACACACACAATGATAAAGAAAGTTTTATGCTTATTTTGAAAGAACCAACACCTCTCAAATGAGAGGTTACATAGTATTTATAGGCAAGGGAACTAGGGAATCCCTTGCCTTAGCCTTTTGGGCCTTTGCATAGGCTCATGGGCTTTCTACATAAGTCTAGCTCAAATTACATACATAAAAGCCATAATTAAGCACCCTACTACAAGTAAATGACTGACACTTGATAATACTAGTTACAAGTGATTCCAACAATCTCCCCTAAGTGTTAGTGATGATGTAATAGTGGTTGCTTGACATCTTCTAGCATTCTTCTTCTTGTGAGTAGAGATGCTTTGATTCTTTTGACTTTATCAGTTTTGACATTGTTGTTATTCTTTGTTCTTTGTTCTTTTGTGGATATTGTGATAGTATGTTGTTGTCTGCCATTTGTCAGCTTCAATGATCAGGTGTCTCCACGTCTTTCTCTACCATGCTCACACTTCTTTTGACTTTGATTCCACTTGTGGTGTAGTTCTCGTGTCTTTAAACTTTGTAGATTCTTTGACTTTGAAGAAGAATCATTTTGACTTTTGAGTTGCCTTTGATTTCGAGAGAACTTCATGTGTGCTGTTGTTGGTATGAGCACGTGGAGATCGGAATGGTCTTTCCTCCAAGGATCAATCATCAATTCCTTCATGAATAGGTTAGTGAGAAACACCAATCGATCATTGTGGACTTTTCAAATGAATTGACCACTACAATTGTTTTACTGATGAATGTCTTGATTCCATTCACCTTGGTCGGGCGAATCAGCCATCCTAATCCCGTTGAGGGACAGTTGGCATTACTTTGAATGTTCAAGTAATGACCCACATCTTCAGGACTCGATTCTTTAAAGGAATCTCCTTAGCAGGATTTCCAGCACTTACAAGTTCGAACTTCGACGGTGTTAACATCATAGTGTGAAAACACATCTCTAATTCTCTCAAAGGTTGTTCCTGAACTGGAGGCCCTCAAGTAGGCTAACACGATATACTGAAGTATACCTACAGTTCAGGTGAGTCGCTGAGGTACACCGAAGCATCACCTCACGACTGTAGACCGTTTGAGACGCACTAAGCGTAACCCACAAGGAGTTACCAAAGTGACCTGCTGTCAGGGCTGTTTGATGTTGAACCTGGCAGGAGTTTCCATTCAATCACTGAGGATCACGAATGTGAATCCCCTCATAAATATTGTCGGCATATTGCTAAGATATGTGGAGGAATCTTTCATGTGTCACTTGCGTTCTTATTGTTGAACGACAAGTGATGAAAAATCAAGTGTTCCTAAGAGATCTTTTGATGAATCTCATGGCTCTAGACTCAATAGAGCGCTTTGGTTTTCCTAATCGGAGACTAGGGAGAGGGTCTCCTTCTTCAATACCAAAAGTCTCTAAGAGAAAGTCGATAGATTACGTAGGGTTCCTTGTGAGAATGAAACAAACTCTTTTGTGAGAACTTGAGTGGCTAAGAAGGTTTAGTGCATTGCGTCACTGGGTCCATGACGACTTTGTCTTCAATACTGGTGTCATCTTGTGACATCCAGAAGCATATGAATTGAACCCGGTGTC
Organism: Chrysanthemum seticuspe; assembly: GCA_019973895.1. Lineage (NCBI taxonomy): Eukaryota > Viridiplantae > Streptophyta > Magnoliopsida > Asterales > Asteraceae > Chrysanthemum > Chrysanthemum seticuspe. Next base: position 178,523,353 of record BPTQ01000005.1, on the reverse strand, counting down.
TTCCCTAAGTTGAATAATTTGGAGGGCTATTTCTTTTCACCCTTTTCTTTAACTTTTCTTTTTAATTTGTTAACTCCTTCTTTCTTCGTTTCTCATTTTCTTCTTTTTCAATCATACCTAAGGACTTCTAAATTCAAACTATTGGTGATGTCCTTGGGTAGAACCCTCCGGCTCTGGCGGATCACAGGCATTTATTCCTAAACTTAGTTACCTTATAACTCCATGACTATCCTACATTGCCATAAAACCATTTTCATGAAAATCTCTCAAAGTATTTATGAGTGAAAACATGTTTGTAACACTTCGAGAGTTTTGTATTTTCAGAAATACTCCCCCTCCACATGTGCTTATGAGTTTTGACAGAAATCTGCACAGTGAGGGTAGTGCGCGCACTTTTGAATTGATCGACTCAAGATAGACAATTCCCCGCGAGACACGGTTATACTGTATAATTAAAGAGGTACATTGTAAGCTTTTAGGTGATAAATATCTCTAATAACTACCTTGAAGATGTGAACAAACCTTGAAAAGGTTGTCAAACCCGTCAAAGTTCATGTCTATCAAGAGTTTCTCGAATTGGTACAATCTACTAAGATAAATCTTGTAAGACAAATCTTTTCGATTTATGACATTTTAGAGCTCGTCAATTCAATAGTTAAGTCTTAGCACACTACGATTCTATTCACATTCCAACATATTTTGATCACATGATTTTTCTCCCCCTCAAAAATGGCATATTAATGTTATGTTTGATGAAATTTTGATTTAAAATATGACCATTTCAAGTTTTGCTAGAAGATTACCACAAAGAACTTTGATTAGAACAATTTGTTTGCAAATACTCCCCCTCAACAAGTGTTGTTAACTTTTGTGGTTTTGGAAAAGACGAGAGGGAATACTTGTTCTTTTGAGCAAAATTATGAAAATATTGAAAGATTTGATTAATTTTACTAAAAAGTAAGAAGCTTTCGCTCCTTTTATAAGGATTGTGGCACTGAAGCATACCACAAGGTCCTTTCTAGACAAGATCGGGTTATACACTGCTATTTATGCACAAACCATGAGTGAAATGATGTAATAAGTATGAATTGGATTAACTTCCCCCTAATTCATGTTGCATGTCTTTAACAGCTTCTCCGTACACTTCTTTTTGGCAAAGTTTCTGAATCAGCTTCCCCCCAAACTGACAACCGTTTTCAGCAGATTCAAAAATTTGATGTAGTAGACACGTCTTCTAACTTTTGAATTTTTAAGTGTGCAACGAAATTTGTAGATGAGCAGTGAACCATACCAAAAAAATCTGTCTAGTCACGTAATTACAGTTGTACACAATGCGAAAAATCCGTTCGGGGGTAACATGCAAGAAATCAACAAAATCTTCTCACATATGTAAACGCTTCACACCAAACAAACCACGAAAGATGAAGTAATACTACTTCCCCTGATTGTTGCAGACTATCGGAATAATAATCACATGTAAATATGCAAATACTCGATAAAATGACCGTGTGTGAGGCATCATAACATCATAACATCATATTTAGGTAACGTCACACAAGATAACCCGTGAAAGTGAGACGATAACACCGAAGTAAGACGTTTAAACCACATATCATCTCATTTCTTTCCCCTGATTGAAGAAATTCGTGAAGGGAACTGGTTTTCGCAAAAAAACATCAAGGAAGCAATGAAAATATACACTCTCTTCCCCCCTGATATTTTCAATGAATCAGAATCATACACCACGTATGTTGACGATGAATTGAAGATAGCGAAACCATGTATGTCCAATTAATCGAACAAGTGTGAAGTACCATAAATATCTCGTGAGAATCAACTGCAGATAAAACTTCTCTGTTCATTATGTTGATCATCAGTTGTGTCATTGTTGTTAGAAACAGTTTGATCTTCTGTTATCGAAGATTCGATAGAGGTGCATCTACAGTAACGGTTGTTGTTGTAGTTTCAGGGTGTATCTGGAATTAGAATATGATCAGGTTGTACAACGGAAACTTTTGATACATCTGAAGCACGACTTTCGAACGAATATTAAAACAGTGGAGCAAACAAAGTTTCCAATTGTTGACGATTAAGTACAATGGTGGTGCAGCTGATGGATCATTAAATTTTAGACGGTGAGAAATGGGTCCTAAGTTGTTTTACTTAGATTGTTGTTGTATCTGCATAGAAAGTAGGAGGGGGAAAGATAGAAAAAATGCGGATCCCCAAGTGTAGCTGGGTTCCAGATGTTAGAAGCATAAAGTTGTAGTCTCAATTATCTTCCTGACACCTAAACACACTACTTTGATGATTTCCTTTCCTGCCTCAGGGATACATGTTGTGGGTTTCACATTTGTAATGGTGAAACTACTTAATATCTTGCCCGTAGGAATCCACCTAAGAACAACAGTTTTGAAAACTCTACCCGTGGGTTTCCATCTAAGGTTAGATCTAGGAGATGTTGAAACTTCTTTCAGAAAGATTCTTTGTCCTATATTGATCCACCTATTAGGTTTCTGAAATTTGTCTTTTAGTTCAACGGGTTTATTTCTAACTGCTTGTTGAGTGCACTTAGGTTTTGGTTTGCCACTACTAGCATTGTTCTGAAATAAACTAGAAGTCATCACACGAGGTCTTGAACCTATGATTCCATCCTTTTGGAGTAGTGCCCTTTTCCTAGCCTTTTCTAGATCATAATTCTTATACAAGTCATTTGTATGATATGAATTTTTAATTTTAATGCTCGGGTTAGACACTGTTTTCGAACTAATCCTAGACGAGTCAGGTGCAACTAATTGTTGAGGTTTAACAAAAATAGGTTTAACAGAAACAGAAGCATTTTTCTCAGGCCAGGAATGTGGAGTGACTGGTTTTGTCAAATGATTATTCTCAACAACTCGGGAGGAAAACCGTGGTTTTTGTAACAATTCGCATTTTCAGGATTTCTATCCATTCTCAAATTTTTACTATTCATCTAGAGAAATTACTATTCACTTTTACTATTCACTTTCACTATTCATCCCATAAAAATTTTATTTCACATTCTCGTAAGTTAAATTATTTTAGTAATATCCTGAGAGTTTGACAATCGTTAGATCATCTTCGCAAAAGTTATTAAGAAAACATCGTTTTAAAGTTTCGTTTTGGTCGGAGCACCATTTAAACATCCTGCGCATAATGAAAATCAACCCTGACAATTTTCCTCACATCAGATTAATTTTTAGATAACTCATAATAAATTAGAGAAATTTTTAAGATTTCTTTTAAATGTTACCAAATAAACCGTGAGCCGTACGAGACTAAACTTACGTTTTAAACAAATCTATGTAGACCCAGACTTAACCATTCCTGCACTGTATTTTCTAAGATGTTTTGAAACTTTTACATTTTTGTAAAAGTCAAACATATTTCCCTCCTCCTTTGACCATAAAAAAATTAACCTTGTACGTTCTACATTTTTGCTTAAATCGCGTAACTTTTAAACTTCACGTATAACTGTTAAGTTATCACACGTATAACGAAAACCACATTTTGACATCTCATATCACTTATAGACTAATTTTAGTCTACTTAAAATAAATTCACGGTCATTTCCCTGAAATCTCGTTCTTTTCTGATAAATTGCGAATTACGCGTTTTTGACCCGTGTTTCCAGCTTTAAGCAGCGTTTTTGCACCCAATGAGACTTATCACTCATTTTATATTTTTATATGGAGTATAATGATGAGTTTAATCATTCCTATAAGTTTCATATTTTTACGATACCCGGTTTTACGTTTCGTGACTTAATGGCTTACAGTTAGCGATTAACGGAACCAAAACTCACTCCGTAACCAAGATAATACCAAAAATATCCACCTAAGTCATCTTATCTTGTTGTGGCCGACCTAAGGGGGGGTCATCATTTTGGTGGCATAATCCTAACCATGGTTCATTTAGATCATTACATGTGTCCTAACTTAACCATGGTTAACATTTAACCCAATATATGGTTAACCAAACTTACCCTCCTATAAATAGCAAGTGAAATACATCCTAAACACCCTAAAACACTGATTTGGGTCATTCATAGCATAAATCATTCATATCTTCCATCATTTGATCTATAAACTCCAAGTTTATGCAAAGAAGTTTCAAGTAGTAAGTTACTACATCAAATCTCTAGCAAGTTTAAGTGATCTTCTTGAGCTTAGATCCACTCAAGTCACTTAGTACTTCATCACCAACTCTTCAAAGATTGCAAGGGTGCCAAGGTGTAGAAAGCTAGCTCAATCCAAAGTCTTAAGGGTTCAATCAAAGTCCTATCCTTACTTGTTACTCCTTTCTTGATTGAAAGCCAAAAGTTGTAAGCAACTAATCACCACCATCATCTCATCTTTATTATTCATAATCTTAAAAATTTCATGCAATATATATAGTTACTATGTTGATTCATGATGTACATATACTCAATCACATGTTTTAATTCACATATTGTCGTAAAAGTAACAAACTAGTAAACTAGTCATATTCTACACATTTGAGACTATTAAAACCAGTCACATGTGGACTTTTTAACTTACATACTATGGTAGATAAGATAAAAAGGTAAACATAGCAACTTGAATCACCCGAAACGGACAAACGAGTCAAAAGATACGGCAAAAAGAAGTTAGCAAAACAAAAACGCCAAAACTACCAAATTGAATCTGTTAAGGGTCTGTCCGTTTTAAAAGTGGTACTTCTGGTCCGAATCATCAAAAAGTTAAAGCACGAAAGTTGTCTGAAACGACGTTTTCCTTCAATTGTAAAGAAGCTCGGACCCTGAAAACGCTTAAATAGGCCATTATCTTTCAAAAACTGAAACTCCCCTATATATATAGCCTCACGACTATACTTTTGTCACAACTAAAAGCAAACCAAGAGGCCTAATGGCGATAAGCCAAGACCACGGATACGGCTAAGGTCGAAGCTGAGTCTCAAGACCATGGTAGTTGATAAGGTTTTAAAATGTACCTTTTTAAGGGGTCGTTTAAGCCCTTATTTGATCACTTTTGTATCCGTTATTACTTAATATCGTTCCTTTTCACTTTTTAGGTCTCTTGAAGGCAAATTGTTGGAATGGCACTTATTTGGATGAAAAGGCGCGGATATACGAAGAAAATGGCCAAAGTCAAGAATCGAGACACTCAAGCTGCTGAAATACAAGGGGACGGCGTCACTGCTTAACTGCGACGCCGTCGGAGCACTTCTGTGATGGCTCAGTAGCCAAATTGCTTATTTTTAAGTGACGGTGTCAGGCTTTAAAAGAGTAGGCCGTCGCAACTCAGACGGCCTAGATTTGATCTAGACGACGTCAGAGACTGAAGGGGACGGCGTCACAAGCACAAGGTGACGCCGTCGCAAGATTAACGTGGCCAAGACGAAACCCTAATGACGGCGACCCGACGGCGTCACAAATCATAAGGTGACGCCGTCGCGATTGTAATATTATATATAGAATCCGAATTTTTCAGTTTTAGTGTGTAGTCTTTTGGAGTAAAAACCTAAACCGAACCAAGGCTGTCTTGTACAGTATTTTAGGGTTCCAATTATGTTTTCAATTATTTGTGTGTATGCTTGCATGTTCTCCATGTCCGGCTAATTTACTTGTGTGTTTGCTTAGGGAATATGAAACTTAATTATTGAATATTGATTGGTTGTCTCTTATCTTAATTGTTAATGATCTAGTAATGCGATAGGTCATTCGTTGTGTAATTAATGATTGATTAATCTTTGTGAACCTTGGACTATAACATTTAGAGCAGTTGTAGGCTAAACCATCCAAAGAGTGCCTTAGAGTTAGAGTTTATAATTCCTAGAGGTTTTTGTAGACGAGACCCTTTGGTAGTTTCAAAGAGTTAGGGACAAACGCATACCCTACGACTTTAGACACACAACGCGATTAAGAATAAGGACGTGACAATTCAACCATCAATAGGAGATAATTAAGGAGTAATAAAACCTAAGTAAACACATCTTTAAACTATCATACGAGCACACAATAATTAGACATAGACTACATACACCTTAGATTAGATAATTAGATAAGTAGAGTAATCGGTAGAAATACTAACCCCCAAATCCAATCCCCGAGATTCGTACCTTTCCTTTCCTAAAAAAATATAAAAAGATAAAAAATAATCTTCCTCAACCCCAACCTTAGCGTAGTAACTTCTCACTAGCATTCCTATTCCCCTAGAGAACGATATCAATTCCCGTGGCTTACCCTAATACTACACTACAACGATTAGGTTCAATGCCTAGGGTGTTGAAAAACTTGCTCGAAGAAAAGGAAGTTCCTTTGACCCCGAACGACGCGTGTAGCGTTATCAGTAGTCAAGATCAAAGCCACGGCAAGCCCGTGGCTAAAGCCTCAAGGCTTATTTACCCAAGACCGTTAACTTAGGTGATCATATTTATGAAACGACGAGAACTTGTAAAAACATGATAAACTTATTTATATAACAATCTTCACTCAAAACATATGTTGTATCTACTAAGTGCTACAATAGTATGGAGCTTCATGTGAGGGGTTTCATTTGAGTAAAACGTATAGACGAGTTGCTGGATTTACGATTTAAAGTGTCCTAGCTCCTCGAACGTTTACTGCATGACCTCTGAATTATGATGGCCCGAACGGTAGTACGATATCTATAAACTAAATACGTTTTCACAACTAGACCATTTCTATAAACAACATACACAAAAACCTTGTACTACATCATGATCAACATAGAGACGTATATATGTTTGATATTTCTTTCGCATCATTATTTCAAACCTAAGTCGAAACCATATTCTAGGTTGCTCGTAGAAGTTGTCACGGCATATCCATCATTCTCATTATACATTTGCAATCATTTACTTTGAGGTGAGTTCATAGCCCCACTTTTTACTACTTAATTGTTTTACAAACCCTTGGGGGAAATACATGCTTTATTTTAAATTGAACACATTGCTTTGAAATTATACTTGAATGTATTAGTTGCATTAAGTACACTATTGCCAAAGTCCCTATTATCATGAACCATTAATCACTTGCGAGTGAACGCGAATAATGTGGATAGATCTATAGGGAATGACAAATCCCGTTTGTGTTGACCGGGTAGGCAAACAAACGCACTCTATTTGAAGATCCATAGGTTTAATGGCAAATTACCTATTAGGGCAACGGTTACTATTATATGACAGCTGTTAACGTTTCGATATCATGAGCTTAGTGCAATAATATCTGTTTTGTTTTCAAACCATTGGTGTGAGTCTATAGCTCACACTACAAACATAATGTGTTCAACCATCAAACAAACTCTATGAATTTCACTCAACCTTTGTGTTGACAGTTTTAAGCATGTATTTCAGGTCCATATTGTACGAGGCTGGCACGGAGGAGCACGGATACTCAAGAAGGCTATAAATATTTTATCATTCATAAAACATAAAAGACTTTATATTGATGTATTTTGTAAACAATGGAACCAACTGGGACCTATTTTTTTAAACTCTGATATATTTGAATAATTTGAATGATAAATCCTTTTTTAAACGACTCCTTTAGAGATCGTTTTCTATTGTTATGACTGTTGTGCCATGAAGTAACACCCAATTTGAATTCCGCTGCGTATCACGAAATTGGGGGTGTTACAGTTTTGAAGATTTTGATCGTTCAGATTTAAAAGCAGTTGGTTGTCTAACTACTAATTGGTTTCTGATTGGTTGTGGAGACAATTTCCCCAAGATTATTTTTACAAACTTAGTATCCACATTCTTGTTCGTTAATCTTCTCAATTGGTTTTGTAAAGCAGCATGTGCAAGCCCCTTTGCTTGAATTTGAGTCTTTAAATGCTCATTTTCTTTTACTAATGTATCCATACGATTACTTTGCATTTTAAGTTCAAGAGAGGTGCAGTGTGCCTTTAATTTTGAAAAATCTTTTTGAAACTGAGCAATGATCTTTTTGAGAAAAATATTTTCATATTCAAGAGTATGGTTTGACATTTCAGTTTTTTTATTTTCAGACATAAGATAGTTTACTGGACATTGATCAACATATTGGTCAACCTCTCCTTCATTTCTGAATTCAGGTTGCTCATTTGTTGTTTCGCATTTGCAGGCATAATATGATCAACAGTAGATTGTACCTTAACTATCGGTTCTTTTTCAAGGTTGGGCTCTGTGTTATAGGTGGGTACAATATCTTCCTCAACCATTTGTTCTTTATCAAAATTGGGCTCTGTGTCATAGTTAGGTATGATATATGCACAGTTAGCATCAATATCATCCACTGATCTGTTGTTATCATCCTGATTTTCCAATGCTATAATCTCATTGTCCGCATTACTGACATTTGCATTAATCACAACATTCCCAACAACCCTTTTAGCATTACGTCCTTGTAGATCAACTCTTTCACCTTGCATGACTGCTGGATTACGAGAATTTGATGAAGTCTGACTCTTTGAATTTTTAAATTTTGAGCACTTCTTAGTCAGTAACATGAATGTTTTGTTTAATTTCACAAATGGATCTTTAGAATCATCAGTAGCTTGTTTGAAGTACATTTGTTCTTGTGGTCCTTGAGAATCAAGGTTTGGTGATGAAGGTTTTAATCTGTTGATGGTAGGTGTGGAGATTTGTGACTTCTGCATACTGAAGGCCGATATACTAATTTTATAAATTCCCTCCAAAAATTATTTTGAAAACTTTTCTCTACCGGAAGTTGAAATTCACTATAAAATTCAATTCTAAGGTTGTACGAAAATTTTGAGTTTTAACAATTTTGACGCCACATTTGACCGGAAAAATCCGAATTTGGGGCCAAAAATTTGAATTTTTTGACCAAAATTTTCACAGTTAAACCAAAATTTGAATTTCGCATAAAAATTGAACATTTAGTCTCCCCTAAAAATTAGATTTTACACAAATTTTCCCGCCAAAAATTTGACTTTTTTTTTTTTTTTTTTTTTTTTTTTTTTTTTAATTCTACTTGTGTTGATGATGGATCTTTGTAGTTGAATGAAACTTGATTTGTTGTTGAAGGTGTGCTTATGTGTAAAAAATTCCTTAGTCGTAAACTGATGTTGCTTACTCGTAAACTTCCTTAGGCGTTAACCTCCTTCTTACTCGTAAGAATTTCTTACTCGTAAACTTAATGGTTAAACGTAAGCTTAGTCGTAAACTTAAAACTTATTCGTAAGGAACCTTAGGCGTAAGATAGATCTTACTCGTAAGGTATTACTCGTAAGGTTTTAGCTTAGTTGTAAGACTAGGTTATGAACCAAAATCTTTCACACTTGTCCAAGTGAGAGAGATAGCCACAAGTCGAAGTGTTTCACATGCTTATCCAAGCAAGGAAAATACTTACTCACAAACAGATTTGAATATTCTGAAGAAGATTCCTTATGCGTAAAGCTGCTTACTCGTAAACTTAGGACTTATGTGTAAAAATGCGTAAGAAAAGGGTTTTACTTAGGCGTAAGAAAAGGGTTTCAGTTACGCGTAAGAAAAAGGTTTTGGCTTACTCGTAAAACCAATAGAAATGACCGAAACGAATTTTTAAGCACCAAAATGCTTTGTACACTCGATTTTTATGATGAAACAGTTTCAAAAACACTTAAATAACAAGAAAGTTTTGCACTTGATCAACCAAAGTGAATTTTTGGCTTAAGCGTAAACGTGAAGAACAAGTAAAAAACGAGTGAAAAAACGTAACATAACACGTAAAGTTTGAAACTTTTTGCCAAAAATAGGATTCTAAACACTATATAAACCTTAAAACAACAGAATCTTGAAGATTTTAGTGCAAAATTCAAATTTTTATGTGTGTGAAAGTTTTAGAACGAGAATAACTTACGCGTATCAATACAAAAGTTCAAAAAAAATGTTTCACCCAACTAGATGGCTCTAATACCATTGTTAGGTCACCATAATATGAACACAAGTGTCTAGATGTATGATAGAACGAAGAGATAAGGAGGGACGGTTGATTCAAACACACACATTGATAAAGAAAGGTTTATGCTTAATATGAAAGAACCAACACCTCTCAAATGAGAGGTTACATAGTATTTATAGGCAAGGGAGCTAGGGTAACAAGTCTAATCCCTTTCCTTGGCGTTTTGGGCATTTGCATAGGCTTATGGGCTTTCTATATAAGCCTAGCTCTAATTACATACATAAAAGCCTTAATTAAGCACCCTATTACAAGTAAATGACTAACACTTGATAATACTAGTTACAAGTGATTCCAACAACAACCATAATAAAGGTCGATTTCAATGGTCAAACTTTTGAAAATGAGCACACTCACTTAAATTCTACAAATTGTGGGAGTGAAAAGTTAAGTCTCGACTTACATAGACTATTAATATAAGTAGTGTTGGCATTTTACAAAAACGTTTGCACAATAAGTTTAAGCTTGGTTTGAGAGTATCAAAAAGATGATGACGATTACAATTCCCCGAATACACCCATTTTGTGTGAATCCCGTTTCGTGATGCCATGTTTTGAAAATCAAGCATTTTATTTATTATTGTCTTGTTTAAAATTCTTTTATTGAATAAAAAGTCAAAATGGGGTATTCTTGGTATTCTTGATCCTTTCATTCCTTTATATGATCAGATTGCTAAGGACTAGCAATTAATAGTGTGGAAGGATGATGAGTGGCCTTTTACTCATCATTTTAAGCCCGTAAAACCTGGCAAAATGTCTAAAAACACTCAATTATATCAAATTATATTGCAAATAGCCTTGAAATGTGTTTTTATTTGTTTTAGGTACAAAGGATTGAAAACGGAGCAAAAACGGACATTTCCAGACCGACTCGACAACGTTTGTGAATTTAAACAAGTGAAGACGAAGTCAAAGTCAACCCCGGGATACATTTTTGGAATGAGCACGAAAAAATGAATCCAAAGCCGTAATCAAAATTTTATGGGTCAACTCATAATTATTGGTCCATCTTGAGCCCATTTACCAATTACAAACTAATAGTCCATTAAATCATTTGTCTAAATCCAAATCTGGATAAAATGAGAGTCCAAGCCCAATCCATCAATAGATCTACCCATTTTAACTACTTAACCTTACCTTAAACCCATTTGAACCCCCCTCCCCCAAATCCTTTACCAATTAACCTTTTGCAATACCTTTTGAACCCCCCTTATCACTCCACTTACCCTTTGAACCCTCACCACTTTAATACTTTCCCTGTAAACCCTTATCAAATCCATCTCTTGACCCTTGTCAAAAACAAATTAGCCCTTACCATTATTTTAAAACAAACCCAGAACCTTGAAACCTAAAATTGGCGCCCAAAGTAGTTTTTGTCCTGCTCATCTTCATCAACCCATCACTGTCTACACTGATAACAAAAACCCACACAAACCCCACACATCACAAGGGTAAGAAGACACCTTGGCAATTCCCACTCACCTCATTGGTTGAGAGAAGAAAACAAGGAAATGGAAGGCTCAAATTCAAGGATTGGTGCCCAAGTTCTAATTGATGGCTGAGATGATTTCAAGAAAGCACAAAATGGACTCACCAAGCTTTCTCCTCACAGAACAAGCACAAGAGGCATTGAAGGAAACCCTAATTATCTAGTATAAATAGAATGATACTTTGTAGCCTTCAAAGGCAGTAGGGTTTAGTAGAAAATTTTAGTTTTCAGTTTTCTTTTAAGTTTTTCAATATTGTAAAGTTTTTTTTTTTTTTTTTTTTTTTTTTTTTTTTTTTTTTTTTTTTGTTAATGAAAATCTTTCTTGTTTAATTTATGTTTTACTTTTACATTGTTGCAAAAAACTGTCCAAAAATCCACTATAAGCTCTTATTCATTAAGAGCTTATTTCTTCATCAAAACTGCTTTTATAAATTAGTTATTGTTAGTAAGTTAGTTTTGATAAAAAAAAATTCTGAGTTTTTAAAAAAAAATTAGTTTTTAAACCAAATTGCCCTTTAAAGGGGTGTTTGGGTTAAGGATTGAAACTGGTTCAAACTAAGATTTTGACCCACTTTTGTAGTCAAGACAGTTGTATTTAAGCTTTAGCTAAGTTTTAATGGTGTTTTTTAAGTCAACTTAAGTATTGTTAACAAGATCTAATAGTTTTTAAATAAACTTTGATTTTTGAGCTTTCAACTCTTTCTTAACAGTTGGTGTTGTAAAATTGTAAAAAAGTCTTAAAACTTTGAGTATTTTGGTCCAAAATAGTTCACAATACATGGTTTTAGTTTTAGGTACAAGTCAATAGGTTTTGGTCAAGTTTAAAAAAGTTTTTCAAGTTTAAAAGCTGTCACAACTTGCAGACTAACACTGCAGTCTGCAGTCCCCTTTTTTAAGCTTGTTTTCAAGCTTATTTCATTGTTCAAATCCTTGGAAATTAGATATATATGTTCTTGGTAGTATGAATGTGATATGTTTTTAGCTTGTACCTAGTAGGAGTAGCTTTAGCTTAGCTAAATTTTCCCTTTAAAGTACCCACTTTGCACCTATTTGCAATCTGTTAAAGAACCTAATATGTTCCCCATAGTCACTTTTGCAGCTCCCTTTTACGCATCACTAAAAGCTCCATTTTAGCTTAAATTTAGTTTACAAGTAGCTTATAGTACTGTCTTTATTTGTTTTAGCTTTTTACGTGCTATAGTGCTTATCATAGTGCTTAATTTTGAGCTCAAAACACCCCTTATGGGCTGTTCTGACCTGCAGTCCAACAGCAGCTCAGAGTAGTTTTTTTGTAGCTTATCAGCTTATCTATTGCTTATTTTAGGTCCATTTAGTGCTTTTTAGGTATTTAGATTAGGTTTATCTAAAAATTATCTTATTTAGTGCTTATTAGTAGCATGTTATAGCTTATTAGTTCCCTTCTGGCCTTAGGAGTCCCTTGAGTTTAGTCTTAACCCAAACTGCTTATTCTCCTTTTTTGTCAAACTTGTTATCTTTACTTATTTTAGTTCTAAATTCTGTATGCCTCACCTTATTTGATCATGCAAACTACTTATTCATCGCTTAAATCTGTAAGGGTGTGTTTGGGTTAACTTTGTGAAATCTGCCTAATCAAATAAGTTGTTCATAACTTTATTTGAAGTTTTGAAAAGTTTTGGTTTTACAAAAATTTCTTATTTATAAGTTATCTAAAAGTTTCAAAATAAAATTTTGAAAAAAACAAATGAATAACAAAAAGTGTAGAAACCAAGGGTCGAACCCTGGTCTCCACACTCAAACACTCAACACACCACACCCTTACCAGTTGCCCTTGGGACTTGTCTCGGTCCTATCTTGCACAATTAATCTCTTATATACGTTTATCAGTTTTAAAGCTTAAGCATTTGTAGCTTTCTCCCAGCTTATTGAAATAAGCTTAGACCTTAAGCTTATTTTTCTTAGGACCATAGTAAAGTTTAGTATTTTCCGTGAATTTTTCAGATTTTTCCCATTAGTTTTAGTATTTTTTTTATAATTTAATTAGTATAATTTAGTTTTTAATTCATAATTAATTATTTAAAAGTCAAAAAAAATACCCGGCTTTTTTCTAAAATCATTTTTAGTCGTTTAGGTCGTAGGAAAAATAGTTTTGCACCCGTAGACTTTCAATTGCAAAAGTTTCACTTTTAGGGCTCGGGACGCTCCTGGTTTTGCCCGTTTTTGAGTTTTAGTGCCTTAGGACGTAATTTAGCATAGCTTTCTTGTTTCTTATCTTTATTAGTTGTTAATTTAGTAATTTGCTTTGTTTACGTGCTTTATTTACTTTCCCGTACTTTAAAATTTAGAAAACCAAAACAAAAACGTAAAATCCCGATCATTCAAGCATTTTAATAACAAACCTCAAACGAAATCCTCGATTCACACCTCGTTGGCACAAGACCCGGGTAATCACTTGTCCGGTATCATATATCGTATATTTGCGGGTTTTGCGTGTTAACCTTTTTCCTAAAGGGTTAATTCGTCGATTCGCACGTATCACACGTATTTTATATTTTTATATTATATTTGATCATTTGACCTTTGAAAAGGCCAATATCAAATACAGAGACAAAGTATATCTAAGAGTGGTAGTGAGTAAGATAGAAATGGCTCACTATTTATAGACAAAATGTGTCTACTGTCCCACGATTTTGGCATATCCCTCACCAGAGGAATCCGGCTAGTGCAAATCCTAGGATCTGGCTACTAGGTCAGTTTAGTCCGAATTTTGGGTTGCAAACCGGGTTATGGGTTATGGGTTATGGACCATGGGTCATTGGTATTGGATCATGGATACCCAATAAGATGCAATGTACCTAGTCATTTGGGTTATGGATCTTGGGTCATGGGTCATGGACTTTGGGTCATGGATCATGGATAATATCCAACATGACTTCATGCATGATGTCATGCAATGGGTCATGGGTTATAGATCATGCTCCATGGGTATAGGTTATGGACTTTGGTTTTTACCCAACAAGATTCATTGTACCTAGTCAATGTATCATGGGTCATGGGTTATGAACTTTGGTTTTTACCCATTACAACATATACAAAGTACATATACATTTCTATAAAATGTAAACACTAATTGCTTGTTACACATATACATTTCTATAAGATGTAAATAATATTACTTGTTAGTGTTATATAAAAACGTCTTTGTTTTTATATAACTTATTTACTAAACATGTTTTGATGGTTTTAATATGTTTAGTAAAAGTGTGTTAGTAAACTATTGGCTCAAAGCTTTTACGTATTTTATTTATTTCGTTAAAATGATTTTACGTTTGTTATCGACAAAACATTAGAAGATCGTAAAATATAAATAAACGTTTTTATGGTTTATTTGTGTTAACAATCTCCCACTTTTTGTTGATGACAAAACATAAGATTATTTTAAAAAGAAAATAAAATTCGTAAAAATTTGAGTTGGAGTTTTTACTCTCTTCTCCCCCTTGACGGAAGCTTCCTTTTGTTAAGGGCATCAAGTAATTAGGAAGACTAAACGTGTGTATTGCAAGTATTTTGCAATGTTTCTAACTTTGACGAAATGCTCCCCCTTGACGAGTGCTCCCTTTTGATGAGGGCGTCAAGTAGTTAGAAAGCCTAAGTGAATGTATTGCAACTGTTTTTATAATGCTTTGATTTGACGAAAAGCTCCCCCTTATTGAAGGTGTCAAAGTCTTCATGTGTATTATGAAAATCTACAAAACAAATGTTAGAAAACAAGTATATGGTGCATTGTTTCCTGCAAGTGAGCTTCAAATTAGTTCAAAAACTTGTTTCTGTTGGACGGTTCTGGCGGATCCTTCCTGTGAGGGATCCGTCTAGCCAAAAGTTTGAGAACCATGTACCTGCAACTTATTGGTAGCAATGTAGACATAAATAGTGACGTAAACGTCCAAATGAGTTATGCATTGTTGCACCAAACATATTCACATAACTATATAGCATACAACATGTAGTTTCATTCAATAAAACAAGAGAAATGATATACATATCTCTAAAACTAAGAAAATGATACAACATGCAGTAAATTTCCTAACAATTCTAAGTTGTGCCTAATATTAGAGAAAACATCACTTGTGCTTGCATTCCTAAGTTTTAGGGACGATTAGATTTTTTGACTTCATCAAAACGTTCGAGAAGGTGATAGAACATGAAACGTAATTCGTCATGTACTTCATGGACTAACCCTTCGACATGTTGACAATGAAAGCAATCATTGTCATGACTAGGGAATGGTGGTGGTAAAAATGGAGCGATTTGAGGTGGAAAGTTTGATGAAGAAGGCGGAGGTTCCTCAAAGGATGGAGAGATTTGTGGAGGTAAGTTTGATGAAGTTGGAGGTGGTTCAACTAAGGGTGAAGGTGCTGCAATATGTGTTGGTGGTGGAGGTAAGGAAGTATCTACTTCCATGTGGTCCGATTATTGAGTTTGGTGATTCCACATAATCCAAAATGGACCATTTAAGGGTAAAAGAGAATAGGACACGGGTGCTAGTGTGGTTTCAACACCAAAGTTTTGTTGAGAGGGTTGTTGTGGCACCATTTTCTCAATTGAGGAAAATGTTGGCAATGGTGGTGGATGAGAAGGCTAGGTGGTAAGTCCACTAAGTTGTAAAGGTTTGAGGATGAAAGTGGTGTGGTGAAAGAGATAGCTCTAGGTACTAGAGGTGATGGTTTGGTTGTTTTAGTGGAGGTAGGAGTGTTTGGTTTAGGAGGTATGGTATTGTTTGGCAAAGGTTGTCTCATGGGAACAATCCTTTTGGGAGTTAGTTTGATTGATAGAGTTGGTTGTGATGGATTTTTAGTGTTTGAGGCTTTGATGAGCGATGATTCGGTTGAGGAGATTTTATGAACAACCCGAGCAATTTTCTTGGGAGGTCCTTTGGTTGATGAGTTTGCACTAGGGGCTTTCCTCATGGTCTTAGCTACTGAGAATAAGTGTGTAAATGGTGATTTGGAAGTTCTAACACAAGTGGTTTATAAAGGAAAAGTTTAGACAAGTGAGTTAAATCCCAAACCACTAAGATCCTTCAATTGCAATGATTTGCATGCACAAGAGTCAACTACAGAGTTGTACTAATCTAAGGAGTCATTTAAGACAATGTGGAGTGTTTAGATTAACAAAAAGGGTCTGAAATTATTGTATCTAGTAAGATTGGTTAGTCTGTGCAGATGATACGCGTACAACGCGCGTTCGGGATCAAAGGAAACTTCCTTTTCTTCGAGCAAGTTTTTCAACCACCTAGGCAGTGAACCTAATTGTTGTAGTGTAGTATTAGGGTAAGCCTCAGAATTGATATCGTTCTCTAGGGGAATAGGAATGCTAGTGAGAAGTTACTACGCTAAGGTTGGGGTTGAGGAAGATTATTTTTTATATTTTTTTTAGGAAATTGAAAGGTACGAATCTCGGGGTACTGGATTTGGGGGGTTGGTATTTCTACCGATCACTCTACTATTCTAATTATCTAATTAACTAAGCTAAGGGGTAGTCTATGTCTAATTGATGTGTGCTCGTATGATAATTAAAGATGTGTTTACCTAGATGCTATTACTCCCTAGTTATCTCCTATTGATGGTTGAATTGTCACGTCCTTATTCTTAACGTGTCGTGTCTTCTAAGGTCGTAGGGTATGCTTTCTTCCCTAACTCTTTGAGACTACCTTAAGGTTATTTCCTACAAAATCTCTAGGATTCATAAACTAACTCTAAGGTTATCTTTGGATTTCTAGCCTACAACAACTCTAGGCGATTATAAAGTAATGTTCACAAAGATTACTCAAGCATTAAAAACACAATCTTACTAGATATTCACGCCTTTTCGTCCGAATAAGTGTCATTCCAGCAATTTGCCTTCAAGAGACCTAAAAAGTGAAAAGGAACAAAATTAAGCAGTAACGGATATAAAAGTGGTCGATTAAGGGCTTAAATGACACCTCAAAAGTGTACCTTTTAAATCCTTATTAAATATCCCTACACTTGGTATTTGCTTGTCCTGAAGCAAATGTGTTTTTGGCTAATTAATTTATAAGTTAGGGGTCATGAAGCATTACTTTAGAACAATTCACAACAAGTATAAGCCCCGAAAAAGTCATAACAAGCACGGAAATTAAATACTAGCACCTCACAAGTGGTTTTTGGATACTCTCATCTCTCGGGTGTATATGAAATATATCTAATTGGAAATGGAAGATAAACACTCATTAACCGGTCCTAGTACATAGATTACCATAGGCTTGAGACTAGATCAAACCTCCATCGCTTTGGCGTAAGCATCTAGGAAAAACTATCTAAGAGGTCTTTTAAAGGGTTGTAATGTTAGGCTTACTCTAGGGAAACAAAGAGTTTGGTTGGATAGGCGATTTAGTGGTGGCAAGTTAAAAATCTTTATGTTACAAGCATGAGAAGCATGACGTTGCTAAGCCAAGACTCGACACTCTAAACTCTAGATAACTTTAAAACAAACAAACATAAATTTAAAGATAGATGTAGGATGGTAGCCCGTATGTTTTTTTTCATTTTTTCATTTTTTTTCAACACTCTTTTTTTCGGTTTTTTTTTTTTTCATTCATACACTTTTACTCTACCATCGTCTATGATAACATCAAAATAATAGGGATTTATAGGCACATCACTACACTTGAGTTTTTATTACTCTAACACTAATTTTACCCGAATTGAAAAGATCAAAACACTTGGAGTACATTATTACGTAAATAAAGGGAATTTGAATTTAACGCTCCCTCCCGTCACTTCATAAAATTTAACTTTTCCCATGAGCCTCAATCGTCCCAAAACTGTGTTCAAAGGATATGACTCGACTTAGCAACTTATGCAAGCAACTAGATAATTGAACTAAGGGTTTAGTATGATAACAATAATGCACTAAAAGTGAGTGCATACAAGGTATGCTAAGGCGATTTGGGTGTACATTTGGGGTGGATTGTAAACAATGCTCTTCATTGATATTCCGGAAAACCGAAACATCACAAGAACCGCGAAAAGGATAGGCTCTGAGGGCTTAACTAGGGGTATCGTGTACTAAAGATGAGTACAAAGCAAGGGTGTGGGGGAATTACTCAACCGATGTGGAAGAAGTAATTATAATACGGGTATCAAACAAGGGTTATCCTAATGCCTCTTATCATTTAGTTATTCCTAACTACAAAAGTGTAGTCTCACTAGCTATCTCGGAATGCATCACAAAACAAGTTCTAGAATCTATTATACTACCGGTCCACTCTCGAAGCATTAAAGATGAATGCTTTAATTCCTATAAATCTAAAGGCAATCCTCACATTTTGGGGTGGAATTTGAGTGGTAAAGGGTTTTGTGCTAGTCATATAACTTCTTATCCATGAGACGCTTTATTAAGACTAATGGCCCACTCCTACATGTCATGAAAATTTTTTAATTTGGTGCCAAAATTACCCTAACCGATATTTCTCATGGTTTATTACACAATTGAAATTGGACAAGGCAAATAGTCAAGGATAAGCATAGTTTCAAAGTTCCCGTTTTATTTTCCCTCCCTACACTTAAACTGAACATTTTCCCCAATGTTCCCCAAAAGTATCAAAGCTATGATAATGGAAGGTAATTAAAAATGAAACAAACTAATATTCCCCTGATTAGCTCGGTAGGATCCGTGTGAAGTAGTGGTTAAATTCTTCTTCAAAAAGAATGTATGCGTGAAAAGCTCCATCCAATCTTATGTATCTTCTTCTTGATAAATAAAACCTGCACAGTTGAAGAAAACAAACGAAACCTTCGTGTAAAATCGGCGGTAACACTATATATGACTCTACTAAACTAGGATATAATGCTTGTAGAATGGATGTTAACAGATTTTCTGGAAAATTAAGACCTGAAAAATTCCAAAAATTTATAAGTAGCACAGAAAACGAGAAAAAGTTATAAGCCGTTTCTGCTCCTCCTGACGCCGTCAGGTTGCGATCCTGTCGCCGTCAGGTTATCCTGACAGAAACCGGTCTGCAATTTTCTGGAAAAAATTCTGGAAAATTTATATCTTTAGAATCTGGAAAATAATTTCTACAAAACATCCATTATGACTCGATACAAGCATTTGCCTCTAACAAACACACATGTATATCTTTTTAATAATCATAATTCTCATGTTCATGTTCTTTTTGAAAACGTGTGTAATCCTCCCTACACTTATCCCTTTTGTAAAATACCTTTATATGTAATTAAGACGAGGTTAAAGATAAAATAAAGCATTTTCATAAATTCGAACATGTGAATAAACAATCACTAAAAAAGATATACGACACACAAACAAGCAAACAATTAAGCATGGGTTGCCTCCCCCGAAACGCTTTTCTTTATTTATGAGTCTTGTAGCTAGACTCGAAGTCGTGCCCCTACGTACCTATATAAGTAAGCTTATCCTCAAGAATGTCATAAGATTCAAACTTATCATTTAAGTTCCTAGTGGTACGCTTAGCTTGGTATGCCTTTTCAAACTTTTCTCCATCGCGGTCATAGATCGTTATCCTAATGCGCCACTCTCCATTACCATTACTAGGCGGTCTATCCCAATTCCACTTATGCTTAGTCTTATCGCTCTCAACTTTCCACTTATTCATGACAAGGTTGACGGGCAAGCTTCCTAGGAACTCGGTCATCTTCCTAAACACTAAGGCGTCCTCGAACGGGTTCACTTCCATGTCCCTAGCCAATTCTATTTCATGGAAAGTTGCTTTACTAGCAAAGGCTTCATCTAGATAGAAAGGATGTTGGGGACCTATGAAGTCTTTATTAATCCAAGGTCCATATCTAGATGGCGTTCTATCCAACCTGATATCATGGGAGATTTCCTCTTCCTTGTAGTAAATATGCTTTTTGACATCGTAAATTGACCTAGCACTCCCTTCTCCTACCACTATTTTAGACATCTTACAATCAATGTTGGCACTACCGGTAGCTAAGAATCCCCTTCCTACTAACAATGGGCATGTCGGGTCCTTATTCATGTCTAGCACATGGAAATCCGCCAAAAGAGCCAATTCTCCTACGTGTACTACCATGTATTTTATTATCCCTATCGGATATGCAATACTACCATCCGCTAGACCTAAGATGGTTTTCGTTGGTTCTATCTTACCTAAGTTAAGGCTTCTATGGAGGGACAACGGAACAATATTGATGCATGATCCTAAGTCGGCTAGAGCATCGAGACGTTTGGAGGTTCCAAGCCTACATGGAAGAGTGAATAGCCCAGGATCGTCTAACTTCTTAGGTAAATTATTTTGCATAAACGCGGACCCATGTTTTCCTAGTTTTAGTTCTCGCTCATATTTTTCTTTAAAGCATTGTAATAAGGTGCATGAGCTAAGACTTCAAGAACTGGTTTTTCTTGGTGGAGTTCCTTGTACTCCTCCTCTAGATTAGGTTTGGGTTCTTGGTCGACGGGTTTCTCAAGAGTGGGTTTTACCAATGGTGCGGGGCCTTGGTACCTCATTTGGGATCGCTTGGAACCCTTGTTGATATCGTTTACCGAGTGGACCTTTAGGTGTGAGGGGCATGGATGTGCACTCTCCCATGGTGAACAAGAACATGAATTCGATGAAATTGAATTCACTTTTGGGTTCTTTATAGTATCACTTGGGAGTGCTCCAATTTCCCGGTCATTGAAGGCTTTTAAGAGGGCGTCAAGCTTGTTTGTCATCTCGCCTGGTCGTTGCTTGAAATCGGATTAGAGCTTAGTCAATCGAGTTTCTTGAGATGACATGAATCTAGACGTAATTGCCTCAAGACTAGTGGCGTTCTCGGTGTTTGGAGGGTTGAACCTATTAGGTGGACTAGATGAGCTTTGGGGTGGGTTTGAATTTTGGTTCCACTTAAGGTTAGGGTGATTCCTCCATGAAGGGTTATAGGAGTTTCCTAAGTTGTTTTGTTCGGGCTTGAAAACCACTTCTCTCCCGCTCCGTCGGTACGCGTGGAGGCATAGTCCGCAAAAGCTTGTTCAGGGAGTCTTGTGCAATCACGAGTTTCATAGGGACCACTACACAACTCACAAGGTAGAGTAATTTTGTTCACTTGATGTGAAGACTTAGGATTTTTGTAGGAGCTCATTAGGAATTTGATTTGATCTTCAAGCTTGAGCATCCTACGGTCGGAAGGTTGTGAGTCAATGGGAGGCAAGGAGATTGCCTTTACGGTTTTGGGCAACCCACAGGGGTCATTCCAACTTTCCTTGTCATAGAGAGCAAGGTCCTCTATTATACCCCATGATTCTTCCGCGGTGTGATCACTAAGTTTACCACCGGCCGCTTGGTCAATGCCGTGATGGACTTGAAGCCAAAGATCAATGCCGTGATGGGGACTCTATGGAGTAAGTCCTTGGATCGAGTCCATGCTTCGTAGAGAGATCCACCTTGACATTGTTGGAACATCAAGATTTCATTACTAAGCTTAGTAGTTCTCCCCGATGGGAAAAATTGGGCAAGGAAACGAGAGGTGAGATCATCCCAACTTAAGATGGAGCCGGCGGGAAGTCTCTCAAGCCAATTACTAGCTTGGTCCCGTAGAGAGAATTGGAAGAGACGCAAGCGCGTGGTGTCCCGAGTAGTAGCATCGAGGTCGATGGAATCGACGATTTTAAGGAAATCCTTAAGATGCTGATTAGGATCTTCGGAACGAAGTCCATGGAATGCACATTCGTTTTGCACCAACCGGATGGTGTTGGATCGAAGGGACGTAGTTTGGGCTTGGTCAGGAAGCTCAATGGTGTTCCTATAGCCTAGGTGGCTTGGTCTTGAGTATTCACCAAGAGTACGGCCTCTTTGTGGGTCATTTGGTGGTGGGTTGATGAGTGGGGGTTGATTATCACCTTCCATGATGAAAAGTGATAGGATTACTAACAAAGGTCACGAAGAAGGGGGATAGACTATGAGGAAGCTAAAAATGAGAAAAAATCTTACTTGATAGGAATCAAGCAAGGGAACCTAAACGAGGTGGAAATCTAACTAGCTATTCTATTCCCCGGCAGCGGCGCCAAAAACTTGATACGCGTACAACGCGTGTTCGGGGTCAAAGGAAACTTCCCTTTCTTCGAGCAAGTTTTTCAACCACCTAGGCAGTGAACCTAATCTTTGTAGTGTAGTATTAGGGTAAGCCTCGGGATTGATATCATTCTATAGGGGAATAGGAATGCTAGTGAGAAGTTACTACGCTAAGGTTGGGGTTGAGGAAGATTATTTTTTATCTTTTTTATATATTTTTTAGGAAATTGAAAGATACGAATCTCGGGGTATTGGATTTGGGGGGTTGGTATTTCTACCGATCACTCTACTATTCTAATTATCTAATTAACTAAGCTAAAGGGTAGTCTATGTCTAATGGATGTGTGCTCGTATGATGATTAAAGATGTGTTTACCTAGATGCTATTACTCCCTAGTTATCTCCTATTGATGGTTGAATTGTCACGTCCTTATTCTTAACGCGTTGTGTCTTCTAAGGTAGTAGGGTATGCTTTCTTCCCTAACTCTTTGAGACTACCTTAAGGTTATTGCCTACAAAATCTCTAGGATTCATAAACTAACTCTAAGGTTATCTTTGGATTTTTAGCCTACAACAACTCTAGGCGATTATAAACTAATGTTCACAAAGATTACTCAAGCATTAAAAACACAACGAATGACCTATCGCAATCCTAGGTCAATTACAATTAAGATAAGAGACAACCAATCAATATTCAATACCTAGGTTTCATAGATCTAAGCAAACACACAAGTAAATTAGCCAGACATGGAAAACATGCAAGCATACATTGAAGACATAATTGAATCAATGAAGTAAATTACTTATCTTGTTGTAAAATAGGGTATGAGAACCCTAAGATACTGCCCAAGATAGCCAAAAATCGTTATTAGGTTTTACTCCACAAAACTACCTCCTTAAAAGTCTAAAATTCGAATTATATATATAGAGTTACAACTTGCGACGGCGTCACTCTTTAAATGTGACGCCGTTGGATCGCCGCCATTAGGGTTTCGTATTGACCACGTCAACCTTGTGACGGCGTCACCTTATGGTTGTGACACCGTCGGCTTCATCTTCTGACGCCGTCGGGATCTGAATCAAGGCCGTATGAGTTGTGACGCCCTACTCTTTAAAACCTGACGCCGTCAGGTACAAAATAGCAATTTCGCTAGTGAGCCGTCACAATTTTGGAGCACGTTGCGACGGTGTCGCCCTCTAATTATGACGTCGTCACCTTCAATTCCAGCAGCTTGAGTGTCTTGATCTTGACTTGGCCATTTTCTTCATTTATTCACGCCTTTTCGTCCGAATAAGTGTCATTCCAGCAATTTGCCTTCAAGAGACCTAAAAAGTGAAAAGGAACGAAATTATGCAGTAACGAATATAAAAGTGGTCAATTAAGGGCTTAAATGATCCCTCAAAAGTGTACCTTTTAAATCCTTATCAGCAGACGGTTCTCACGGATCCCTCACTTGAGGGATCTGGCTGGACTAAAGTCAGGGATCCGGCTTTCAAGAGCCCAGAAAGAATGATGATGTTCTAGTGAGGTCTAGCCCTTATATATCTTTAGTAATTTAGTCTCCTCAAGTGTCTTAAATGGTATGAGACTTAAGTAATCAAGCATAATGAGTGAAGGTAGCTAATGATGTCTTTTATGGAAAGAAATGGAGTTTCCATGAGCACCAATGAGTGATCAAGGATGACACTAAGAGTTTTGAGAGTGTCAAATGATCATAGAGACCATATGGTGATCTAAGGTAAATTTAGAAAATTCTTTAAGAATCACAAGAAATGAAAAGCTAGTTGTTAGATCATTCTAAAGTAAGGATGACTATAATCAATTTTCTAAAATTGAGAGAAATATCAAACTAGGTGTTTTGAGACATAAAGAACAATGTGTGCACATTGGGGCGGAAATATGGTGAGTTTTGAAGTAATGATAAATCAAAATTATCTTGAATGTGATCCTAAGTCATCCATGAGTAAATGTGAGATCAACTGAGCCTAAGGAAAGTTTAAGTAATCTTAATGAAGCATGTTCAACTAGTTCAATAAGGTCTGGAAGGTTAGATTGGTGTAATAAAGAAAAAATTCACTTCTGTTTGCCTGGATCCGACGGATCCTCCATTTGAGGGATCCAGCTAGTTATAAGCCAGGGATCTGGCATCTGGGATAGTTTTCTTAACAGTGAGCGTGCAATAATTTTCTCTAGGTATCAAATTTTGAAACTAATGATCTCCACAGTAAGTATACATGTATGCAAGGAAAACATGGTAAACATAGCATATGGAAGCAACATATGGATAAACAAACAAGATAATGACCATATATCAAAATGAGAACAACCAAGTATTTCTTACAAAAAGTTATGAGCATACAGTGTTTTGACAATCATAAGACATCCAAAATAAACATAAAAGAAAAGATATGGGGTACAATGTTTCTCTTGCCAATCTCTTCACTTTTTCTTCTTTCCCGAGTTCATGAGAAAATGAGTTAGACATTTGAACATCCCTTTAGTTTGCTTGAATTCCTCGGTTTCCTGTGGAAGAGTAGGAATTTTTTCAAAGTAAGTCTTAGGATCGAGTTGATAGTTAGAAACGGTGTCGACTTCAACATCTTCATCTTCATCTGAAGAGTCTGAGAGAGGACAAGGCCTTTTCCCTTTGATCATGAGTCATTTGGAGGGTTTTTGGTGAGAGGTATCATAACATGGTTAGCGAGAAAATGATCATCGGTAATAGGAGTAGGTTGCATTGCACTAACATAATCGCGAAGACGTGTTAGGAGCATACCATAAGGAAGAACCATTTTGTCGGTTTTGAAGACACCTACCATTCTTTTGGCAATGTAATAGGCGAGATTGAAAGGTTTTTTGTGGATGAGACAATAGATCATTTGGACAAGACAAGCATTGGGATGGCCTTTGTTTCCAACCGAACAAATGACATTTTATCTAAGAATTTCTTCCTAGTTTTTGCAAATGGGAATCATCTCTAAGAGTTCCATTTGATAGGGATCACGATAAATGAGTTCTTTGTTGTGGTTATAATGAGATTGGTCGACTCTTTTTGTGAAGATGGTATCTCAGATAACAATAGGGTTGTCAAGTGGAGTGTGATAGATAGGTTTAAAATCTAGTGCGAAGGATTGACAAGCAATTGACCAATATTTTGAATACATACAAATTCCTTCACATGGTATGCGAAGGATTTGGGCTAATGTGGTGAGAGGTAAGGTGATGCCTTGGTTGTTTATGACGAAAGTGATTGAAATACTTTCATCATTGTTTTGGATAATTCTAACACTTTTGTAAAATTCGAAGATGAAGACCGGACAAATTTGTTCATCAATTTTGGGGAGGCAATCAAAGTTGATTTCGGAAAAGATTTGAGGAATGTCGGTATTTACAAGGAAACATTCCTTAATTACACGACCCTCATGGATGAGTCGTTTTTGAAGAATTTTGAAAGTTTTGCGATCACTTTTTGTTAGGAATTAGAAATTCCAGGTATTAAAGAGTCGGTCACCTCAAGAATATGTAATCGTTAGATAGCTCGTAGTCGTAGTTATTTTATGTTAAGTAGTATTTAGTTTAGTAACACCGTGGAGGACGGACGGGTCTTTACCCACTGTATGCCTGATCCACAGCCCGTTGGTGGCGTTTGTTTGTAAGAAACTATAAATACCCTCTACCTCCCAAGGTAGAGGGTTGGAGCTTCAATACCATTTTTCTTTGTTTCACATAGTTCCCAACTCTCTTCCTTTCTCTTACTAGAACTTTCTCTCTCTAAACTCTAGTTAACGCCCCATATGATTATGGTTTAATGTGTTTGTGAAATCTTATATCGAACAATTGGTATCAAGAGCCATGGTTAGATCACTCATCTTTCATGCTTCTTGTTTTGGTGGATTTCATAAGGTTTTCGGGGTATTAAAGGTTTAGGAGAGTTTGATTCATTTGGACAAATTCTAATGTTAAAGTTTGAATTTTGCTTGTACTTTTGTGTTTAGGATCATCATATGTGTTTATGTTTTGAATTGGAAGGCTTAAATCATTGTGGTTTGGTTGTTTTTGATTGATAAAGTGGTTATTTTAGAAGTTTGTACGAAGCGAGTTGAGTCTCGGATACTTTGTTCTTCAAAGCGAGTTGCTTTGTTATTGGATGCGAGTTGGTACATGCGACTTGGCTGTTTAGCGAGTTGATTTTTATGCGACTTGGGTTCTAAGCGAGTTGTTTATTTAAGCGACTTGATATCTAAAGCGACTTAGCTATTAAGCGAGTTGTAAAGCTAGCGAGTTAATTTAAGCGACTTGGTGTTCAAGCGAGTTGATTGTGTTGCGAGTTGATACCAAAGCGAGTTGGCTATTTAGCGACTTGATTCATTAAGCGTGTTGACAGTGTTGCGAGTTGATGCTAATGCGACTTGGCTATTTAGCGAGTTGATTCCTTAAGCGAGTTGTCTCCTTGAGCGAGTTGGGTGTTTAGCGAGTTGATAACTAAGCGAGTTGTGTGTTTTACTACTTGTCTAATTTTAGACTTGTCACTTCTTCGTGATACATTCTTACGGTTGTTCTTTTGGTTTAGTAAAATCCCGTGAAAGAATCAATTTCCCGGTTTAATCAAAGAATTGTAAAATCCCGTAGAACTTGTAATCATGGCAAACATCGTTCCTACTATTGTTTCTTCCGTAGCTGAGGACGTTCAAGCAGCAGGGTCAGATACTCGTCCACCTATGCTTGACAGAACTGACTACGACTCTTGGGCTCAAAGAATCAGATTGTACTGTCTTGGAAAGGAAAATGGGGTCAACATTCTCAAATCGATTGATGAAGGACCGTATAGAGTTGAGACTACTAGAGACATAATTGATACAGCTGAAGATGGAACAATGATCTATGGAATAGACAGACCAAAGACGTATGATGAGCTCAATGATAAGGAGAAGAAGAGATTCGATGCGGATATCAGGGCTTCTAACATCATATTGCAAGGTCTTCCAAAAGACATATACAAGCTTATCAACCACAACACTGAAGCAAAGGCTATATGGGATAATGTCAAGATGCTTCTCTCAGGTTCTGAATTAACCATGGAAGACAGAGAATCACAACTCTATGATGAATTTGAGCACTTTAAGATGAAACCAGATGAGAGTGTCTATGAGTATTACGTGAGATTCCACAAGCTTGTTAATGACATGAGGAACATCAGAATGACCATGCCAAACATTCAGCTGAACTCAAAGTTTGTGAACAACATGAATCCCGAATGGCACAAGTTTGTCACCTCTATAAAGCTAACCAAAGGATTGAAGAATACAAACTATGAGCAACTCTATGCCTTCCTCCTTCAGAATGAGAGACATGCTATGTTTGAAAAAAGGATTCTTAATCAGTTCAAAACCAACCAGGGAGAGACAAGCTCATCGAATGATTCAACTGCTTTCCACTCAAACATCGGAATCACAACCAAAGCCTCACAAGTAATACCTATGGGTAATGGTAATCACAAACTCATTCCTGATCCTATGTTCAAACAAGCTGATGCTGATGCACACGTGGGAAACTTCATTAATCAACTGGCTCTTCTGATTAGTCAAAACATGAACTCTCTTCCACACACCAACAACAATCTTAGAACTGCATCCAATCCACACAATCAAGCCACTGTCAGAGATGGGAAGGTTATGGTGCAGCCAGTTCAAGAAAGGCAGTACGAACAAGCAAGAGGTGGAGCTGGTAGAGGTTATGCTGCAAATCAGAATAGGGGAAGGAATGGAAACCAGGGTCAAGCAAAGCCAATCAAATGCTACAACTGTGGTGGTGAAGGACACATTGCTAGGAACTGCACATCTCCAAAACGTCCACAGAATGCAGAATACTTCAGAGATAAGATGTTGTTTGTGCAAGCTCAGGATAATGGTGTAGCTTTGGATGAAGAAGAGTAGTTGTTTCTCGCTGAGGGCAATGCCAAGACCTATGATGCAGATGTGGATGATCTGCCAATTTAGGAGATAGAACACAATCATCAGAATGCCTTACAAGTCGCTAATTTTGATGCATACGACTCTGATGTGGATGATGGACCTACTGCACACACAATTTTTATGGCTAGCATTTCTCCAATGGTTTCTCCTAAGGTCTCATCTTCACCACAAGCTGGCCTATCCAAAGACAAACTCATCTCAGAGGTATTAAAACTATACGATGATGCTGATGTGCAAAAGATGCATGACAAAGTACAAACAACTGAAACTATTGAATCAAATATTGAAAATATGGGGAATATCAATGTTGTCCCATATGATCAATATGTGAAACAAAGTGAAAGTGAAGTTGTACCAAGTGATGCATCTTCTGCAGTCAACAATGACTATGTTTTTGATGAATACACTGCATGTGCCCCTGATGATTCTGTTATGAACAACGAGCTAAGTTTGAGTTAACCACTCGTGAGCAGGAGATGGATGACCAAATGCGTACAACTATTAGACAAAGTAAGTTTAGAGAAGAAGTATTAAAACAAGAGTTAACCTCCTTACAAGAAAAGCTTTCTAAAACCGCTAAGCAAAAACAAGAACTTCAAGAAAATGTTAAAATGCTTAAGCAAGAATTCTGTGCTAAGGAATCAAAACTTTTGAATGATTTTTCTAATCTAAAAACCTTGAA
Source organism: Chrysanthemum seticuspe (assembly GCA_019973895.1). NCBI lineage: Eukaryota > Viridiplantae > Streptophyta > Magnoliopsida > Asterales > Asteraceae > Chrysanthemum > Chrysanthemum seticuspe. The sequence continues at coordinate 178,494,188 of BPTQ01000005.1, read as the reverse complement.
GAACAAGCTTGAAAATAAGTTGTACGTACAAGGGAATACCATTCAGACTGCTCACATGGTCACTAAGCATAGAGTTTTAAGCGATAAGCATAGTGTTCCCATTATAGATAAACCCAACCCTGAGTACAGTAAGTTAGCTAAAGCGGCTCAAAATGTAATTTATGATGGCAATGAGATTCTTAAACCTAGACAGAAACCTAGCTGCGTTGAGTGCTCTGAGCAAGATAGAATATTAGATGATGCATCTAGGGTGAAAATGAATAAGAAGCTAGAAGATCCTGAATTCAAAAAGAATAACATCACGATCAAACCCCATGATTACAAGAAGGAAAACTGGATCTCCTTAAACAAATTTAAGCCTCAAACGTTATTAACACCTGAACAAGTTTTCTGGAAAAAGGATTTAGATAAGCTAAAAGCTGAAAATCTTGTTGAAACAAACCCTTCCCTTAAGAAAATGCCTGCTGCGACTGTGTATCCTCCAAATAAACCGATTCATTTAGTTCCTAGAACTATTGCCACTAAGATCAAGACCTTAATCAGCCAATATGTTATTCTTCAACTATTTGTCGATTTTGAGAAAACTTGTAAGAAAAGGATCACACCCACTTGGATAACTGAAGGGGAAAGGGGTTTTGAGCAAACAAAAGAATGCTATCTAACTGAGGTCATGCCTTTCTTCAAACTACTAAACGATCACTTTGAGAGTCTTAAAAAGGGGATGGATACAGATATTAAAGGGATGGAAAAAGAATTTGATGCAATGATAATTGAAGTTAGTGACTATGAGCGGGCATTAAAATATAATGAAATTGAGAGGAAGAACTTGCATACCTTAAATGAGAATCTGATTTCTGAATGTATCTCTCAAGATGTGTTTTACACTGCTACTAATTGCTCTATTACTGCTTCTCAATTTCATGAATTATATGATGCGTTGAAAGTCTCCCATGATCGTGTCATTGAGCTTGAAATCAAAAACTCTAAACTAAGTGATTAAATTGAACATGATGATCACTATAATTTGGTAAAACATTTTTCTAAGCTAGAAGTTGAACATTTTGACTTGCAACTAAAATATCAACATCTTAAAGAAAATGTTAAAACCTCAAACATCAAGATATCCTCGGATGTTCCAGAGTTTGATGCAGTTTTTGAACTAAACAAACGTGACGAATAGATTCAAGCTCACTGTAACACGATCAGAAAGTTGAAAGCCCAAATCTCTTAATTAAAGGGTGAAAAGAACAATATGACTGGCTCCCAAATGCCTCCTCCTTTAGATTCTCGGAATTCTCAAAATTTTCATCTTCAAAACTTGGTTAATGCCTTACAAAAGGAAAATGAGAGTTTTCTAGAAGAAAATGAAAAGGTTAAACGTCATTTCAATGAGTTATTTGAGTCAATTAAAGTCACTCGTAACAAAAATAACGAAAAAATAAACTCGCTGCAAAAGGAAATTGAGAATCTGAAGAGTCGGGTAAAAGGGAAAATGCCAATGACCAATGGGGAGAATGGTGCTTCAAAGGTGCATGTCTGTAATAAATATGCTTTGACTGTGAAATATGTTCCTCCTCATCTTAGGAATAACAAACTTGCTATTCAAACATATTTCTCATACCTTAAGGACAGCCTAGAATGTCTCCGTGAGATTGTAGAAGAGGATAAGTTAGAGAAACCAGATGATAATGCAATTGGCCATGCATGCTTATATGCCAAACGATCTCAAGAACTTCTAGAATGCTTAATTACAATGTGCCCTAAAACCTTAGGCAAGCAAGTCAATCCCTTGATATCTTGTTCAATGCCTAATGCCAAGCATGCAAGTCATTCAATGCCAAATGTTATGAACGTGAACCTTAGTGTGCCTTTAAGTAGTTCAGATTCCAAATCTGTTAGTGCTAAGAATGTGAACTCGAGTGTGCCCTCTAGGAGTTCAAATCCCAGCACACCTAAACAGGAAATGCATAAATTAGCAAAACCAACTAATGTTCCCATTCCCTCTACAGGAGTAAACAGTGACATTAAAGCGAGCAGGTCAAAGTATCAATACAATACAATGAATGATAGGACCTCGCAAGCTAAGAATGTGCATTGGAAGAAAGTAGAAGATCACCCTAGGAACACTAAGTTTGAGTTAAATCAAACGAATCGTGTTGATTCTAGTATTAGCCATAGGCGTACTGTAATTAATTTGAATTCTGATACTATTTGCAAACCTTGTAATGATGTCTGCTTGAATTCTGTTGTTAATCATGAATGTGGTGTGAATGCTTTGTCTAATGCTGTCAAATGCCCAGTTAAAATTGTTAATGCTAATAATCGTGCAAAGAAGGCTAAAAGGCAAAGACGAAAGATTGTTAGAAAACAGTGGAAACCCACAGGAAGAACATTTATAAAGATAGGTTATTATTGGATACCTTTTGGCCATAAGAAGAATCAGTTTTGTCCTCAAACTGCTAAGACTATGCCCACTAGAAAATGGATGCCTACTGGTAGAACTATTCCCTTAAGAAGTGAACATACTTTGAATAGGTCAAATACAGACACCAGCACTGCATCTATTCCCAATGATTCCATTGCTTCTACTTCTGATATGGATGTTTCTATTTCTGATGTGGGTGTTCCAATTACTGTTACTATCCAAGTGGAACCCATTCTTGCATGGGGATCCCAATTATCCAGTTATCCATTCTTGTCTGTGTTCAACTGCAGATCGTTCAAATCGTTCTGTGGTACCTGGACTCAGGCTGTTCCAAGCATATGACTGGAGACCGGTCGCGGCTCATGAACTTCGTGAGCAAATTCATCGGGACAGTTAGATTCGGGAATGATCACTTCGGTGTAATTAAGGGTTATGGAGATTATGTTGTTGGAAAAAGTGTTATCTCCAGGGTATATTATGTGGAAGGTCTTGGTCATAACCTGTTCTCTGTTGGTCAATTCTGCGATTCTGATCTAGAAGTAGCCTTCAGAAAACATACTTGTTTCGTTAGAGAACTTGATGGTAAGGAACTTTTAAGAGGTTCACGTGGCTCAAATCTATACACCATCTCTATCGAAGATATGATGAAGTCTTCTCCAATTTGCTTGTTGTCAAAGGCTTCTAAAACAAAGTCATGGTTATGGCATCGTCGTCTCAATCACTTGAACTTCGGCACCATCAATGATCTCTCCAGAAAGGACTTAGTTGTAGGTCTACCTAGACTTAAGTATGAAAAGGATCATCTTTGTTCAGCATGCCAATTGGGAAAAAGCAAGAAGTATGCCCATAAACCCAAACCTACAAACTCAGTCGCAGAAGTTCTCCATACAATTCACATGGACTTATGTGGACCCATGAGAGTGCAGAATATCTTTGGGAAGAAATATGTGTTAGTTGTGGTGGATGATTTCTCTAGATTCACCTGGGTAAAGTTCTTAAAGACAAAGGATGAAACTCCAGATATCATCATCAAACTCATCAAACAGCTGCAGGTTCGTCTTAACAAAACGGTCAGAATCATCCGAACAGACAATGGAACTGAGTTTGTTAACAAACAACTTGGTGAGTTTTATGAAAGTATTGGAATCAGTCATCAAAGAAGTGTTCCTCGAACTCCTCAACAAAACGGTGTAGTTGAAAGACGAAATCGAACTCTTGTGGAATCCGCAAGGACTATGCTAATTTACTCAAAAGTTCCAATGTTTCTCTGGGGTGAAGCCATCGCCACTGCATGCTACACCCAAAATCGATCCCTAATTCACACTGCTCATGGAAAAACTCCATATGAACTTGTCCACAACAGAAAACCTGATCTTTCATTCCTTCGTGTGTTCGGTGCTTTATGTTATCCAACTAATTATGGTCAAGATTTAGGAAAACTGAGAGCTAAAGCGGACATTGGAGTTTTTGTAGGCTATGCACCTAACACAAAAGGTTACCGAATCTACAACAAGAGAACCCGAAATATTATGGAAACAATTCACGTCACGTTTGATGAGCTGACCGGTCAAATGGCTCCTGGACAATCCAGTTCAGGACCCGCACTTCAAAGCAGTCATATTGGTTCATCTCTTGTACCAAACTCCTCATCAGCAACTCCATATGTACCTCCCTCAGAAGATGATTTAAAGAAACTGTTTGATCCAATGTTTGATGAACAATTTGAGCCAAGCAACAATGATATGACAATTCAATCAACAGAGGCTGCTTTTATCCCTGTCAATGAAATTAACCCTTCAACTTCTATGTCATTAAGCCAAGAAGCGCCTGGTGCTGACCAATCTGTTTCATCAACAAATCTTCAATCATCAAGTGTACATCATGGAAATGCTTCTGATTCACAGGATGAAGTCAATCCCTATGCTACTCCCGAAGATGCTCCATTTGAAAACATATTTGCTCCTGAATCATCATCAGAACCATCTACTTCAGGAGACATCGACTCTGCTACTTCAGTTCCTCAACAATTGCCACATGAATACCTCAGAAAATGGACTCACGATCATCCATTAGACAACATCATTGGAAATCCCTCTCGTCCAGTATCCACACGGAAACAACTTGCAACCGATGCCTTATGGTGCTTCTTCAACTCCGTACTCTCTAAGATCGAACCAAAAGATGTTAAATCCGCCATGAATGAAGACAGCTGGTTCAATGCCATGCAAGAAGAAATTCATGAGTTTGATCGACTTGATGTATGTGAATTAGTACCTGCTCCAGATTGTGCTATGATCATTGCTCTAAAATGGATCTTCAAAGTGAAACTTGATGAGCATGGTGATGTGTTAAAGAACAAGGCTCGATTGGTTGCTAAAGGATACCGTCAAGAGGAGGGTATTGACTTTGAAGAATCTTTTGCTCCAGTTGCTCGAATCGAGGCAATCAGAATATTCTTGGCTAATGCTGCAAGTAAGAACATGGTAGTCTATCAGATGGATGTAAAGACGGCGTTTCTGAACGGAGATCTTAAAGAAGTAGCCTACGTCAGCCAACCTGAAGGCTTTGTGAATCCAGAGCATCCTACTCACGTTTATCATTTGAAGAAGGCTCTTTATGGTTTAAAGCAACCTCCAAGGGCATGGTATGATACGCTATCAAAGTTTCTTCTGTCTACCGGCTTCAGCAAAGGAGCAGTTGATCCAACATTCTTCACCAGGAAGTCAGGCAAACACTTAATTCACGTTCAAATCTATGTTGATGATATCATCTTTGCCTCGACTGACCCCAATGAGTGTGACCGTTTTTCAAAAGAAATGGGCTCTAAATTTCAAATGTCAATGATGGGACAAATGTCATTTTTCTTGGGATTACAAATTTCACAAAGTCCCGGAGGCATTTTCATAAATCAATCTAAATATGCAAATGAGATTTTAAAGAAATTTGGATTTGATTCTAGTGACCCTGTTGACACTCCCATGATTGAGCGTACAAAACTGGATGAGGACCACTCAGGGATCATGGTAGACCAAACGAAATATCGTAGCATGATCGGATCCCTGATGTACCTCACAGCCAGTAGACCTGATATTCTGTTCGCTGTATGCATGTGTGCTAGATACCAGACTAAGCCTACCAAAAAGCACCTTGCAGCGGTTAAACGGGTCTTTCGGTACCTCCAAGGAACCATCAACATGGGACTTTGGTACCCGAAGGACACCGGTATGTCACTAACAGCATATGCAGATGCAGATCATGCAGGGTGTCAAGATACTCGTCGGAGTACGTCTGGAGGTGCTCATTTTTGGGTGATAAGCTTGTGAGCTGGTCTTCAAAGAAGTAAATGAGTACCTCTATTTCCTCTACAGAGGCTGAATACATAGCCATGTCATTTTGTTGTGCTCAAATCCTATGGATGAGATCTCAATTAACTGACTATGGCTTTGTATTCAACAAAATCCCTCTGTACTGTGATAATAAAAGTGCTATTGCTCTCTCATGCAATAACGTTCAACACTCAAGAGCAAATCATATCGACATTCGACATCATTTCATCAGGGAACAAGTGGAAAAAGGTGTGGTGGAACTCTATTTTGTGAGGACTGAATACCAGTTAGCAGACATCTTCACCAAAGCTCTTCCAAGAGAACGTTTTGAGTTTATTCTTCCACGACTTGGCTTGAAAAGCCTTCAACCAGAAACACTCAAACATCTTCAAGAGGAAGACGAGCAGTAAAGGTCTTTCTTCATCTATCTCTTTGTAGATATTTTTTTCTTCAAAAAAAAAAAAACAAAAAAAAATTACAAAACCTTCAAAAATCAAGTAGAAAATTATAAAACTTTCAAAATCCATAAAAATGTGAAAATTTCGAAAAATCCTCAAAAATATTGTCATTTTGTCTTGTTTTTCTCGATTCGATATCATCTACGGACTTTGTGTTGATATTCAAAGAATGTCACAGGTCTTTAGATGTTCATCGAATGTACATAGTTTTTCTTAAAAAAAAAAAAAAAAAAAAAAAAAAAAAAAAAAAAAATGAGGCGAAGAAAAATGGTGGTTTATTGTCATTTCAGGCAGTAACCCGTATTTTAAAGAAAGAACAGAGCCATATTTTATCTTGTTTTTCAAATCTCATGCTCTGATTCTATAAAAAAATTCTCACTATCCAATGAAAACGAATTGCTTTGAAAAATTACTCGGGCTCAATTTTTTGAAAATCATTTGTACTAAACGGTTGTTAAAACTATCTATCTCAATCAACAACTTATGTCATTGATTGAGGGGGAGAATGATTTTTAATTAAAAAGTGTATTTGTTTTCAAACAATGGTTTGTTTTCAAAAGATATTCAAGCATGTTTAAATATTTGGAGTCTAAAGTCTCAAAATTCGATCCTTATCAGTTAAAACGTTTTCAAAATCAAGTCACAATTCTCCTTAAAAAGCTTTCAAAAATAATTTAAATCTACTGAGATCACGATTCTCAAATGATTTGATAATTGTGATCGGGGGAGAATTTGTGATTTAAATTGGATTTAAACTGATAATTCGATAGATGGTTTCATAAGTGATTAGTATGTTTGCCTCCCCGCAAGTGACAAACGATTTCAAATTTTCCATGCACACGTTGAGGGGGAGCATCTATCTTAAACCACAAATATTTGAAACGTGATCAATTTATCTCAATGTGCAGTCTTTTCCTAATATGTGCAAAATATTCTCAAACATCTATGCACATATTGAGGGGGAGCAAACTTGTGAAAACCTCATCCTTCTTTAAAATGTTTTATCTACTCAAATTGATTAGGAAGTGATGATGATCATTTTAGAAAATGTTAATCAAAAGATTGGACCTTTCATTCTCAATCTAACGATTTCAAAGATCTCTTGCCTCCATGTGCTAAACAAATTCTAAATTTTTATGCATATGTTGAGGGGGAGCATTTCTAAAATATCAAAACAATTAAGATACAAAATGCTTTGATTCTATATCACAAGTATCTTGATTTTTTTTTCAAATGGTTTTCAATTGGTTCCAATGGCAGATGAACGATACCAAAAAGACCGACCAACTTTACTTTATGTATGGTGATATAAGGTTGATAAGGTTAGGTAGAGGTCCCATGATCCGCCAGAACCGGAGGGATCTACCCAGGGACAATCCACTAGATAGTGTAGAAGTCCTTAGGTATGATGAAAAAAGGATAAAAGTGAGATATGGGAAATGTGCGGACTGAGATTGAGCTAGTACTGGAACAAACCCAACAAGGTTCTAGTTATAAAGTCTCGGTAAGCACTAAAGGGGTTAAAGAATGAAAAAGAATTGAATCAGAAAAAGGGTGAAAAGAAATAGCCCTCCATTTTATTCAACCTTAGGGCAGAAACCGGGTTCAATTCATATGCTACTGGTGGTTACTAAGGTAACACTAGTATTGAAGACAAGACGTCATGGACCCAGTGACGCATTGCACTAACTTTCCAAGCTACTCAAGTTCCTCTTAAAAGGGCTTGTTTCATTCTCACAGGGAACCTACATAATCTATCGACTCTCTCTTAGAGATTGTTGATATTGAAGAAGGAGACCCTCTCCCTAGTCTCGGGTACAGGAAACCAAAAGAGCACTAATTGAGTCTAGAGCCACGAGATCATCAATTAATCTCTTTAGGACACTTATTTCTTGAAGACTCACTATTTCACACAATGTGGAATGTGAGATTATATCTTATGAGTCCTACGCACTATCCTTGTGGTATTGCCAAGACTTGATTGTGTCATATGGACCTCATCAGTGGAGCGATTCAAAATTGAATCAATCCAGGTCCAAGAAAATGGATTGACGGATGCCTTTGAAAAACCGGTTGTTGTGCTTAAAAACTCTTTTCTCTAGCACATCGACTGTGTACAATTATTTCAAATCAAAAGGTGTTTATGATTGATAAATGATTTTTCACTAAAACTTCGTTGTATTGCAAAAACAATTTCTATTGAGCTATACACGATTGTTTTTCAAATCTTTTTCATCAATCAGTGAATCTCTATTCGCTGGTTCACTCACTCCGTGTTGTCTTCTTTGAGACGCTCCGGTTTGAGAACGGCTAGAGCAGCTGCGAAACCCTGTCAAGGAAATTCTTTGGAATTATACCTGATCACAGGCAGTACTTGTACTGATCAACGGAGAACCGTGGGCCGTGTACCTCAATTCATCGAAAGTGATCAAAGACACATTCGTGCGCTTTATTGCTAACTGTCTTATGCAGGTACACCCCGACGTTTGCAGCTGATCAGAATGGAGCGGTCAATCCATAGCCGCATGCTCACACAACACATTCATATCTAAAGAAATCATGATTGGTGCATCAATGACTCTGATATTTTCACTCCATGCTTCTGCTACGTTGCTGCCAATATCATGAATCAACGAAAGCTTCTGCTACTCTGATAAGAATAAATCATGATCCAGAATGTGAGCATGTCGGTCCAAAAGTCACAACATCACTAATTACCAACACCACAAAGGTTGAGTCAGAGATTTAATGTGGCTGATGATCTCAAAGTAGGCTCAAAACTCAGTATCACGTGGATCAGTTAAAGACCTCCACTCAGATTATCCAAACATGCAATAATGAAGAATCAAAGACTACGAGCTACAGAACAAAGAATATGGACCAGAATCCAAGAACAATCTCAATGTAATATCAGTTTGTATTCAATGTAATTTTAATGTGAGTTTGAGGTGACCTCCCTTAGGGGGAGACTGTTAGGAATTAGAAATTCTAGGTATTAAAGAGTCGGTCACCTCAAGAATATGTAATCGTTAGATAGCTCGTAGTCGTAGTTATTTTATGTTAAGTAGTATTTAGTTTAGTAACACCGTGGAGGACGGACGGGTCTTTACCCACTGTATGCCTGATCCACAGCCCGTTAGTGGCGTTTGTTTGTAAGAAACTATAAATACCCTCTACCTCCCAAGGTAGAGGGTTGGAGCTTCAATACCATTTTTCTTTGTTTCACATAGTTCCCAACTCTCTTCCTTTCTCTCACGAGAACTTTCTCTCTCTAAACTCTAGTTAACGCCCCATATGATTATGGTTTAATGTGTTTGTGAAATCTTATATCTAACACTTTTTGATAACCCTTTCTTGCGATAATATCTAGGAATGTAGTGAACGATGTCATAATGGTCTTGTTGGGTAGATTTAGGCATGTTTGATCCTAGAAAGAAATAATGATCCAATTAGGTAAAATTTGTCAAGATGGGTTTATGAGTTTATTTTGTATTAACAATGTTGTTTTGAAAAATCCTTAATTATGTAGAACCTTGTTGTGTGGAAAGCAATTTTACAACAAATAATTTTCCAATTGGTGATACAGAAACCAATTGAAAAATTCAAAACCATAAACCCTAGAATGGAGATGATGATGAATAGAAAATATGAGTGTAATTACTTACAACAATGTCTAGGATTGAAATGCTTGAGAGTATGAAGCCCTAGGATGATAGTAACTGAGATTTGGTCGTTCTAGGTTTTAGGAAGAGGGAAAATGGAGTGTTTTGGGTTTTAAAAACGAGTTCTCTGTTTTTCTATTCACACGGTTCCCCCAGATCCTTTGTTTGAGGGATCCAGCTAGTACAACTTCAGGGATCCGGCACAGCAGACAATTACTGGAGTGATTTGGATTATTCTTTCACCTGTAATAAGGTATACAATAACTTATTTTTGAGAAGAACTTTTAGAATGAGTTTTTGGTTATATTCCTATTTGAATAGATGTTTTTTTTTTTTTTTTTTTTTTTTTTTTTTGGGGAAATTGTTTATCGAGGGATGGTGGATCTAATTTTAACTATAAATAATTTATTTTGTGATGACAGTGTAGGTTTGACGAACTTACAAGTTTTTAAGATGATCAAAGAGGAACACTATTCACGATGATGTGTTAGGATGGAAAGTAGTGAAGAGAGACTTTTTAAAAACTTGCGACTTTGATGTCAAATGCTTAATACATGCACATAGTATTACATATATGCAAAGTTTTTATAGTGATACTTAATGTGAGAGAAAAGCATATACCATCATTTTATTTGCATGCGATTACTACATTTATAGATCAACTAGTTGTGGCTAAGAGAACATACCTTTGCTATATTCTCTTTTTATGGTTTTTAGACACCATAGACACGAAATACTTCATGATGTTTTAAAGTATTCAATAGTACTTTGTGAAAGTAAGTTGTGATTACTTTGGACTTTATTTTTCTTTGGATAGAATGAAGTCATTGAAACAATCCCAGCATGAAGATTTCTCAAAAAGAAAATGTTCGAATGATCTATCACTAACCAACATTTTGTTAAGATATAAAATTTCTAAAAACATTAATTTTTGTTTTAAGAAATTTCCTTCTTTGTAATTTTCAAACATAGATGGATCGTATCAAGTTTTTAAAGTACAATATACTCTAAGAAACTTGGTAACGAAGCTCTGATACCAATTGTGAAAAACTAGAAGAGTGGGGGAGGGGTTGAATAGTTTTACCGATTAAAACTTCGTTTTAAAGTATTTAGATCGACTTATGCCAATCTATTTAGATTGTGTGTTGGATATTGATAGATGAACATATAAGTAAGTAATGCAAAAGATAAAAGAGTAAAGTAACACAAAATCACGACACAAGTATTTATAGTGGTTCGGCTACAAGGACACCTTCCTTGCCCTACTCCACTCCCTAAGTACCCCACTCGAGAGTTTCTAAGCACTACACAATACAAGCTCCTTAATGTGGCGTAGAAGCCTTCACAACATCGCCTACTCTTTATCTGGTACAAGGCTAGATACCAAGTTCTTCCACGAGGTAGAACCAAACCTATCACAACGCCACCTACAATTTATCCGGTACAAGGCTAGATACCGAGTTCTATTACAAAGGAGGAACTACTACCCAACACTACACCACAACACAACTACCCAAAGGAGACACACTCCTTTTTAAAATGCTAGAAAAGATATTAACATCCTTTAACTCAAACTATACAACTTGTACATGGACGCACCATATCGATTGTACACCTTCGGCACCAGTCACTAATGCCTTCAACACAACACTTCTATTGAGGGAGGAAAGAACTATCAACAAGATGCATTTCAGTGTTCTTGATGATGACGAAGCTTAGCAACTCATGACTTTGAGCTTGTACGTCTTCAAGAGGTGGTGATCTCGCCTTTAAGAGGAACCTAGAGAATCACACAAAGTTAAAACTACATAGAATGATCCTTTGGATATGTGGTTAGTGAGGTTGGAATACTGAGAGAAAGTATATCTAAGAGTGGTAGTGAGCAAGAGAGAAATGACTCACTATTTATAGACAAAATGTGTCTACTATTCCACGGTTCCGGTGGATCCCTCACCAGAGGGATCCGGCTAGTGCAAATCTTGGGATCCGGCTACTAGGTCAATTTAGTTTGGATTGTGGGTTGCTAACCGGTTTATGGTTTATGGGTTATGGACCATGGGTCATGGTATTGGATCATGGATACCAAACAAGATGCAATGTACCTAGTCATTTGGGTTATGGATCTTGGGTCATGGGTCATAGATCATGGATAATATCCAACATGACTTCATACATGATGTCATGCAATAGGTCATGGGTTATGGATCATGCTCCATGGGTATGGGTTATGGACTTTGGTTTTTACCCAACAAGATTCATTGTACCTAGTCAATGTATCATGGGTCATGGGTTATGGACTTTGGTTTTTACCCATTACAACATATACAAAGTACATACACATTTCTATAAAATGTAAACACTAATTGCTTGTTACACATATACATTTCTATAAGATGTAAACAATATTACTTGTTAGTGTTATATAAAAATGTCTTTGGTTTTATATAACTTATTTACTAAACATGTTTTGATGGTTTTAATATCTTTAGTAAAAGTGTGTTAGTAAACTATTGGCTCAAAGCTTTTACGTATTTTATTTATTTCGTTAAAATGATTTTACGTTTGTTATCGACAAAACATTAGAAAATCGTAAAATATAAATAAACGTTTTTATGGTTTATTTGATTTAACAATGGATTTAAAACTTTCTTTCAATACTTTCAAACACATTAAAGGCGAAACAGTCTCTCAAACATTCACCAGATACAAAGTTCTCATGACTAAACTGGTGAATATAATGTTACCCTCTCAAATCATGAAATCAATACTGGTTTTGTTAACAACCTTTCAAAGAAACGGTTGAGCTTTAACCAAAGTCTAAGGAACTCTAACTATGTTAGAGACCTGGATTTAGGGATGAGCATGGCACCAGATTGGTACCGAACCCATTGATGAGTGCGTATTCACTCATCATTTTAAGTCAAATCTGAGCTGCAAAACATTTAAAAACACTCCGAAATGCATCAAAATACTAAAAATATCTCAAAATTGTGTTTTATATGTTTCAGATGCAAAATGTTTAAAATCAGATGAAAAACGAACAAAGTTTGCACAATTGGCAGTTTCAGTCCCCCGTCTTTCAAAAATTGACAGAAATAGTCCCTGAGCACGTATTTTAAAAAGAAAAGTCACCAAAGGTCCTTTTGAAATCATAAGTTGTCATAATTAGTCCTTTGGTGAAAAATTTCAAAAGTTTGAGAAATTACAGTTTTGGTCCCTGGATTTTTAAAACTGTCAAATTTAATCCTTGGAATTTCAGTTTTGGCAAAAATGACCCTTGGTTTATTTAAGATTCACAAGATTGGTCCTTGGAGAACATTTTCAGAATTTCATGAGTGGTCCTTGGATTTTCAGATTTTACATCTTTGGTCCCTTAAGTGTTATATGGGTCTCATATTTAATCCTAAATCCAAAATAACTATCTAGGCCCAATTACAACCAGGTCCAATCCAAGTTAACACCCGGTCAAACCCAATAAACCCCCAACCCGGTCAACTAAACCCATTCACCCCTTTCTTCTTCTCTTTCCCGCCCAAGATAACACAACCCCAGGAACCCTAGATATCTTTCTCTGCTTCCCATGTATCCCACCTCCCCAAACACTCAACCTGCTGTTACCCTTTTACCCAACATCACCTTTTCCCAAACCCACTGCCCCTTCCCCCAAGACTTGCCACTGTGGCAATCCAAGCTTCAAAAGCACCAGTGTATGGCTCAGATTGTTCACAAGATGTACCTAATTGATCAATGGTCAAGATTGAAGGGAAGAAAGCTCACATGTGATTTTTGCTTGCCTGCTCTCACAAAAAGAAACACACTGAAGAAACACAAGACCTGAGAGTGAAGACCAGTAGTATAAATAGAGTAGCACTTGTAGCCATTGAGGACATGAGGATTAGTAGTTTTTAATTTAGTTCCTGCTTTTACTTAAAAGTGTAATGTTTCTTTTTAGTTAATGAAAATTTTTCCTTTTTATCAAGTTTCATTTTTTTCAGATTATTAGCTTACTGTCCCTTTATTCATTCTTAAGTTTCAGTTTAAAGCTGCTCTTTAGTTTTTACAACAGAAAACCTAAGTTAGTTTTTATAAAATCAGTTTTCAAAAATTAACACTCCATAAAGGGGTGTTTGGTTTTGGCTCTCATTAGGGTCAAAACACATTTTCACCCACTTTGACTTTTTAAGTCAAAGTGGTTTTAAGCTTTTAGAGTTGTTCCAAAAGAAGTGAAACTGACTTTACAAGTTTGGTTGAGTTTTGAGAAAAGAAAAAAAAAAAAAAAAAAGAGAGTTTTCTACCTGTTCTGCAACAGCAGTTTAGCTGCTGTTTGCAACCCTTTTTTTTTAAGCTCATTTGCATTACAATCTTGCCTAAACTAGTTTTCTTGCATCACTTCATGCCCACCTAGATCTAAGATTAGTTAGTTTGCTATTAGGAATAGTCTAGCTTAGTTTAAATTGCATTTAAAATCTGTCCCATACCCGTTTTTTAGCAAACTGTTCAGCAGCTTCATAGCCTAAGTGGCTTGCGTGACTGATTTTTAATTTGCTTAATACTAGGCCTTATTGTCTGAAATTTGGTACGCATAATATTCAATAGGTTGGCTAGACAATAGTGATTTTTATAATTTTTAGTTGTAGCTTTTTAGTAGCTTAATGAACCCTTGAAATAGCCCCCATATCTTGTTTCTGCCCTGCACCACAACAGCTGTCCCACTTTTTTTTGTGCTTATCATTGATTAAGTTTAGCTTAGTTAGGATCTCCCTTAGATTCCATGCCTTATTTCCCCATTAGTATAGCTTAAGTTAGCTTATTTGGTGCTTATTATAGCTTATTTAGTTATTTAGTTGCTATTCGTATGCTTATTAGCTTAGGACTCCTCACTGCTTATAACTGCTTATTCCATATCTTTTTAGTTTACTTGTTGTTAAATTTAGCTATTTTAGTTTTGAGATCATGTTACAACTTATTTCATCTTTAAAATGCTTTTTCCATGCTCACTACGCTTAAAAATTCTGATTAAAGGGGCATTAGGCTTGATTTATGCTACTGTTGGGTAAAAGCTGTTCTCACAGCTTATTTTGAAGTTCTTAAGAGTTTAGTTTTCATAAAAAGTGTTTAATTTTAGCTTTTAATTAAGTTGCAAAAAAAAAGAAAAATCAAAGAAAAAAATAATAGCAAAAAGGTGCAGGGGTGGGATTCGACCACCTGACCTTCTGCTCACAGACACAAAACCACTCTCCTAACCAACTGCCCTAGGGTCTTATTTCATTAAATTCTTGCACACTTAGTTATTTATATACAAAACAGATTTTTAAGCTTACTAGCTTATTTAGCTTTTTAAGTGCTTATTTCGTAAAGTAGTACCCAACTTTTTTATTTTTCTTACAACCAGTAGGACTTAAAGTATTTTTAGTGAAATTTTCAGATTTTTCCATAATCATTTAGTATTTTTAATTATTAAATTAGATTAAATTAGTTTTTAAATCATAATAAATAATTTAAAAGTCGAAAAAATAACCGGCTTTTTCCTAAAATTATTTTTAGTCGTTTAGAACGTAGGAAAATCAGTTTCACACCCGTAGCCCTTAAATTGCAAAAGTTTTACGTTTTTGGCTCGGGTGGTTGCCGGTTTTTAGCGTTTTTGCATTTTAGCACCCTAGGATGTAATTTAGCGTTGTTTTATTGTTTCTTAGGCTTAGTCGTATTTTATTTAGTGTTTTCTTTGTTTTACATGCTTTATTTTCATTTCCGTTCTTTAATTTGTAGTGTAATCAAAATCCAAAATTCGTTTAACCATTCAAGTCCTAATCACGAAACTCAACGAATCCTTCCATTCACACCTCGTTGGGACACGACCCGGGGAAATCACTTTTCCGGTATCACTTTTATCACACCCGTGAGGTTTGGCACGTTGACCTTTTTCCTAAAGGGTTGATTTGTCGAATTTTACGGTTATTTTGATATACGTTGATATTGTGTTTTTCACCACTCACTTCACAACGAATCAAATTTTGGCGCCGCTGCCGGTGAGGTGTGTTGCGACAATATCGTGAAGTTTTTGCAATTAGTGACTTGAAGATCCTTCCTCGTGAAGTTACCGTTTTTCATCAAATCCAAAAAATCAAAAATACTCTTCTCATTCCTCTTATTCGTTGATTCTATTTCTCTTACCCTCTTTTGCCGTTTAATTCTAATCTTCGTTATCCTCTTAACCATTTGATTCTCTTCTTAATCCTCTATATGTTTAATTCTTATGTCGACAATCGTCAACATCATCGTCAAAAATGTGTGTGAGCGGTGTGGAGGGCCTAGTTCAAGCGAATTTTGCAATTCGTGCGAATTATCCATCAAAAATTCTTTTCAAAGTTATTTCGACCACCCGCCACAACCTGAAATACATTCTAATCTTGACAAACCAGTTCAAACGTCGGAGCTACCCCAAGCACCCACCGAGGATTACGAGGACACTTTCTTTGAAGATAGAGTCTGTAATCTAATCGAACAAATTCAAGCCGATGAAAAAAGATCGAGAATTAGAATTGATTACGATGAACCCGTTCAAACACCGGTGACTAGCAAGAATGACTTGCCTAATCTTCACGTTTCTCAAGAACCAAAACCGGAGACCATAACGGAAGTGGTGGAAATTGCTAGCTCTCAGAGCACACCACTTGTCCCACCTCCTGATTTTTCTGAATGTTCTTCGAGACTTGATAGTCATTCGGATCACCATGTTGGTTTTGTTGATTCTTTGAATAAACCGATTCCTCTTCATAACTCTCAAATGCAATCGTTTATTCCTTGTGTCGGTTGTGGTGAGCCTCTCTTTGGTTCACCCTGTCGTTGGTGTACGTGTGTACAATGTGGTAATGATATTCATAACGGGAGTTGTTTGTTTTGTGGTTCGAGGAATTCATTTGATTATGATCCTAATCAGAACTCATTTAACGACCCCTCAAACTTTTCCAATTACCCACAACAACCCGACTTATCTTCATATAATCAACACTTCTGCTGTGAATTTTGTGGAGGTCCTCACCAAGGATTTGAGTGTCAATCCGGAAATACGTTTGTCTATGAACAATTTTCCAGTGATGCTCAGAACTTTGGTTATAACCAAAATCCATATGATTCACCTGTCCAGACTCAACAGTTTTACTGTTGTGAGTACTGTGGAGGGCCCCATTTCAGCTCTGATTGTCAAATCGGGAACCCAATTCCTTGTAACAATCATGACTCTCACATGTTTGACAATTTCCAACCTCCACAGCACTATACGGTTCAAACTCCACCTGAGCCGTTGTCTCAAGAAATCTCCCAAGATTTTGAAACCACAATGAAAACACTTGATGATATGATTAGTCACCTTAAGAATCAAGTGAGTGGTGAAAAAACCATAGGAGAATTGCTGGCCGAAGAACGAGAAGAACGAGAGGCTCGCAAATCTAGGGAAGAATTATTTATCCTAGAGCAAGCAGCTCTAAGACGTTCCCAATTTCTTAAGGCAGCTCTATATGATGATGACGAGGAGGGCTTTTATCCGTTTAAAAGTAATATTTCTCAACCCCCTCAGTCAGTTGATATTCCAGCAGTTGAGATTTCATCTCAAACAACTGCTATCACACCCGAGATTCACACTCACTCTCTTATCATGGGGGACGAGCATCTCGACACTGTTCCTGAAAAGGAATCGGACGAATTCATAAAGTCTAGTGTTGAGAACCTTGTCCCAATCCCAGGAGAGTCACAGGGAACTCTTGATCATGTGTGTGATATCCCTCCTCCTCTTGTCTTCCAAAACGATCATGTTGAGATGTCCTCCGATTCTGATGATGACGATTCGTTATCTTGTGGAGACATCGTTTATGTGGAAGATTCACCTTCTGAGCTTGTTAGCTTAGAAGAAGAGAATGATGAAGTTACTGACACTGAAATCAAAGATGAAGCTCTTCGAGCAACATTATTGAATGTCAGTCTTCTCATTTCTAAAATCGAGGCTTTCAAAGAGAAACCGAATTCATCTCCTACCCCCATTAAGGGTAGTGACATTCTTTCCGATGATTCTATTCCGGAAATGAAAGCCTTCTGTTTTGATACTATGGGAGAGAAGATTAGTGGCAGTACCACTTCTCATTCTCATAATTCTCTCCCCGATTGTGAATCATTTACATTGGAGGAGTTCGCCAGTGAACCCACTCATATCAATTCTGAATATGATTCATTCACCTTCATGGAGTTCTCAGATGAACTCACTCATATCATATCTCCGCCGGAGTATGATAACTTCTACATTGATCTAGACACACCCGGGATATGTCTAGACCAATTGAGCTTAAATGATGAGATTCATGCTATTATGAATTCTCCTTCTGATGATGATGAGTTAATCATGATGTTTATCATGGTTTTCTATCTCTTCTTCACCTATCCCGTGGCTTCTCCTGTTCTTCACTCCTTCGGAAATGAAGACATTATCTTTGATCCCGGCATTTTCATGTACCATTATCTTGAGCCGGGAATATATCTCATCGGTGTGGAACTTTCACGTGCTTCAAATGTTTGTCCAAACATCTTGAATGAAAGTCCGATGGAGATTGTTTCTTCCACTTTACTTCCCCATGAACCAATGAATTCGGGGTCGAGTCAAGCTAGCGACTCGGTAATCAAAAACAGTAGCACACTATATGGGTTTTCACCCGTATTTCTGACTTCTTTCTACTTTCTACCACCCTAGTGTGGGGGAGTTGCCCCCCGCTGTTGTATATAAGTTTTCTAAAAAAAAAAAAAAAAAAAAAAAAAAAAAAAATATTCAAATAATGGCCGTAGTATTTCCCTTTTACGTTCTATGTTTCGGCATAACCGCCGGTACTTTGAATATTGAGGGCAATATTCATTTCTAGTGTGGGGGGGAATTCTCACGAATTT
The DNA here is from genome assembly GCA_019973895.1 of Chrysanthemum seticuspe. Lineage (NCBI taxonomy): Eukaryota > Viridiplantae > Streptophyta > Magnoliopsida > Asterales > Asteraceae > Chrysanthemum > Chrysanthemum seticuspe. Next base: position 178,475,392 of record BPTQ01000005.1, on the reverse strand, counting down.
TATCATATAATTAAATCAATTCCCCCGTTTTTGGCCAAAATTTTTTTTTGGAGTAAGTGTTTTACACTTTCTCATTTGGTTATCAGTCCGCCATGTCTGTAAGACAAAAGGATTGGCTAATCCAGGAGCAAACGGCTCTTGGTAAAGATTTCTCAAATCCGTTTATATGGCTTGCAATTTGCCCAAAATTGTATGGTTCTCAACTCACCATATCCTAAAAAGTGAAGAGTTGGCTAGCCCGCAAGGTTATGGCTTGTGGTAAAGGCAGTGGAAAATCCATAATTGGTAATCAGCTCACCAAAGATAATATTGATAATTTATCTAAGAGTTGGCTAGTCCGGAAGGGTACGGCTTCTGGTAAAGACAAAATCAAATCCGTTGAAAGCTGGTGGTTTGCTCAAAATCACATGGTTATCAGTGTACCATAGTTCTTACTTGAACTGAAACATTTGGCTACTCCAGAAGTAATGGCTTTTGGTAAAGAGACTCAAATCCATTATGTTTTCTCAAAAGATTGCTAGGGACTAGCAATGTTTTAGTGTGGGGGATTTGATGAGTGCGTATTCACTCATCATTTTAAGTCAAATCTGAGCTGCAAAACATTTAAAAACACTCCGAAATGCATCAAAATACTAAAAATATCTCAAAATTGTGTTTTATATGTTTCAGATGCAAAATGTTTAAAATCAGATGAAAAACGAACAAAGTTTGCACAATTGGCAGTTTCAGTCCCCCGTCTTTCAAAAATTGACAGAAATAGTCCCTGAGCACGTATTTTAAAAAGAAAAGTCACCAAAGGTCCTTTTGAAATCATAAGTTGTCATAATTAGTCCTTTGGTGAAAAATTTCAAAAGTTTGAGAAATTACAGTTTTGGTCCCTGGATTTTTAAAACTGTCAAATTTAATCCTTGGAATTTCAGTTTTGGCAAAAATGACCCTTGGTTTATTTAAGATTCACAAGATTGGTCCTTGGAGAACATTTTCAGAATTTCATGAGTGGTCCTTGGATTTTCAGATTTTACATCTTTGGTCCCTTAAGTGTTATATGGGTCTCATATTTAATCCTAAATCCAAAATAACTATCTAGGCCCAATTACAACCAGGTCCAATCCAAGTTAACACCCGGTCAAACCCAATAAACCCCCAACCCGGTCAACTAAACCCATTCACCCCTTTCTTCTTCTCTTTCCCGCCCAAGATAACACAACCCCAGGAACCCTAGATATCTTTCTCTGCTTCCCATGTATCCCACCTCCCCAAACACTCAACCTGCTGTTACCCTTTTACCCAACATCACCTTTTCCCAAACCCACTGCCCCTTCCCCCAAGACTTGCCACTGTGGCAATCCAAGCTTCAAAAGCACCAGTGTATGGCTCAGATTGTTCACAAGATGTACCTAATTGATCAATGGTCAAGATTGAAGGGAAGAAAGCTCACATGTGATTTTTGCTTGCCTGCTCTCACAAAAAGAAACACACTGAAGAAACACAAGACCTGAGAGTGAAGACCAGTAGTATAAATAGAGTAGCACTTGTAGCCATTGAGGACATGAGGATTAGTAGTTTTTAATTTAGTTCCTGCTTTTACTTAAAAGTGTAATGTTTCTTTTTAGTTAATGAAAATTTTTCCTTTTTATCAAGTTTCATTTTTTTCAGATTATTAGCTTACTGTCCCTTTATTCATTCTTAAGTTTCAGTTTAAAGCTGCTCTTTAGTTTTTACAACAGAAAACCTAAGTTAGTTTTTATAAAATCAGTTTTCAAAAATTAACACTCCATAAAGGGGTGTTTGGTTTTGGCTCTCATTAGGGTCAAAACACATTTTCACCCACTTTGACTTTTTAAGTCAAAGTGGTTTTAAGCTTTTAGAGTTGTTCCAAAAGAAGTGAAACTGACTTTACAAGTTTGGTTGAGTTTTGAGAAAAGAAAAAAAAAAAAAAAAAAGAGAGTTTTCTACCTGTTCTGCAACAGCAGTTTAGCTGCTGTTTGCAACCCTTTTTTTTTAAGCTCATTTGCATTACAATCTTGCCTAAACTAGTTTTCTTGCATCACTTCATGCCCACCTAGATCTAAGATTAGTTAGTTTGCTATTAGGAATAGTCTAGCTTAGTTTAAATTGCATTTAAAATCTGTCCCATACCCGTTTTTTAGCAAACTGTTCAGCAGCTTCATAGCCTAAGTGGCTTGCGTGACTGATTTTTAATTTGCTTAATACTAGGCCTTATTGTCTGAAATTTGGTACGCATAATATTCAATAGGTTGGCTAGACAATAGTGATTTTTATAATTTTTAGTTGTAGCTTTTTAGTAGCTTAATGAACCCTTGAAATAGCCCCCATATCTTGTTTCTGCCCTGCACCACAACAGCTGTCCCACTTTTTTTTGTGCTTATCATTGATTAAGTTTAGCTTAGTTAGGATCTCCCTTAGATTCCATGCCTTATTTCCCCATTAGTATAGCTTAAGTTAGCTTATTTGGTGCTTATTATAGCTTATTTAGTTATTTAGTTGCTATTCGTATGCTTATTAGCTTAGGACTCCTCACTGCTTATAACTGCTTATTCCATATCTTTTTAGTTTACTTGTTGTTAAATTTAGCTATTTTAGTTTTGAGATCATGTTACAACTTATTTCATCTTTAAAATGCTTTTTCCATGCTCACTACGCTTAAAAATTCTGATTAAAGGGGCATTAGGCTTGATTTATGCTACTGTTGGGTAAAAGCTGTTCTCACAGCTTATTTTGAAGTTCTTAAGAGTTTAGTTTTCATAAAAAGTGTTTAATTTTAGCTTTTAATTAAGTTGCAAAAAAAAAGAAAAATCAAAGAAAAAAATAATAGCAAAAAGGTGCAGGGGTGGGATTCGACCACCTGACCTTCTGCTCACAGACACAAAACCACTCTCCTAACCAACTGCCCTAGGGTCTTATTTCATTAAATTCTTGCACACTTAGTTATTTATATACAAAACAGATTTTTAAGCTTACTAGCTTATTTAGCTTTTTAAGTGCTTATTTCGTAAAGTAGTACCCAACTTTTTTATTTTTCTTACAACCAGTAGGACTTAAAGTATTTTTAGTGAAATTTTCAGATTTTTCCATAATCATTTAGTATTTTTAATTATTAAATTAGATTAAATTAGTTTTTAAATCATAATAAATAATTTAAAAGTCGAAAAAATAACCGGCTTTTTCCTAAAATTATTTTTAGTCGTTTAGAACGTAGGAAAATCAGTTTCACACCCGTAGCCCTTAAATTGCAAAAGTTTTACGTTTTTGGCTCGGGTGGTTGCCGGTTTTTAGCGTTTTTGCATTTTAGCACCCTAGGATGTAATTTAGCGTTGTTTTATTGTTTCTTAGGCTTAGTCGTATTTTATTTAGTGTTTTCTTTGTTTTACATGCTTTATTTTCATTTCCGTTCTTTAATTTGTAGTGTAATCAAAATCCAAAATTCGTTTAACCATTCAAGTCCTAATCACGAAACTCAACGAATCCTTCCATTCACACCTCGTTGGGACACGACCCGGGGAAATCACTTTTCCGGTATCACTTTTATCACACCCGTGAGGTTTGGCACGTTGACCTTTTTCCTAAAGGGTTGATTTGTCGAATTTTACGGTTATTTTGATATACGTTGATATTGTGTTTTTCACCACTCACTTCACAACGAATCACCCATACCGAATTGTGGTACCTTATTTTTTCTCGAGCATGAAAGGGGGTACCGGTACCGTACCGGACGAGATACCGGTATTGGTACTCGGTACCAGGAAATTGATACATATCCGGTTCTTCCCTTTTTTGTTAAAAAAATGCTAGTAACTTTTTGTGACAACAACAAAAAAGGACAAAACATGCATAGATTTCGAAACACAAAGTGTCAAAAAAACGCAACCACAAATTAAATAAACACATCATCAAGATAGTCGTAACTTTAAAACGTTCCAATACTTATAAAATTCCATTAAAATTATATGAAATCGTTCAAAATAAACAAACTAAACCATTTTCAACAGAAAAGCAATTAATCTTGTGTAATTGCAACTCCATTTTCTTTAGCATTTTGCTTGGCAATCTCATCTTCTTTACAATAGGTTAGGGTTTAATTTTTGGGAGGGGATTATGAAAGATCTATAGTTGTCACATTAGGTTTTTGGGATGTTTCGTTTATTTCTTTATGTTTTACATGACTATTCTTTAGCATCAGACGAGCCCAATAGGTGTTTGGATAAGTTGTTTAATTAAAAAACATGACTAATCAAATTCCGGGAAGTTTTTCGGTACTATCCTGCTTTGGTACTGCTACCGTATTAGTGGTCTTGAATTTTTTTGAATCGATTCATGGTACCGGCCCCGTACCGTTTATTTGGATTCGGTATAGTTTCGATACAGTACTGTTACGGTTCCGGTTCGATGCCGGGGTTTGAGTCCAAATGCTCATCCCTAGCTGAATTTAGCTACAATTTTTGGAAAATTCAACTATGTAGAAAGGTTGATAGATAACCTATGCACCTAAAACCAAGAAAGCCTTTACCACAACCACCTTGTTGGTGCAACTGATGGCTAAAGTCTCCTTTATGTTTTAATGATAACAACTATATATTAGGAAACATTAAAAATTACGAACGATAGCCAAAAACCAAAAATACACACCATCACCAGAACTGGCGCGCCAGCGCATCGTGGGCTGGTCGGTATGCTTTCGGTTTTTTCAAGTCGACTTTTCTATTACCCGACTAAAGTGGAGCTTTCAATACATGTTCATACATGATATTTGAGATGTTAGGTAAACTCGCAACAAGATATGTACTTAGAGAGATAACCAAAACAAGTCCTCCCGTTTTACAAAACACCAACTCAAAATGTTTTATAAAATCCATTTTTGGGTAAAGGGGATTACCCCGATAAAATATATAAATAATCACAATAAACGTTTAAGTACAATGGAATGTGGCAGAAGTACCACATTGACCTCAAGCCACGCTTGAAAATACCAAACAAAACACTCAGCTGTGACATGCCACAGACCGAAGCAACTAACTAGATACAATAACAAGAACACCAATGGGGAAAAACCACTTCAAAGCACAAGAAACAGCAAATAACGCCCCCTGCCGCTCACACGGAGTGTAAAATCCAGCTGAGACTGCCTCCTTAAAAAACCTACCCAAGATAAAAAAAAAACCTAGTGGGAAAATCCCTCGGGCAGGAAAAAAGAGTACAGCTCTCAATCGGCACTCACTTGCACCAGATAACCAAACGAACTCAACTCCCGACAAGGCAAAAAGCCATTAAAAGCCATTAGCAAGGCAAAAATGTTTTTCTCAAACATAGGAGATTCATACTTTCACTAAACCTTCAAACAAAAGTATCTATGTGACCATTCACGTATGCCTTTACTAATAACGTAACGGGTTTATTCCCTTATTGGTCAACTAAGTCAAGGTGAGTTTGCATAAATGCAACTTTCCCTTATGGGTTTACTCCCTTATTGGTCAACTAATTCAAGTCAAGTTTCTAACTTCCTTATCTCCAATCATTTCACCAAAGGTATTGTTGATCCTATCTTTTTACAAGAAGATACGGCGATGACATTTTGGTTGTGCAAATTTATGTGGATGACATCATTTTTTTCTCTAGTAATCTAAAATTTTCTACAAATATTGCAAAACTAGCGAAAAGCAAATTTGAAATGTCAATGATGGGGGAAATGAAATTTTTTCTTGGTCTACAAATCCATTAATCCCCTCGTGGTATCTTCATAAAATGAATCAAAATACACTTTGGAAATATTAAAGAAACATGGTATGGACTCGTGTGATTGCATTGGTACACCAATGGCGACTACACCAAAGCTTGATGCTAATTTACATGGGACACCCGTCGATCCGAAGAAATGTCAAAGTATGATCGGGTCTCTCATGTATCTAACAACAAGTAGACCAAACATAGTTTTTGCTGTATGTTTATGTGCTCGTTTCTAGGCAAGGCCTACTGAGAAACACTACAAAGAGGTTAAATGGATCTTTCGGTACCTTAAAGGACCATTCACATAGGACTTTGGTATCCGAAGGACATCGGAATAAAACTCGTTGCGTTTTCAGATGCAAATCATGCAGGTTGTCAGGACACATGTAAAAGCACATCTGGTGGAGTATAATTTCTTAGTGAAAATCTAGTCAGTTGGTCATCGAAAAAGCAGGATTGCACTACAATGTCTACAGCCGAGGCAAAGTATGTGTCACTATTCTCATGTTGCGCACAAATCCTATGGATATGCACACAACTCACAGATTATGGTTTCGTCTTTAATAGAATCCCAATTTATTGCGATTCGAAGAGCGCATAACCATCTCTTGCAATTTGGTTCAACATTCCCACACTAAACACATAGCAATCTGATATCACTTTATCAAGGAGCACGTCGAGAAAGGTACTTTTGAACTTTACTTCATTAAGACATATACCAATTGGCGGACTTGTTTACGAAATCTCTTCCAAAAGAAAGGTTTGATTATCTAGTCAACTGCATTGGAATGCGAAGCTTAACTCCTGAAGAGTTAGAACGTCTTGTCGAATCTTCTTGAAATATCACAAAGCTTCGTTGTACATATCTTTTCAAAAACCAAAATACAAAATAGAAAATCAACAAAAGCATTACAAAATTATAAATTTCAAAAATACAAAAAAATTATAAAATATAAAAATGCAAAAATATTCTTCTTCGACATGTCTCTTGTTAAAATTCAATACTATTTACATTTCTAGAAATGTCATTCAACAATGAGACGTAAATGTAAACATATTTGAGCGAGAGTTCATTTATCTAAATAATGTTTTCTAAAACATGTTGTTTCTAAATTTCTTTTGACTTGTGAACAAATCGGTTCATAACTCGGACTTCATGAATGACTTGTGTATATATCAGTGCAACTCAGATCTAAAATAAAGGAAAGTGTTGAGCCAAACAAACATTATATGTTTATGTTTAGTGCACTTATCCTAACAACGAGAAAATAACTTTTCTCGGGTCATTGAGCAATGTAATCAAAACAATCAAATTTTTTAGGTCATAAAAAATGGTTGTTGATTAAATGTCGGATCAACACCCGTGTTTTTCAAATAAAGGAAAATGTTGTATACTCTAAGTAATAGATGCGAGTTTCAGCCTTACCACATCCACAATAACATTGTTTACTTTCTCATTCGACCTGTTCCATGTGCCATGGATCCTATTATTTTGTTCTTGCCATAAAAAATAAGAAGAAGCAGTCAACACAAGTCGACCCACTATATTTTCCACATTGTCTCGCTTAGACAAAATAACTAGCCATCCCATTATGTCGTCCCATATAGGCAAAACAGTAGGAAGATTAGCCACTCGAAGCACATGAGACCACACCATTGGTGAAAATGGACATTCAAAAAACAAGTGGTCGTGAGAATCCGGTTGCGCATTACATAATGGGCACCTAAGCAGGTTTTAGTCGACATCATTGCTGAATCCCATTGCCTTAGTCTATCTTTTGTCTTAAGTCTTCTCCTCATAACAAGCTATAAATGTATAGCATGACGAGGAATAGCATACCTCGACCAAACTAGCTGGTACCATTCCATTTCATTTCCGCGTTCACGAACATTTAACCATGCATCATGAACAGAAAAGGCTTTTAAAACACCATCGTGGGACCTCCTAAACATGTGGTTTGAATATTCATCAATCATGGTTAATCATATCTTGATGTTCATCATTCATGTTGATTCGTAGGTGGGAGGGAAAAGGAAGGGAAAAAAGAGAGAAAAGGAACAGACACATGTAAGCAAGATAAAAGTCCCCGTTTAATATTTGGTCCTCTTTCTAGATGTAATTAGACTGTATTTATAAAATAATGTTAACAACATACTATACAGAGTATACCAAAAATATCGAATTAAAAACGGAGAGAGTCATAAGTACAAAATGAGAAAGTCCTATTCATGTGCAAGAATAATACGTTTTGATATTTGTCATTAGGTATGCATTCTTTAATGAAGTTTGAAAATTGTATAGATTTTACATTAGTTATGGCGCTTTAAAGGTATGCATATGCGTACCCTCTGCTTTACATATATCCACCCTTTAATATATAAAATGAGTTCCACTTGCCAATAATTTTTACTCCATCCATCTCAAAATAATTATTTTTTGACAAAATTTTTTTAACAAACATAACTATTACTGTTTTCTCTCTTTTACTTTTTGCAAAATGACAGTTTTACTATTAACTAATTAATTAATATCTTTTTAAAGTTTGTAATAATAATGTTAACCTAAGGCTAATATGGTAAACACGCTAAAAATGATTTATCTATTTTTAATATAAGACAACTAAATTCAAGGCAAAAGTTTAATATATAACCAAAATTTACCATAGATCCAATCAACCAATAATAGCCATTCATTTTTTTATTATGATAAACTTTCACCCTTTTTTAAAAAATTAAATATCTCGCAAACCGTTAATCGTTACGCGATAAAAATTATACCATCGTGACGAGAATTAAATTATCTTTCTATAGATATGCACTACTATATATTTTTAACAACTTTTTTTTTCAAAATTTCAGTCAACAAAAATCATATATGATTTGTGAAAATCATATATGATTCGATTTTTACGAATCACATATGATTTTTGAGAATCATATATGATTGTAAAAATCATATATGATTCGTAAAAATCGAATCATACATGATTTTTTAAAATCATATATGATTCGTAAAAATCATATATGATTTTTTCGGACGGAATTTTTGAAAAAAAATGTTTGTCGAAAGTATATAACAATGCATATCTATAGAAAGATAATTTAATTCTCGTTATGATGGTGTATTTTTTGTATCTTGAAAATTTACCGTTTGCAAGATATGTTGTTTTAAAAAAAAAGGTGGAATATGATTTAAATAAAAAATGGATGGCTATGATTGGTCCATTGGTTCTATGACAAATATGAGTTCTACATGGATCTCAACTCCTATCATATATGGATATTTTGGAAAACTTGAAGGCCTTGCTGGAGCTTATATTTGCACGCATTAATGCATGATCAGTACGTGATACTACGTAGGGGTGTCAAAAATCCTGACCTGACCCGGACCCGACTCGGACCCGAACCCAAATAAGGATACTCGGGTCGGGTTACTCTGGTCTAACATCTAACTCGGGTCAATCGGGTCAACCCATTTAACCCGAGTACGAACTAGGGTCGGGTATCGGGTTCAATTTACCTTGCTTATTCGGGTTCGGGTCGACCCGACTAACCCGAGTTAGATTTTTTTTTTTTTTTTTTTTTTCAATCTAATTTGAAGGCTCAAGTTAGTCCATCGTTCATGTAGTAATCTTAGCCATTTTATAACTTTTCTCAATCTAGTGTGAATCATCAAAATGGAAGTAAATTAGTTTACAGAAATCAAAATGGAAATAAATTAGTTTACAGAATTCGAGATACAATATCATATGCAAGAACAAAATCTCTCACGTATATTGCAACAAACAATGCTTACACATATATATCACTGATCTTAAAAAAAAATACTAGTTTTGGCATTTTTACAATTATCACTTTCAAACCACACAAACAATACCACCCTGTAATAATTAATATAAATAAATGTAAACTCCTCAAATGAAAAAAATAACGCATTCTTAGCACTCATGGTATCAAATTTCTAGTTATGGTTATAATTAGGCTAGTTGGCGTATCTCATATGTATTTTAACTACTAAATTAAAAAAAAAATCAAATTATGTGATTTTGTAAATGGTACAGTACTACAGACCCCTACTTGACCCGATCCGATTTGACCCGAACCCGACTAACCCGACCTCAAATAGGGCCGGGTTCGGGTATATTATTTTTAGTGTCGACCCGACTTGGACCCGACCAACCCGACCCGAATAACACCCATAGATACTACCATGAACCGATGGGAGCTATATGATCATACATTAAGAGTAAAATATGAATATCTCTACTAAACTATAATGCATTTATGACATTTCATTAAATGATAAGCTTAAAATTCTGACTTTTTACCTTGCATTTAAAGGTCTTTATGGCCTGAAAATTAAATACATTTTTCAAATTAGTCAATGAGGTTAGATTGTCTGAATTTTATTTGGGTGTTTTAAAAAGCCTAATTCGTAACTGATATCTTCTATTAAACATGTTTTATAGAAGAAAAAACTGCAATATAATTTTTTTAAAAAAGAAAAGCCTAAATTATAAATACTTATTTAATTCATTTTTAAACTACACTCTAATTTACGGGATATAAATACCCACAAACATCCTAACCCACCTCCGACTACAACAACAAACAAAATCCCAACCAACAAATATACAACCTCAATCCTAAACAACCCTCGGTCAACAACAAAGCCATAAGAAAAACACTCACTGTCTCACTCCCCATCTCACAAAATCAACATCTTCACAAACCAAAAAACATAAACAAAAACATTACCATAGATCTTTTCAAATATCTTGAAGCCGAAATCCAAAAATAAATAACAATGTTTTTTTTTGTTGTGCTCTGAGTTCGAGTAACGGGTTTAAAAGGTTTAAGTCTTTTGTTTTTGTGTGTAAACAGTGAAGAAATGGTTTGTATTTTAGATTAGTTTTTACAAGAAATAAATGGATTAGTTTTACAAGAGATTAGCAAACGCATGCGTGTCGAAGGATAGAAATGGAGACGAACGGTGACGTGCTCACCGTATATGAAAGTGTGCAAAAAATGGGGCCCCTTATACTATTCGTTGCAATGTATATAAAAATAATAATTCTACTATCATTTTATTACATAGCTTTCAATTTTTGTTTATGATTAAATGACTTGTGTTTGGTGGCTGGAGTGCATATGATGATAATAATTTTTAGACTAAAATACACCGTTGGTCCCCAAACTTGTCCAAAAACATTGCATCAAACCATAACATGGATTTTTCGTCGTTAGTAGTCTAAAGTATGGGTTTTTTTAGGCTAAACTGGTCCCTTGACCCAATGCCCAGGTCATTGTTTTGTTGTTGAGGGCAGAAGCGTCTTTTACTGTAGCGTACTTTTTACAGCCCGTTGTACAATATTTGTAGTTGCTATATGTCTGTGTAACACAAATTTGTAATTAGTTATCATCCCTAAACTATCATAAAAAATTTGTCTTCTACAAAACAATAATCATTTCAACATGGTACGTTGCTGGTGTGGTAAGCAAGCTATAATTCGCACTTCGTGGACCTCTGGCAACCCGAGGCGTTGATTTTTTGGTTGTCCTGTTGAAGTAAGTATGTTTTGAGATATATTGTATTATTTTGTTTTTGTTAGTAGCAAACTACATTGTAACAATGGTGGTTGTTTAATAGCTTGCCATATTCATGATCAAGGGTCTTCTTGTCGGTGGATACGATGATATGATCCGGAAATGTATGCTCGTTCAAGAATGATCATACCTGGCCTTTTGAGGGGGAGAAATGAGCTTGAGGCAAGATTAGAAGTGGCTCAAGGTGATGTGTGGAAGTTGAAGATTTACCTGTTGCTCAATTAGATATTGTTCTTGATTGTTTATGCACTGGGTTAACTATTTAGCTTTAACGTATGAGGGCAGATGGTTAATGTAGATTGTCTTGAATGGTAGTAAATTTTTTTCCAGATGGTTATGAATTTTTTTCTTTTGCTGAGTTTACCGTATGTTTATGCACATGGTTATGAATTTGCTTATATTTGACTTTTAATTGTCAACATTGTTATAAAGTATTGAGTTTGGTTAGATTTTGGCTTTGTTGACTTATGTTTATGTAGATGGTTAGCAATTTGTTTAGGTTTGACTTTTAATTGTCAACATTCTTATGAGGTATTGGCTTTGGTTAGTTTTGGCTTTATGCACATGCTTACTAAAGAAGACACAACTTCTTCTACATGACCAAAGACAAAGTTTGTATCTAATGGTGATGCTGTCATAGACTTTGCAATAAGAGACAATCAACACTTGATGCAAATTATGCACACAAGAAGCTTAGTCAATCTATAAAAATACACAAACATGACATGGTTCCATAGATAATGCAAATGGATATAATTCCAAATGCATAAAATAGCATACTTTTCGAAGCATGAAAATTAGAGTTAGACACACACATATGTTTTTAGAGTACATAACTTGTCCATAACAAATAAACTAGATGAAACATTGTTCTATTAAATATCATAACAGAATTAACCTATGGTTAGGCCATCATTTTTCCAATGCAGCTTGTTGCCTAGTCATTCTTCGTGTAGTAGGCTGGGATGAAGCAGGAACTGCTTGCACATCACTTGACTATAGCTGAGATTCAGACTGTGATTGATCATGTTGCTAGGATGAGACTAGGATTGCTCATGTATGATGAGATCTTCAATTGCTTGATCTTCATATTGCTGGGATTGAGACAGGGATTGATCATGTGTGATGGGATCTTCATTGCTTGATCTTGATTTTCAGATTGAACACCACTTCCTTGAACTGCACTATTTTGACTTTCAACAACACTTGTACCTTTAGGATGTGTCTTCTTTGCTGCAGCCTTTTTAGGCACTTGTTTCACATTTCCTTTAGGGCCAGTTTGACTACTTTGAACTCCACTATGCCCAAGACATGCTCTCGGCTGTGTCCAGCAATGCCACCAATACTACACTTTACACTCTTCCAAGCCCTTGAGAACTTACCATTCTTCACAATCTCTTCACTTTCAGGAGCTATCCTTACTCTTTTTCTACTTTTTGACCTAGCTGGAGTTGTTTCGGCTTTCGGTGGAACAATTTTTATGGGCATAGATGATTTTTCTCAATGTTCGTTGCTAGTTATAGGCTGAACATGGTGTTTGTAGGTTGCTTCCCAAGTGATAATATAGTAACAAGGATTAGCCCATGTTTCTACAGGTCCTACTTGTTCTCCATTTAAAGCCATATTCCAATTGGTAGCAACAACATGTTTACATGGTAAACCTGTTATCTCCCATCTTCTGCAAGTACAAGACTTTTATACAACATTAACTACACATTGGTCTCCCATGGTCCACTAACCTGAAACTTATCTCCCCCATTTCATAAAATATTATACTTAACAGCCTCTTTCTTAATACCATCTAGCATGTGTTGTACATTTGGTATTAGTGGCCCATTACTATTCTCAATCACCATCACAACATGCATTATCCTTTTCATACAATATTCCATGATGTATTCTAAGGCTGTAATAATTAGTTTGTTTAAACCCTCAATTATTTTGTCATGAAATACTTGACACATGTTATTAATTAACACATCAGAATGAGGTCTCCCTAAAGAATACAAATAAAGATGTATTAATTATAACTTTTTCATAGTGCATTAACAAATATCAATTAACTGAAACAGATAGATGACTTACATAAAAAAAATGTGACCTTGACCAATGGATTGGTAGTATCTTACTTAACTAATCATGCGTAGGTTGATTAAATATCTTCAAAGCAACCATAGCTTCTCAAACTGTACAACAGTTGAGGCTGTTGCACACTTCCACAGATGGTCTTTGAAGGCCCTACCTTTCCATTGAAGTTTCATTTTCTCATGAATGCTTCTAATACAAAATCTGTGTTATGCATCTGGAAAAACATCTCTTAAAAGTTGTACTGATATCCTGCATAAAATCAGATATATTTACTGTCAGTTTCAAAATATAGGGACTTTAATTCATGACCAGGTTAAGGAAGTACCTTTTGCATGTCACTAATAAAAGTGTTTATTGAGTTTGACTAAAGTGTTATATCATTGGATAAACAATGAAGAAACAAAATCCATGATCCTATGTTTTCTGATTCTGCAAATGCATAAGCTAATGGGTATATACCATTGTTGCTATCAATTCCCACAGTTGTTAGCAGTTGACCCTTAAAAGGACCATCAATAGGAAAGCATCTAGCCCCAACAACAATCTATGACAGGCTTTAAATCCTTCCTTCAGTGCACCTAAACAAATATACATTCTCTTGAATTCTCTTGTTGGAAGAGCCTCTGATGCAGGATTTCTGACCAGGATTTAAATTTATAAGGTCTCGTCTACCTATTGCACCAACGAGCAGTGAACCCGGTCGTGCGACCTCGGCTTTACCACCTTCTACCTTCTACGCCATTTGTGGTGATCTTTCAAGATATCCCATGCTTTATAGTGGACAAGCGCAGATCCCCAAGTTTCCGGGAATTTTTTATAACAACGGTTTAGCCACGTCGAATCATTTTCTCCACTAAGACATTCATGTTCGGTGACAATCCCAATGAACTTGTTGCAATCATGTGTCAACGATGTCCACTTTCCCGTGATCTTATAATTGGTATGTGGGAAAGATGCATGGCGGTTGTATTCACTATGAACTTTTTGCCAAAATGTTTCTAAATTACGGTCCACGCCAAGTCTTTTGTCCTCGAATATTAGTATGTAAGTATCGGCCAAACTTTTTCTTCCGTTTGTGTCCAATAAGTATATGTGATGCCAGTTTTCTTCTTTCTATCTCTCTCGTCTTTTTTGTTTTTGTTTCCTTCTCCTTTTCTGACAGGAGAAACTAGGTTTGTGATGGTGAGTTATGTAACATATTGGATTTCACAAACACATCAAACCATGATCAAATATGGGCGTATACTATGTGGTTTTTAGAGAGAGAAAGTTTAGAGGTTTGGGAACTTAGTGAGAGAAAGTAAAAGTATTATTATGAGCTCCAACCTTCTACCTTGGGAGGTAGAGGGTGTTAATACAAATATCGTCATTAAACGTTTTTATATTTTTGATCTTTATCTAAGTTTTGTTAACGACAAAAGTAAATTTAATTTGTATAAAGCTTGTCAAGTTTAATAGATATTAAAACAAGCCTTTTCAAACAAATATATTCATCATTTAAGCATTTGCATTGTAACTAATCATATCTTAATATGAGTCTAAGCATAATGTATGATAGTAGTTTTTAGAATGTTTTAGTTTCTTAAAAACTAAACATTACTTATGTATTTACATATTTCTAAAAATAGAAAAACAACACATGACATCATGTGATGCATCGTGGAAATCATTGGAAGATTTAATTAGATATTTTGTGTAGATTTGTACTCTTCATATCTTACACAATCTTACATAGATATGGTTGACTTTGGCAAGATCTTGATATCTTGCTGTCAGACCCCGGCGGCACCAAAATATATAACGGACGGAACCCTTTCAAGGGGGGTTCCTGCTGATGGTTTTGGCTATAAATAGCAAAGCCAAACCAAGTAGTTTTTCATCCCTTTCTATCATACTCTCTTACATATCTTCTCTCTAACCTTTCTAACTCAGTTTCATATCATATTAGTGATCTCTTTTGTAGCAAAGAAGATCAAGTCACATTCAAGCTTCAAACGAGAAGTTGGAAGTCTTGTTTGTTTAGTGTTGTATGATCTTGTGTTGATTTATACTTCATTGTTGTATTAAACCATCATAATCTTGTGAGTGTGAGTGGTTAGTATTTTAGTCCTCAAAATACATTGTATGTACCCTTGGAAAGAACTCGACATCTAGCTTAGTGTCGGAAATAGTGTAAGCGAAGTGTAAAGGTTTCTCCGCCGGTGAAAGGAGCCTGTTGACTAGTGAAGTTAAACTCTCGAGTGTGAGACTCGGGGAGTGGAGTAGGGTGAGGAAAAAGAGTCCTTGTAGACCGAACCACTATAAACAACTTGTTGTGGTTTGATCATTTCTTTCCTTATTTACTCTTTACATATTGCTTGCATATTTCATTAACATATCTAAGATCAATATCAATTGATCTTTCAATAAGTTTCAAAACAAAGCTTTTAATTGGTAAACTATTCAACCCCCCTTCTAGTTTTCTACAATTGGTACCAGAGCCTCGTTGCTCAAGAATTTCTAAAATAATTTGTATTTTATAAACTTGAAACGATCCATGGATTCTGAAAACTTTAAAGAAGGGCAATCTATGCAAAGACCACCACTCTTTGAAACCAATGGATTTATCTATTGGAAAAACCGTTTTGAAACATATGTAAAATCAAAAGATATAGATCTTTGGTTTGTTATTGATAAAGGGGATTTTAGTTTTACAACAAAGGATATTTCTGTTGATGAACAAAAGAAATTAGTTGCTAAAAATAATGAAGCTAAAATGATGCTTTATAATGCTTTACCTAGAAAAGAATATGAAAGAATTTTTATGTGTGAAACCGCCAAAGATATTTGGGAATCTTTGATTGTTACACATCAAGGTAATTCACAAGTCAAGGATAACAAAATTGATCTTCTTGTTCAACAATATGAACAATTTGTTATCCCTGAAGATGAAACCATTGATTGTGGCTTTGCTCGCTTTAATACTATTA
Organism: Chrysanthemum seticuspe; assembly: GCA_019973895.1. Lineage (NCBI taxonomy): Eukaryota > Viridiplantae > Streptophyta > Magnoliopsida > Asterales > Asteraceae > Chrysanthemum > Chrysanthemum seticuspe. The sequence continues at coordinate 178,458,986 of BPTQ01000005.1, read as the reverse complement.
TTACAGCGCTTAAAGCACTTGATGAATCTTTTCGTAGTAAGAACTTTGTCAGTAAATTTCTTAGAGCACTCCATCCCAAATGGAGAGCTAAAGTGACCGCTATTGAAGAATCAAAAGATCTCTCAAAAATGTCACTAGACGAGTTAATCGGTAACCTCAAAGTACACGAAATGATGATGGAGAAAGATTCGGAGATCATCAAAGGAAGAAGGGTGAAGATCAAATCCGTTGCTCTAAAAGAAAATGCGGAATCAAGTGATGATGACGAATCTTGCTCCGGTAGTGAAGATGAGGAGTATGCCATGACCGTTAGAGACTTTAAGAAGTTCTTTAGAAGAAGAGGAAAGTTTGTAAGACAACCTCGAGAAGAAAAGAAGCCATTCCGAAAAGATCGAGATGACAAAAAGGGTAAAAGTGAAAGAAAGTGTTTTAGATGTGGTGATGCAAGTCATCTCATAGGAGAATGTCCCAAGCCACCTAAAAGCAAAACTCAACGAGCTTTTGTAAGTGGTGCTTGGAGTGATAGTGAAGACAATGAAGAATCAAGCAAGGAAGAGATCGCTCTAATGGCACATGAGTCAAACGAGGTACTTTCCGACTCTTCTTATTCTTCTATTGATGATGACACTTTGCAAAAACAATATAATCAATTGTGTGAGCTAAGTCTAAAAATCATAACTAAAAATAAATTATTAAAAACCAAAAAGGAATTTTTGGAAAATGAAGTTTATGAGTTAAAAGAAAAAGCAAAACGACTTGAAAAGGGAAAAGCAAATGACGATGGTTGTAAATCATGTCAAGAGCTTAATCTTGAAATAGAAAAACTAAAGCTCACACAAGATGTTCTAATCGAACATAATTCTAAATTTAAAAGGTTTAACAAAAACATCGCTCTTGCCGATGAAATAGTTAAAATTCATAAAACACCAGGAGACATGAATGGGCTAGGATTTAATGAGGTATTAATTCCAAAGAGTCAAAACAAAACGGCCGAAAGGGACGAACAATCTGACAAAACTGCTGCAGTACAACACGGACCAGACGGAACCAAAATAAGGGTTCCGTCCGTTGAACAAAATGGTGCCATGGGTACTTCAGCAGGACAGAATGTTTGTAATACGGACAGTAATAATTTTGTCAAAGTAACGAAGAAAATCAAGGATAGTGTTAAACTAAAACCAGCTGTTACATCAGGAATAGGACTTGCTAAAAATGATTTTAGATCAAAAACTACTCAACAACGATATAAAACACCTTTTGCCAAACGCCCCTTTCCTAAGAGCAACCACAACGTACAACCCAACTACCAACACAACGGTTGGAATCAAAACTTTCCTAGACCATACCAAACTCCAGATTACATGTCATGGAACTCTTACCCATCGTTTCCATACATGAATCAAATAAATGGTATGTTTAACCCAAACGGACCCATGAGATATTGGGGACCAAATGCTTGAGTCATTTGCTTCTTAGGTATGCTTGAAAGTTGGATTGGAACCTGATGAATGGATAAAAGATAGTGGATGCTCACGGCACATGACGGGCAACAAAAGTCTCTTCTCATCATACCAAGATGGTATCACCATAGCTAAAGGAGTTAGGAAAAATAACATATACGTCATGAAAATAGATAAAACATCTAATGGCAAACTTTGCCTAACAACGTTAGATGATAGCTCATCTCTTTGGCATAGACGCTTAGGTCACGCTAATATGAGACTTATACAAAACCTATCTTCAAAAGAGCTAGTTAGGAATTTATTAAAACTAAAATATGACCAACACTTTTGCGACGCTTGCAAAATTGGTAAACAAACCCATAGTAGTCATAAATCTAAAAATATGGTGTCCACATCTAAGTGTCTAGAATTATTGCATATGGACTTGTTTGGTCCATCCGCTGTAAGAAGCTACGGAGGCAACTTATACACTTTGGTCATAGTAGATGTGTTAGGAATTGGAAATTCCATGTTAAAGTGTCGGTCACCCCAATAATGGTCTAGCATATGTTAGCTCGTAGATTTGTCGTTGTTTACGTTATTTAATAGTTAATTAGTTAGTCAGTAGCGTAGAATAGTTTAGTGTAACACCGTGGAGGAAGGAAGGGTCTTTACCCACTGTAAACCTGATCCACAGGCCGATAGGAGGTCGTGTATTCTGTAACTATAAATACCCCTTCCATCCATGGAAGGGGTGGTGCTTTTCAATCTAACATTCCATACTTTTGTATACCAAGTCTCTAGCAAGAAAACACCCAACTCTCTACTTCTCTCTCTAATGACAAACATGTATTTTGATCATCCAAGACCACCCGAATCATCAAACACATAAATATAATGATCCTACAAATGGTATCAGAGCCAGGTTTTTGTGTTTTGTTTGATTTGTGTGGTTCGTACGTGGTTATTGTGTGGTTCACTGTTTTGTTATCTTTTGGTAAACTGATTCAATATTGTTTTGTGATGTATTCACTTTGGTCAAAATATGTCTTGGTCATTTCATTGTTTAAAGTTGATATCTGTTTTGTGTCTTTTGGTCCAAACAGCATATATCATGTTTTTTAGACATTTTTTTACCAAAGCTGTGTTATATAGGTGGTCAATCATCTCAGTGTATTCTAAGTGGTCGTTTTTTGTCTATATTTGTTGTCAAACCGGGTACTTTTTTCTGGGTAAAATATTTATGTGGTCAAATAAGTGAAAATGAGTCAAACAGAAGTATGTCTTATGCAGTTTTCTGGGTTAATATGAATATGGACGGAAAAAGTGGTCGGAAAACTCGCCGGATAATCCTAGCGACTTGTTTGTCATCGTGTCCTGCCTAGCGACTTGGTCATGTTTTACCTAGCGACTTGTATTTACTTGTCGTAGCAACTTGTTGGCTATTTAGCAACTTGTGTCTAAATCTGTAATAGCGACTTATGACTCAAAATGGCTAGCGACTTGCTTAAGAATAATGTAGCGACTTGTACTGGTTTGACTTTTGAGTCTAACTGATTAAATTATTAGCGACTTGTTGACTCTAATGATGCTAGCGACTTAACTCTAATGACCTAGCGACTTGACAGTACCAGTAAACAAGATGAAGAAGAAATGACTCGACCTTGACCACATCATACCATTCATCATCGACCTCTGGTTGTTACTTAACCATCATCAGTCATCAAAATAACAAGTATACCCAAATTCATCACTACCATCTCATATCTATAACAACAAACATATGTAACTCTTATGATCTCAGGTCTTCAATCCGTGAAAATGAAACCTCGAAAGGAGTCATGGTCTTTCACTCGAATCAAAACTCATCATCAATCATTGTTTTTAAAGACAACGCTTCAATAATATTCAAATCTCAATGACAAGATCTATAACAAGATTGTTATAACCTTATCATTTATTCGTTCTTGACTAGACTTAAAAAGGAAACATTAATTAAACCTACCCGAGACCCTTATCAAGTCTTGAAGATCGAGTCAGTCATCATCATCATCTTTCGTGGCAGCCTCTTAACCTCCATACCATCCCTGTGGCGTGTATGCAAGGCTCGAGCCATCCCTGTGGCGAGCAAGATGGTCCTTGTGTTTATATTCGACTGTATGTTGGTAAGATTTGTTGGTTCTGGAGTTTGGATTCAAGGGATATTGTTTTGGGATGTTTTTTAGAAGCAGTCGTTGAGTTGGAGAGTGAGAGTAAATAGGTGGGAGGCGGATGCATTGTGTAAATGGTTAGGGTTATTGTAATACCTAATTATTAGGGTATCACCTTTATATACTCAGCTATGAGATGTTGGTATTCCAAAATCTGGATATTGGCTTACTAACCAGTTTGAGTTGCACTCATGTAGGCCCAATTGGTTTTTGATATCTGCTACAATCTCACGGTATGGATTAATTGAATTGGACCGGTATACACTGTTGGGCCTGATCATGTGATCGTGGGCCTTATATGAAAATATTGTGGTATGCTAATAAACGATATACATGATCTGATTATTTTGATGAGTTTAATTGGATTAAACCAATTTTCCTCTTATATATTTTTGGGCTTGATTTGTGTATGTGATGGATGTGATTGTGAAATGGGCGTTTCAATCAGTAACTATGATGAGTTAATTGATACCAAAATTTTGAATGCAAGATTGGATCTTTGTCAAATCGAGTACACAACCTAAACGGGCTTGAGTGACATTAGAGTATGACGGAATGGATCGGGGCTATTATTATTTGTATCAGTTGGGCTGCGTGTGATTCCCTATTGGACTTGAGCTAATACTTTGGACCAGAGGTGGTATTAAATATTTTTTCATCATGGGATGCAAGTCGTGATTTCTTAGATGTGCAATTTGGTTGAAGAGATTTGTCATATGAGATTTGGATGATATGTGATTTCTTGAAGTGATTTGATGATGATGTGAGTTGAAACATGTTATTTGATTATGAGATCTGTTATTTGATGAGGAGTAATGATGTGATTCGATGGGATTATGAGGTTTGGCACTTTGGTGTATACATTTTCATGAAAAATATTATGTCACAGCTTGAATTGATATTTGAACAAGGTTGACTACGGGGTTGTTTGTACGGTATTTCTTATTTGTCTTTGAAGTGAGGTTTTCCGGGCATGTTTACTTATTTCTTCTTCTTTCTTTCTACCTTTCCGCGAAGATGACTTGTTTGGGCATTTATAGAGTGTGATAAAGACTTGGCTATTTAGTTACGTATGTGATTCTTTCTCGCTTAAACCACAACATAACTATCACTTCGGTGTCTCACTCAGTTGAGAATGTCAAGAGGTTTTGTACATTGGGTACACCGTTTCTTCTTCACAAGGATTAGTACAAGTTTAAGTAACAAATCTGGGGAATTTTACTTCATGATCAAGTTTGGTATATCAGGCTTACTTCTCAAGGAGGTCACAACAATAGCCGACATAATGTATGAATAATGTGTTTACCAATGTACTTATTGGATGGTTGATGATGTTGATGATATTGGATAATGAACCATTGACGAACCGCTGCATGTTCCCCTAAAACAGATATTCACCGAAACCAAAGTTGTCATAACTCATTCAAGCTGACGTTGTTTACGGTTTAGTCTTGATTTTGTAAAATCCCGCGAAAGAATTTATTTCTCGGTTTAAATTATAGACTTGTAAAATCCCGTGACAATGGAAACATCCTGGTAATAGTAAAGTGCATTTCCGGATCTATCTTACGGTTTATTCCTGGTTTTGTAAAATCCCGCGAAAGAAACTATTTCTCGGTTTAAGCTATAGAATTGTAAAATCCCGTGATGATGGAACCATCGTGGAGAAAGGAAAGCGTATGTCAGGGTCTTCTGATGCTGGTGTTACGGGTTCTGTTTCAAAGAAGGGATAAAAGGGTGCACTTCATAAATTGGATGTGTGTTTGGATATTCGTCATGGCAGTTTGGTTACTACATGGTTTTACGGGGTTATGTGTTTTTAACCATGGTCGGGATGAAAACCATTATCATAGTTCACTTAAAACTCAAAGGAGGCTAGAGTTGAGCTTTTAACAAGATGTGACAACGGAGTTAATTCACTATTATTTATTTGAGGTTGAAGTGAAATATCACGGGCGAGTGTACTTAGTATCTGAAGGTTCGGGGATGGTTGGATGAAGATTCTTCATGATCCTTGTTCAAGATTACTATTAAAAACGAAGACTTGGAAATCTAGTTATTGTTGGGTGACTTTTACCACTTGGGGGAATTGGGCTCTTATCATCTCAAAATAACTATCACTTAAAGGAGTTACGTTGTAGTGCTCAGTGTCACATTCAATTGTGGATTTTCAAGAGGTGATGTACGTCTTATACTTGATGGTTGGTTGGTTGAAGAGTATAGAGTACCTAGAGATTCAATGGAGCATGAATTCTCGACACCGCTCTTTGTTACACATGTGCAAGCTTAAGTCACGAGTTCGGGTTAGTTTACTTCAGGGTCAAATTTGTCATACTGGGTTTTCTCCATCAGCTGTCACGACAAAGAGCCTACTGAATGATAATGGGGTTGATCACATGTTTTGCTAAGAGAGCTGAAAAGAGAGAGATTATGACGTCTGTTCACTTCAGTTCAGGCCTCGTACTTCAACATAATGACGTTTGAATACTTCAGTTCAAGCCTCATACTCTAAAGAAAAGAAAAGTGTACGTGTTAGTGCGCTTTATCTTCTGAAGAAGAGAAATCTTCTTATTATGACCATTCTCATCAACATGCTTCATACTTTTTCCATGCGCTTCAGTCATCAAGTGAACCGGGCTACCACTGATTGTTTTTCTCATTCCACTTGCTCGATTATAATGAAGATGGCGACATCATGTGCTGATTTTGCGGGAGAGAAGTGTGAATAGAACATTCGGATGATTTTCACTTATTTAGTCAAGAATGGCATCTCCGTATGCAATTCTTGAGGGGGAGAAGAAGTGTGAATTTTCTGCATTGTTGATTGATATTTGAGAATATAAATGGTCATACGGCTCTAAACTCATGTAAGAACCGAGCCTCTTCTTATCGGGTCATCTTCACATGGAGTTTTTTCTCTTCTAAGAGCCGTTGGTTGACATCTTCACTCGGATTGATGAGTTTATCGACAAAGTGCTCCCGGTTAATGCTTCACGTATACATCAACATGATGATTCCGAACGATCTCTCTGTTCTTGTTTGATGTGATTGTTTGCTTGGTATTACCATTTCGTGTGTTCGTTGCGGCCTGATTGCTGATTTCCTTGATGAACATCTTTCTGTTCTTGTTTGATTGGGAGGGATTTTAGTTAAGGGGATTTGCAAGATGTAAGTTGATTGGGATACTCTTTGGTGATGTTCTTGTTTTTGGTGAGTTGAAGATGTTAACTATCTATTCCCCAACTGGACAATCTTGAAGAAGGTCGAGTCTACAGCCCGTTCTACATTTTTCTGCTACATGTTAGAAGACTAAAGACGAGATGCATTTGATTATCCAAAGACTTCTTCATATTCCGGGCATTGTCAGTTTAGGGGAGAGCACTAATTGGGGGAGGGTGAAGTGTTGAATTTAATCCCCAATTAGACTTGCTCACATTCTTCAGCATGTTGATTCTCACAAAGACTTCAAGCGATCTTCTCAACAGATTTCAAGTATTTGGGCTTATAATGTTTTGCTGATTCTGAAGTGTCAAAACCAGCAAGGGGGAAGGAGACAAGCACCTAAACGCGAGTAAACTTGATGAACTTAATACTTCTAATTAATTGAAGATATCCCGGGAAGACAAATGTTATTACCGCAGAGAAACTCAAGGTTTGACTCATGGCGAGTAAACTTGATGAACTTAATTCTTCTAAGTGATTGAAGATATCCCGGGAAAACAAATGTCATGACCGCAGAGAAACTCAAGGTTTTACTCATCAAGGCGTTTAGTGTTCTTATTCCAACTATGTGGGGGAAGAGATGGAAGAGTTAGTTTCTGAAGATGAAAGAGGTACACAAGTGTGTGATGATTTTGATGTTATTACAATCATCAGGGGAGAGAGATTGTGTACATTGGGGATGCTCAGCTATTTTACTTGAGGGCTTAATCAGTGATTCAGAGATATAATCACTTATTCCGGTGTTGACATCCGCAGAGATTGTCACCCGCAGAGATAATCAGTGATTCGGCCTGCTTCTTCAATGTTATCGGTTATTCTCTCTTTGGGCATTCGAGTACTTCGGGTTCTTGAGCTTCATACACTTTCTTCAGGGGGAGAGAAAAGTATACATCGGGGTTATTCTTTGGCTATTGGACTTAATCTGCTACTTCGATGGTATAAGTTTCTTTGTCTTCGGGTATGTGTATTCGGGTTCGTGAGCTCTAGTCTAAGAGACTGACTGCATCTATTCATCTACTTGGGGGAAGTCGTCTCTTGACAACTCGGTGGGGATGCATAGCTTCAGACGTCAGTGGTAATGAAATTTGAGAAGATTGTTTTATGCGTGGGCTGATACGTTGCTGTTGTTCTTGTTGATGATATAACCCCGAACGAAGATTCTCGACTATCATTCTTAAAAGGAGCAGCGGGATTTATGATAATGGTGTGCTTCTCTGTGCACCTGGCTAAGGCAAGCTTGAAATAGAGCTTTGAATCTGCTCAGCTAAAGGATTTTTGGTTTGGGGGGAAGCTGCCAAAGTCTCACTTTCAGATGGTTCAATTTCCTTCTTTGATTCAAGAGCCCTGGAAGCTTTGGTGGTGAATGCTTAAGAGATGATGACTTCTATCTTCTACAACGAGGCTGCTCGATATTCTTATCTTGGTACTCGTATCATCATCCTCTTAACTATATCATCTATTCTATCCTTGTATATATTTATTCAAAAAGCAAAATACAAAAATATAAAACCAACAAAAAGAAAATAGAAAAATATAAAACCTTCAAAAAACCCATAAAAATCAGAAAATTTCAAAAATACCAAAAATATGTTTTCACATGACATGTCTTCTGGTATCGATAACATCTACGGTCTTAGAAATGTCATTCAATAATGGCACGGGACCATAGATGAAGTTCGAGTAGGAGGTGTAAATATTCTTTTCAAAACATGTCTCAAAATATGGCTTACAGTTATTTCAGACTGTAACCCGGGCTTAAACTATGGCTTGCAGTTACTTCAGACTCTAACCCGTGCTTAAACTATGGCTTGCTATTATTTCAGATGGCAACCCGCTCTTTAAAGGAAGGAAAGTGTTGCGCTAAACAAATTTTCAAATATTTCGTGCACTTATCCTAATTCAAAATGAGGAAAGTATGTCGAAGGACTGCTGTTCCTACACAAATGTTTTTCCGTCTAAAATTCTTCAGAAAAATATTGGTTGTTTTCAAAAAGTGGTGGTAAATGAGTTGCTTTAAAAACAATCAGATTCAGTGTTTTTATAAAATTGAAAACTCAATCAATGACTTCAGCACTTTTAACCTTTTCAGTAAAATAAGTCATTGATTGAGGGGGAGAATGTTTTCAAATTTACATCATCTAACAGGATTTCTTAATTATCCTAATATGCTTAATTAAAAATGATGTTAACCTATGTTGAAGGACTAGGTGCCTAGGATATGATTGCTAGGATTAGATGATTAGAGTTTGATAAACACATTATTCCCATGCTTTACATGATCTGTTTGATATGTTGGATTGACTTTTATTAGTCGATTGCTGTTTGGGTGATGTCGAACACCATATATTTCTATGTATGTTCACTAACGTATGCAGATATCATGTATATAATAATGTTCCCGATCCGGATCCCACAATTGAAGATGATTGGATGCCGAAAGGAAAGGGTAACTATATCTTGGGTTGACAAATGAAGAAACGGAGCTTAATTGGACTTCTATGGAGAGTTGGCATAAATGCAACGTAAGAGGTCTCACTGCATCAGCAGATAGTTTTCTTCTAAGTGATTGAAGAAACAGAGCTTAATTTGACCTCAGTTGACATTCAAAATGCAACGTAAAAAGAAGTCTCACTGCATCAGCAGATGGTTTTTCTTCCAAACCCTACAGCAACAAAAACGGAAGCTTCTCATCCACCTAACGTATCTTTGTGCAGGGATAATAGTGATGATACCATTTTTCTAAAACTTTGAATAAAATTGTTTTTGAAAATGGAAAAATATTGTTTTGAAAATAAATTGGACTAAAATTTGAAAATCACCGGACTTTTTTTTAACAAAACCTAAGTCACTCAATTATTGACTTCTGTCATGGATTGAGGGGGAGAGTGATTTAAAATAAAATATTTTCAAACGATATTTCTTCACAAAAGTTTCGGATTGTACAAAATAAGTGGTGATCTAAAGATTTAATGTTATGTCATGGTATGATTTTTTCTTTAGAATCAAGGTCTTTCAAAATGAAATTTTTTTTGTTCTTGTTTGATTGTGAAATTGTTTTGTTTTACTTAAAAGATCTCTTAAAAACTATCATACCTGACACTAACAATATTTAATGTCTTAAAATGGTCCTTATCTGTCATCTTTCAAAATTGAATCTTGCCACGTCTTTCCCCAAAATTTTCTAAATGATTTAAATCAGTTGGGATCACAAATCTCAAATGGTTGGATATTTCTGATCGGGGTAGAGATCGTGATTTAAATCTCAAATATGTTTTAAATGAAATTGGTTTTAGTCCTTTAAAGGCACTCCTGCCTCCATGTGCCAAACGATTTCAATATACATAATGCACATGTTGAGGAGGAGGATTTATCCAAAAACCAGATGAGTATTTAAACAAGGCCACATTTTCTCCCATGTTTTCTAAACCTAATTAAATCACTTGGGATCCAAAATCTCAAAGGGTTTGATATTTTTGATCGGGGGAGAATTTGTGATTTAATTATGAAATTTGATAAAAGATAATCGTTTTGATTTAATTGTGCACGCTGCTCGCTCATATGTGCTAAACGCTTTCGAATCTTGAAGCACATATTGAGGGGGAGCAAATAAACTATCGAGGTACGAAAGCTTTTTAAAGTGATTTATAAAGTACATTGATTGAGTTTTCAAATGGTTTTCTTAATGGCTTTTGTGATCGTGGTTGTGCTTCAATAGAACTCTTGCCTCTATGTGATAAAATGATTTCAAATATCCTATGCACATATTGAGGGGGAGAATTTTACCAAAGAAATTCAAATGGCTTTTTCTAAAGAAATTGTGATCAAGAAATTATTTCAAAGAACTCTTGCCTCCATGTGCCAAACAATTTTAAATCATATACACATGTTGAGGGGGAGCATTTCTAAAATGATCAAAACTATTAAGGTACAAAATGCTTTGATCTCGTATCACAAGTACCTTGATTGTTTTTCCAAATGATTTTTCGATTGGTTTCATGAAGGAAAGAACAATACCAAAAGACCGACCAATTTACTTTATGCATGGTGTTATAAGGATGGTTAGGTTAGGTATTCGTTCCCATGATCCGCCAGAACCGGAGGGATCTACCCAGGGACAATCCACTAGATAGTGTAGAGTCCTTAGGTATGATGAAAAAAAGGAGAAAAATGAGAAATGGGAAGAGTGCGGACTGAGACAGAGCTAGTACTGGAATAAACCCAACAAGGTTCTAGTTATGAAGTTTCGGTAAGCACTGAAGGGGTTGAAGAATGAAAAAGAAATGAATATGAAAAGGGTGAAAAGAAATAGCCCTCCAATAATTCAACCTTAGGGCAGAAACCGGGTTCAATACATATGCTACTGGTGGTTACTAAGGTAACACTGGTATTGAAGACAAGACGTCATGGACCCAGTGACGCACTGCACTAAACTTCCCAAACTACTCAAGTTCCTCTTAAAAGGGCTTGTTTCATTCTCACGGGGAACCAACATTATCTATCGACTTTCTCTTAGAGATTGTTGATATTGAAGAAGGAGACCCTCTCCCTAGTCTCCGACACAGGAACCAAATGTGCACTATTGAGTCTAGAGCCATGAGATCATCCACAATATCTCGTTAGGACACTAAATTCATGAAGACTTGCTGTTTCACACAATGTGGAAAGTAAGTATATATTAAGAGTCCTACGCATTATCCTTGTGGTATTGCCAGAACATCTGAGTGGTATGTAAAAGTATTAACGATGAAGATGGAAATCCTTCTAGAGCCAACATCAAACAAGCTCTTGGTGGGTGACATGTGAGATCTTCTCGTAAGATCAAACTTGTGACAACTGGATAGAAACAATGGGGTGATTCAGTCTTGAATCAACCTTGGTCCAGGAATGGAATTGACGAATACTTTTGGAAAAACCGTTCGATGTGCAAATCTTCTTTTCTCTAGCACGTCGAATGTGTACTTATGTTTTCAAAATTCAAAAAGTATCTCTGATTGAAAAATACTTTTAGAAAAACCGTTCGATGTGCGAATCTCTTCTTTTCACTAGCACGTCGAATGTGTACTCATTCTCTAATACAAAAAGTATTTTGTTTGAAAATTGATCTTTCTCATAAAACCTTCGTTGTATTGCAAAACTCTTTCTTCAAGCAATACGCGATTGTTTTCAAATCATTTTTCATCAATCAGTGAATCTCAATTCGCTGGTTCACTCACTCCGTGTTGTCTTCTTTGAGACGTTTCGGTTTGAGAACAACTAGAACAGCTGCGAAACCCTGTCAAGGAGATTCTTAGGAATCCTACCTGATCACCGGCATTATTTATACTGATCAACGGGGAACCGTGGGCCGTGTACCTCAATTCAGTGAAAGTGATCAAAGACACTTTCGTGTGTTTTATTGCTAACTGTTGTTTGCAGGTACATTTGGACGGTTGCAGCTGATCAGAATTGAGGAGTCAATCCAAAGCCGCATGCTCACAACATCCACACTTAATTTGAAGAAATCATGACTGGTGCATATCTACATAACCTGGCTCTGATATTTCATACTATGCTTCTGCTTCGCTGCTGCAAATATCATGAACCAGTAAGGCTTCCGCTACTCTGATGGAAAGATGTCATGATTCAAAAGTGTGAGCATGTCGGTCCGAAAGTCACAACTTCACATGATGGCAACACAACTATGGATGATCCAGAGAGATTTGTTGTGGCTGATGATCTCAAAGAAAGCTCAAAGATCATCAAAGATGTGGATCAGTTAAAGGCCTCCACTAAAAGTACAAATCAATGCGGACTTTGAAGAATCGCTATTAAAGCACAAAGATTGCGGAATTGAAGAATTGAAGTCTACGAGCTCAAGAACAAAGTCTAGAATAGAATGCTAGGATGCAAAATGTATTTCATGGGGTGACCTCCCTTAGGGGGAGATTGTTAGGAATTGGAAATTCCATGTTAAAGTGTCGGTCACCCCAATAATGGTCTAGCATATGTTAGCTCGTAGATTTGTCGTTGTTTACGTTATTTAATAGTTAATTAGTTAGTCAGTAGCGTAGAATAGTTTAGTGTAACACCGTGGAGGAAGGACGGGTCTTTACCCACTGTATACCTGATCCACAGGCCGATAGGAGGTCGTGTATTCTGTAACTATAAATACCCCTTCCATCCATGGAAGGGGTGGTGCTTTTCAATCTAACATTCCATACTTTTGTATACCAAGTTTCTAGCAAGAAAACACCCAACTCTCTACTTCTCTCTCTAATGACAAACATGTATTTTGATCATCCAAGACCACCCGAATCATCAAACACATAAATATAACGATCCTACAAGATGATTACTCAAGGTTTACTTGGACGTTATTTTTGAAAACTAAAAATGAAGCTTTTGATAAATTTGAAATTCTTAGCAAGAAAATTCAAAATCAACTAGGCGTTAAAATTGTGTCGATCCGAACGGATCATGGTCGTGAATTTGACAACGAAACTCAATTTGGAAACTTTTGTGATACAAATGGTATAACACATAACTTTTCGGCTCCACGAACACCTCAATCAAATGGAGTGGTAGAACGTAAAAATAGAACAATTCAAGAAATGAGTAGAACAATGCTTAATGAACAAAACATTCCTCAAAAGTTTTGGTGTAACGCGGTTGACACTTCTACATATATTTTAAATAGAGTCTTAATTCGTCCTTTCCTAAACAAAACACCATATGAGCTTTAAAAGGTAAAAAGCCAACTTTAGGATATTTTAGAGTTTTTGGTTGTAAATGCTTTATTCTTAATACTAAAAATTATCTCACCAAGTTTGACCCAAAGTCTTATAAAGGTGTATTTCTTGGTTATTCTCAAACTAGTAAAGCTTACATTGTCCTAAACAAAGAAACAATGATAGTCGAGGAATCGTTGAACATATCATTCGACGAAAGTCCACCTCCTTCTAAGACATTACCTTTGGTAGATGATGACTTAGTTGAAAGTCAAATGATAGAAAGTCAAGAAATAATTAATAATAACAAGGAAGATGAACCATTAAATAAAGAGATTGTAAACATCAAAGAATCTAAAAGTCATCCTTTAGACAAGGTCATAGGACAACTTAATCAAAGAACCTTAAGGTCACAAGCCCAAAATCAAAGTAATTATTTTTGTTTTGTATCCACCATTGAACCGAAAAACATAAACGAAGCGATAAAAGATGAATCATGGGTAATTGCCATGCAAGAAGAGTTAAACCAATTCGTTAGAAATGATGTTTGGAAATTAGTTCCAAAACCTAAAGATCAAACTATAATTGGAACGAAATGGGTTTTTCGAAATAAAATGGATGAAAATGGTGTAGTATCTAGAAACAAAGCTAGGCTTGTTGCACAAGGTTATAATCAACAAGAGGGGATTGACTATGATGAAACTTATGCACCGGTAGCTAGACTCGAATCTATTAGAATATTACTTGCTTATGCATGTGCTTATGACTTTAAATTATTTCAAATGGATGTTAAAAGTACTTTTCTTAATGGGTTTATTAACGAAGAAGTGTATGTTGCTCAACCTCCCGGTTTTACCGACTTTGAGAAACCACATCATGTCTTCAAAATCAAGAAAGCATTATACGGTCTTAAGCAAGCACCAAAATCTTGGTACGACCGACTTAAGGCTTTTCTTATTGATAACAAATACACTATGGGATTAGTAGATAATACTCTTTTTACCAAGAAAAAGGAATCACATATTATCATTGTTCAAATATACGTTGATGACATCATATTCGGATCAACTTGTCAAGAGCTATGTGATGATTTCTCTAAAATCATGCACGACGAGTTTGAAATGAGTATGATGGGTGAATTAAATTTCTTTCTAGGACTTCAAATTAAACAACTAGAAGATGGCATATTTTTTAACCAATCTAAATATATAAAAGACATGCTTAAGAAATTTGGTCTTGAAGATTCCAAACCAACTAAAACACCCATGTCCTCGGACACTAAACTCACCAAGGACGAAGAAGGTGAATCCGTAGATAACACTAAATATAGAGGAATGATTGGTAGCCTACTCTATCTTACGGCTAGTAGACCCGACATTATGTTTAGTGTTTGTCTATGTGCTTGCTTTCAAGAAAACCCAAAGGCATCACACTTAGAAGCCTTAAAAAGGATTTTTAGATACATTAAGGGAACAACGTGTTTAGGATTATGGTATCCTAAAGGAACGGGTGTAGAAACCATAGTGTATGCCGACTCGGATCATGCCGGTGATTATGTCGATAGAAAAAGTACAAGTGGTATTTGCACTTTTGTTGGACATTGTCTCACCTCATGGTTTGCAAAGAAGCAAACGGCTTTAGCCATCTCAACTACTGAAGCCGAGTACGTCTCAGCCGGAAAAGCATGTCAACAAGCTCTTTGGATGAAGCAAGCTGTCATAGATTACGAAATTCATCTCAACGACATTGTAATACTTTGTGACAACAAAGGAGACATCGATCTCAGCAAGAATCCCGTTCAACATGCTCGTACAAAGCATATTGAAATCCGTCATCACTTTCTTTGCGACAATGTTCAAAAAGGAAACATCTCAATCGAGAAAGTATCATTCGAAGACAACATTGCCGACATCTTAACTAAGCCTCTTAAACGAGAACCTTTTAATCTTCTTAGACTTGTTTTAGGGTTAATGGAACCAAACATGTAGGATAAACATAGCCCAAAACATTAGAATAGTCAAAACAAAACAATTTTGTTTTGTATCTGCTACTGTAGCCACGGCACCAAACGACAACACGGACGGAACCAAAAACTTGGTACCGTCTGGTCCGTGGTGTCTACAGAAGCAAAACTGCTACCTACAAAACATCTTTTTCCTCAAAACCCACTTTACCAAAACGTGTAAACATTAAACCAAGCTTATTATTGACACCTTCCCACTCACTAATCACTGAAGATAACATCATTGTAAGTATCCTAACTACATTTTATCTCTTAATTCTGAGTCTAGGATTCTTATTTGTGCACAAAACCATTACAAATCATTACATGGGGTTTTATGTATGCTTTTATACTAAATATGAATTCAATTGGAAAATTGCATAACTAGTCATTGAAATTAGGTACTACATTATCATATTGCATAAACAAATCATGCTTCCCACTAATCAATAGATAATGACTATAAGGCCTTATTCAAATAACCAAACACCCCATGTCAAAATTTTTGAAAAGCTTCTCACTTGTAGGAAAACAATTTTTCATTGTTAATACAAATAGAAACGTTAGACTTTCATCACTTGCATGCTCTTGAATACTAAAGGTATTGCATAACTAATATGCATTCCCGGGTATATTCAAATGAAGCCACATTGAATTAGGAGCATTTGGGTTATCTCATGGTATTTGCCAAACACCCCACTAAAACCATTTTTGTGCATAAAATGAGTCGAGATAACCGCAACTCCAAATCGTTTTCATATAGGCACACACTAGAACCAAAACGTCAAAGTTTATTCTCATTTTTAACATATTAATTCTTGCTCTTAGGAATAACCATGGTAGCCGCAAGATTCTATGATCACAAGGACACCCTTGGCTATATTCCCAAACATCACTAAACCAAAGGACTTTCCAAGGAACAAGTAGAAATCTTTAAGAGTCTAGAATCAAGGTATTTCCATGAAGGTAGAACCATTCACCCATCTTTCATTGAAAATACCAATCTCCATGAAGAACTAGCCGCCATTCAATTCGATTGTCTTCTTGACATCGATGAACCAATTTGTCCTAGGTTTGTGTTAGAGTTCTATGCTAGTGTGACCGGCTTTAGTGATGAAGATGATGATGAGTTTTGTCTTAGGTTTAAAATCAATCAAAACGACTACACCATCACCTTAGCCAACTTTGCTCAATTGCTAGGAATTCCCAACCGAGGGACTTGTGTGTACTCGGATAAGTGGTCACTCACCATTCTTGATGCAATCAATGACCGCACTTCTCCCTACCAAACACCTCTAGCAAATAAGGATGTCATCCGTGAGCACCTATTTATCCCAAGGGGAGATACAATCCGAGTCACCCGAAAAGGAAAAGAAGTGAACCGAGACCCATGTGGAATGGAGCTAAATGAACTTAAGCTCGAATTTAGGAAATGGGAAGAACTACTTAAAGCCAACGTCATTAGCACCATCGGAAATAGGGATCACATCAATGCTTGTCTTTGCCATATGCTCTACAACTTGTCCACCCGTCAACCATTCAATTTAGCCTACTACATTACTAGGAGAATGATTGATATTCCAACACAAGGGTCGGTTGCTCTCCCATACGGGATGCTTCTCACCCGTCTCTATAGATCCTTTGCACGAATTCCACCAAGCCCAAAAGGGATGCACCTTCACTATGAGCTCATCTCTCACATCTTTGTACCTTTGAGTGATGCATGAGTTGCTAAGACAAAAGGCAAGAGAGCAAAACCTCCAACTCCATCATCATCATCATCATCAAATAGCTCCGATGATGGTCTTCCAAACTCTCGTCTTCCACCTCATGAGTATTATGCATCTTTTCCCAAGATTGAGAATGAATCAACAGAGTTCAAACAAACCAAGGGGATGTTCAAGTGCCTTGGTAGAATGATGGCCAAGATCTACAAGAAGTTGGATAAGTGAGAATCGTTTTAAGGAGCGTTTGGAACAATACATTATCTATAATGTTTGATACAATTTGGTTGTTTTTATCTTGTAGGATGATAATATAACTCGAAACAATGATGTATGCTAACAATCTTATGCAGGGAGATAGCACAAGTATGCTATCAAATTTTACCCATTTTCACTATAATGTGAAAATCACTTGGCCTTACTCAAAATCTATGCTCCATTATGTTTTCACATGTGTTATTTACTTTTCCTAACTAGAAATGTTTAGTGTCACATGTTTTGAGAAAAATTTCAGGTTTCGGAAAAGTCCTCGACACCTTAAAATGTACTCTGTGAACTTTTCTGCACTGTACGGATCAGACGGCACCAACGTTTTGGTTTCGTCTGTTATAAGAAATGGTACCGCCGTACCTGTACAGGCGGACCAGACGGCACCCTTTTTAGGGGTCCGTCCGTGTAAACTTTTGGTGCCGTGGATCCTCTAGGTAACTTTCTGAATTTCGATTATTTCGTCATTCCAAATTATCATCCATTGCTTGTAGGTCAATCTTAACTAGTTTATACCCTTGTTAGACCTAGTATAATTCACTTGGGCATATAAGAAATCCATTTCCCACCAAAATTCAAAAATTTGAAAAATTCACCCAAGGAGCCCTTTGGCATAAAGGAAGGAACCAAATTTTCGGTACCTTGAAATCCGTGGGTAATCGGATTGTAAGGAAATTCCACTCATTAGAACACATTTATTGCAAATCTTTGCTTCTTCACTCCATCTCTCTTGTATGGCTTGACTTGGGTGATATGACTAGCATTTAACCCACTTCCAAATCATTAGGAACCTCATCCCTTCTATGGTTTAACATCAAATCAAACACATTTCTCCATAATTTTTCACTTCTATAAATTGAGAGGTTTTACCATGATCATCCTCACACCTTATTCATTCTTACCATCATCTAGCAAAGAAAAACACAAGTCAAAATAACAAAATCCTCTCCTAAACCTTGCAAGAAAACCGCTAGAATTAGCGTGAGGCCTTGTTGCTTCGTAAACTTGAGCTCCTCATCCGAGTCTTCTCCACTCACAATCTCATCCCCCATCCGAGATGATACAAGCCTAACTTTGGCTACTCCTACTCAATCACCAATTGTGATCACCACTCCGCCACCTACAAAAACACCAACTTCACCTCCACCGGCACCCATCCAAACATCCAAAACACCCTCACCACCAAAGTCTCCAACTCTCACTCCTTTGGAGTTATTTTCAACACCACCCACTTCTCCAAATCCTTTCTTGGAGGACTTGCCTCCTAGGCCAAATCATCCACCACCATTGCCATCCTTTGGCACAATTGAGCGGATTGCTCATGAGTCACCTAGGCCATCTTTTGACCCAAACGCCCCATTAGGGCCAAAACCTCTTCTCTTCCACCCCATTCACAAAGACATACATGGTCCTTTGTATGGGGACCAACCACTCCCTACATCAATGTCCCCTCACATAGAGGACATTGAGGAGTGCATGTGGGATGCTAATCCCACAAGAGAGGAGATTCAAGCGTAACTTCAACACCTCCACCAATTCAAAGGCATGTTGGATTCTCACCTAAGTGAGACTATGCAAATGCAAAATGCTTTGCTCGCCTCCATCATGACCACCCAAAACATCCCCACCAATACCAACACATCTACCATTCCACCACCACAACCTCACCAAACATACTACCCCCTAGGCATGGTTGCTCAACTTGTGAGCAAACCGCCCAAACCGTTGATCGGTGTAAGATATTAACTTTCACATACACATCATAACATTAACACAATAAGCACATAGATGGTTTTAGAGAGAGAAAGAGTGGGACATTCTAGTGAGAGAAACTTGTGGAATATTAGATTACCAAAGAACATCCAACCCTCTACCTTGCAAGGTAGAGGGTATTTATAGGTTACAAACTAAACGACCTCCTGACGGCCTGTGGATCAGGGATACAGTGGGTAAAGACCCGACCTTCTTCCACGGTGTTGCACTATACTATTTTACGCTACTAACTAACTACATAAACGTAACTAATGACCAATCTACGAGCTAACATATGCTAGATAATGGTTGGGGTGACCGACTCTTTCAACACTGGAATTTTCTAATTCCTAACAATCTCCCCCTAAGGGAGGTCACCCCATATTTTACATTTCAAATCCTAGCATTCTAGTCTTGACTTTGTTCTTGAGCTCGTAGACTTTCATACATCAACATCGTAAACTTAGATTTACGAAGGCGATGAGACTACTCTTCTAAAGTACTAGGTCTTACACTCGTACAGCCAGGGTTTCAGTGTTGTAGTGTATTATGGTTGTGGTGTTTCCTACACAGTCTCTAACAACTAACGACTACTAGAGTTTTCGACCGAGTATAAATGATAGAGCACTTAGTCTTTACCTGGAGGTTAAATTTCATGTTTAGAAACGTCTGAAACTTCAACGTGGTGGATACGAGATTCAAATGCTACAACTACATACTTTCAGATGCTCGAGTTCTTGTTTCAGTTCTGATCTTACGATCCTAAACTTTACATTTTATACCCCACTGGAGGGAATCCCCCTCTAACAATCCTTAATCTTTTAAGGTCACAACTTTCTCAGCCAGTGGGGTTGGTAATAGATCGTATACAATCGAGCATCTAACCAGTAATCAATGCAAATACATCAATCAATCATCGCATTTTATCATATCACGTTGTGGCACCTTCTTCCAGCCCAGAAATGGGTGACATAGGGACTAGGTGTCCGGCAGTCCTCCAGCAAATCAAACATTGGATATTTATGGGAGATGGAACGTTCCATCTCCCAACCTACAAGAAACCATTAGATTATAAGGTGTTCAAAGAGAGTGATCTTACAGGGTGAGAAAGAGAGAGATTTTGGTAGATACACGAATAACACAATTACAATACTACACATACACTTTCAATTATAGAATGTTAACCATAGTTCTCGGTACCAATCTAGT
>BPTQ01000005.1:178171643-178405903 GCA_019973895.1 Chrysanthemum seticuspe | reverse complement strand
ATCACCTTGTCCCCTTTGAATTTCTTCAATCCCTCTCTCATTGTTTCAACCAACTCTATTTTTTCTTTTGAGATTATCTCAAATTTCTCATCAATTTTTTCATAAAACTCCTGTAAAGTAAATATTTCAGTTTAGTTTCTTATTGTATATGGAAAATCATATATGATTTTTTAAAATATCATATATGATATCACATATGATATTCCATATCACATATGATATTAGTGTAATATCATATATGATATTACATATCATATATGATTTAACACTAATATCAAATGTGATATTCATCTTTGTTTTATCATATATGATATTGTTGCAAGCACAGCTGAATGTTAGCCTGCTGAAGGCTTAGTCTCTGGAATAGCCTTCGGCTAAAGCCGAAGGCTGTGCCTGAAGGCTTAGGCGCAGGCATAGCCTTCGGCTTAAGCCGAAGGCTATGCTTGCGCCTAAGCTTAAGGTTTTGTTTTCTGTTAACTCTTTTAAACATTATTTTTTAATAATAAGTAAAATATATCATAACATACTTTTTTATAACAACATTTTTATAAATGAATTCAATAATATTACCTCTTTTTCCACTGGCTTTCTGGGAGGCATCGGTTCATAGTATATGTCTGCTCCCTTGTACAAATTCAGGCCGGTTTGCTCCTCATCAGGATCATACTCTCCATGATGCTCTAACGTCCCCAAGCAACCGTCTCTCATTTCCATGTTTATTCTTTTCCTCATTGTTGGAGTGTTACAACTTCTGATGGCTGGGCGGTGACGCATAACTTGGAACCTCGGGTAGTTTGTTGAGTCCAAGTATAGCAGCTTTTTTATACACAAAAATACAATTAAAATTTTGTTAGATAGTTTTTTATATGAGTGAATCATAGTTGATAAGTTTAATGGAAAATAACTTACACATAAGAATGTTATAGGACCATAATAGAAGTTGGTACCCGACTTGACTTGCGTCCAGTTTAGCTTACTGATTTCCAAGCATTCCATTATGTAGGTGCACCAATCGATATCAGAGATATCATCATCTTCTTTCACGTGCTTGAGGATGTTTTTGGGGACTCTTCCTGCACTCTCCAAAGTGCCCATGGTGCTTGCAAACAAAGTTAAGAAATTCATCTTGAACATGAAATCTGCTTCAGTTGAGCTTGATATCTCGAATGCTACAGCAGGTGGTGTAATTCGTCCAAGATGAGCGTACTGTTCTTCCCACTCTCTAACAAAATCGTCATCATCAAATATTTCTTCCAGATCTTCCAGCTTTCTTGTCCCCATCGGCATACCAAGCATATCATGAATTTTTTGCCTTGTTACCTTTATTGAACCTTTTTGTAATCTCAATTCCATGCTAGGTGGATGGAACTTATCAATTACATGATACACCAATGCATATGGAAGTTCAACAATAGGGAAGTTTATGAACCTCTCAAATCCCATCTCTTTCAAGCACTTCTTTCGCTCATTTGATAAACCAATCATTGCTTCATAGAGAGGTTTCGGTGATGACCTTGTTGTACATGTTGGGTAATTTTTTGTTTTTGCTTTGTCCTTTTTCACCTTAAGCTTCTTTTTATCTTCCTTATCTTCAACCACCTTCTGAACAGCTACTTCCTTCTTTCTCTTTTTGGTTTCTTTTACAACCAATTGTCGATCATTCTCTTCTTCGATTTCCTCTTCAATCTCTTCCACTTCCTCTTCAGTCTCTTCCACTTCCTCTTCAGTCTCTTCCACTTTAGTCTGTTCTACTGTCTCAGTATCCTCATCGTCACTTTTATCAGCATCTTTTTCCTCTTCAATTCTCCTAGCATCACCTCTAGTAAATCTTTTCGGAGTACTTTGCTTTTATGATGCTTTTCTTTTCTGAGCACGTTTCTTTGCTGAAGTGTCTTTTTCTTCTTGATTTTTAGTTTTTTCCTTATCTCCTTCATTCTTCTTTTTCTTTTCTAGCTCTGCTCTACTCTTCTTAGCATTTCTATGCATTTCATTCAGTCTTTGAGCTACTGTTTTTGATTTATCTGCAAAACAAATTTATATTATATCATTTGTGATTTAGTAATTGAAATATTCTCAGTACATAACGTGTTTCATTAATAACATGATATGTACCTTTAGCAGGGCTTTTCTCTTCAGCAGTTGTTTTTAATAGTGGCAATTTAGAGATTAGATGCCCAACATCATCTTCTCCGTCATCATTTTCTTTATCTCCTACATCATCAACAATGAACAATTAATTAATATCCTGACATTTTTACTCAAAGGAATAGGTGCAGGCATATCTTTTTTTTCCAAATTTAGGGGTTACGCCTGTATATTACCAAAATTCTTTATAATATCATATATGATATTCAACATAATTTTTTTTAGCTACTGAATAATTGTTCATTTTTGTCAAATTCTTAGGCCACAGGCATAGCCTTCGGCAAAGCCGAAGGCTATGCCTGTGGCTAAGCCTTTGCTGAAGCCTTTGCTTATCTGCACCCTAGTCAATTCACAAAGTTGAATACATCTTTTATTATATCATATGTGATATTTAACATAAAATTTTTGGTAGATACAAAATATGTTACAAACATGTATTTGTGTTCAGAAATGTTGAATGCTATGCCTGTGGCTAAGCAAATGTCAATGATTTGAAGTTTTTTTCAAAGGCTATGCCTGTATCTAAGCCAAAACCTTTGTTTCTAACGAAAATTTTAAGTTATCACATATTTAAAAGGCTATTTTTAAAAGCAAATGTTTGTTATATCATATCTGATATAGAACAAAAAGCAGATTTAGAAGCTTATTTTAAGTTATCATATATCCGCACAAAGCATTTTGTGCATCAGTCACGGCCAATTTGTTTGTTAAATGCTAAAGCATCTTATGCGGCTAAGCAAAAGGCTTAGCCACATAAGATGCCTTTGGCGAAGCCAAAGGCATGTTCTGTAGCTAAGCCAAAGGTTTAGCCTTATAAGATGCTTTAGCATTTTGACAAAGGCACCTTTCGCGGCTGAGCCAAAGGATTAGCCGCATAAGATGCCTTTGGCGAAGCCAAAGGCATGTTCTGTAGCTAAGCCAAAGGTTTAGCCTTATAAGATGCTTTAGCATTTTGACAAAGGCACCTTCCGCGGCTGAGCCAAAGGATTAGCCGCATAAGATGCCTTTGGCTTCGCCAAAGGCATTTTATGCAGCTAAGCAAAAGGCTTAGCCACATAAGATGCCTTTGGCAAAGCCAAAGGCATGTTCTATAGCTAAGCCAAAGGTTTAGCCTTATAAGATGCTTTAGCATTTTGACAAAGGCACCTTCCGCGGCTGAGCCAAAGGATTAGCCGCATAAGATGCCTTTGGCGATGCCAAAGGCATCTTATGCGGCTAATCCTTTTACTTAGCTGCTTTGTTGAATCCTTTTGCATTCGTCAAAGCTTCCACAGCTGAGCCAAAGGTTTAGCCGCATAAGACGCCTTCGATAAACACTTCTAATCTCGCAAACCTAGCTTCTAAACTATTAAAACCTAACTCCTAATCATAACAAAAAATCTATAAACAGTTCTAATCTTGTAAACCTAACTTCTATTTGCACATTTCTTCATCATAATCGCTATAAACAGTTAAAACCATCATATAATCATAAATAACAGTTGTAGATATTGAAATAGTTGTTTAGAGTGTAAGATTGTACCTGAAACCGGTTTTTTGGCCAGTTTTTTGACCGGTTTTTTGGCCGGTGGTTTGTTTGTGCTTCGTGTTTTCCTCAGTTCCTTTAATGTGATTGTTTCAGTGTCGGTATATTCCATTTTCTCCGTTGATTTTGATAGTTTTTGATGTTTTTTGGGTTGGTTTTTTATCGGTGAAAATGTGTGAGTAGTGTGTGTTTTTAGTGTGTGTTTGGTAGGTGCAGTGAATGTGAGAATTGAAGAGAGAGGCGCGTGTTTTTACTCTTTGTTGTTAATTGACGATTATACCCCTCCGTTTTATTTTAGTTGATAGTGTGTTTTAATCTCAGTCATTGATTAAATTTGAATCAATGGTTGGATGTGTCCCTTGGTATGTGAGGAATATTTGGTATGCAATATAACCTCACTCTGATATTTAAATGTTTGAAATTTGAATTCACATCCACATGGTTATGATTTTCGAGGATGCAGTTTCCAAAATTTAAACAGTCAACACAATGGGTCATATTTATTAGTTGTCTTGTATCTACTTTTTTTCCTTTTCAGAAAACACATGCCTTGGGTATAAGGCATTAGCCTTAAAATCAACCAACTTTATTTAGTTTAACAACCTGATTCACAAACTTTGTAACAAAAATAAGCAACAAATTGCAAAATAACCTTACATATCGTAGATTTT
Source organism: Chrysanthemum seticuspe (assembly GCA_019973895.1). Taxonomy (NCBI): domain Eukaryota; kingdom Viridiplantae; phylum Streptophyta; class Magnoliopsida; order Asterales; family Asteraceae; genus Chrysanthemum; species Chrysanthemum seticuspe. The sequence continues at coordinate 178,401,562 of BPTQ01000005.1, read as the reverse complement.
AACTACATAGCATACCTCAAGATTTGAAACAAATTTAGTTTAACAACCTGATTCACAAACTTTTAGTTCAATGTTTTAAGATTCAACTTTCAAAATTTTCGACTCTCAAGATTTTCAACTTTCTAAGATTTCGAGATTTTCAACTTTTGATATGTTTAAAAAATTAATTTTTCAAAAATTCAATTCAAAACTGAATGTATTCAAATGTTCAAATTTTAAAACTGAATTTATTCAAAAATTTCAAAATTGCAATTTTTCAAATATTCAAAAAAGTTTAATTTTCAACTTTTAAAAATTTGGCTTAAATTTTGTCTTTGGCTGCAAAAAAACCGGTTGAATTCTCCAATACAACTACGTTCATTGCCTTGCCAAGTAAGGCTCATCGAAGATTCATAGCCATATTCATCATAACCAAACAAAACATACGCAAATAACATCATTTCTAAACGCACAACCAAAATTTGGTGTCACGATCAGCTATCATGCAGTGAGCAACAAATTCTCGCCAAACTTGCAAGGTGATTGTTGGAGTGTTTGCCCAGCAGCAGGGTAAAGATAATCAACAACTGATCAGCAGAAACAAACAACAAGGTCAGCAGTAACAGATACCACTTGGTGGTTACCGGATATCACTTGGAATCGTGTGATCACTTTCCAAAGTAAACTATTCGACCCTAATGCCTGGGTATCACGAATATCTACTTGGGATAAGACCAAATGCAGTTAGAGAATTATGCACAATTCTATAACCCTTTCGCTAATCAGTGTTTATCGTTTTCTGTGTGTTTTTCATGCATAATCAGATATCCTATTTATAGGACATTACTCTCAACCGTTCAAATGGAATTATGAGGATTAATCGGCCCATTAATCACCTCATAACTATCCCCATTATAGCCGTTAGTGGTTACATGACCAATTAAACGTGGTCATAATGCAGTTGTAACTGCCATTTAGCAGTACTTTCAATAAGCAGTACTTTCCACTTGCAGTGGAAATACAACCTATCAGTGGAAACACTACTTATCAGTACTTTCATAGTACTAGCAGTGGATACACTACTTCAGTGGAAACACTGCCTATCAGTGGAAACACTGCTTATCAGTGGAAACCACAAGCAGTACTTTCCACAAGCAGTACTTTCCTCAAGCAGTACTTTCACCAGCAGTACTTTCTACTAGTACTACCAATACAAACCACTATAAGAGTCAGGGTGTTCATGGACCTTATGGGTGTACACTCCGTACCTCCTAACCCATTACAAGGTGTGAACTAATCCCACAAGTGCACTAAATTTTCCAACAATCCTCCCCAAATTTAGTTCACTTCCTTTGCATGAAAAATAAACATCAAACAAAACATGTGCATAAACGAAAATGTCCTGAGGATTGAATTTCCATCTTAGTAAATTACACGTTCAAATATTCAGGAATTAGGGTGTTCTAAGAATTGAACCCTTCAACCCATTTGAATACCTGAAGATAAAATACACACAAGTTTTCAAACACTTATCAGCTCCTGACACCATACAAGCCATGTGTCAATATCCAAATTCATAAATGTTGTAAAAGCTAAAAGTCCAAAGCTTCCTGAAGCGGCAAAACTTCAACATTTACATAGGTGGTTCCTCTTTAGTCATGCTCCTGCCAAGCACTTTTTCAAAGAAAATATAACTATTAAGAAGTAAAGACTTCATCCTCCTTTCAGCAGGTTCTGAGCACAACCTTGGGATGTAAATAAAACATGTGCTCCAGTCCACTGAATGTTCAGCTTTCCACATTGAACTCAGCTCCCAAGTTTCCTTAGGAGGGAGTTGGGTGTCCTACCATTCAGTGACTAAGTTGGACTTAAACCCATCCCTTTAGCAGACTTTATAACCAAGTCTCTAGCCAGACCCTTCGTTAAGTGATCAGCTAAGTTCTGTTGAGATCTCACAAACTCTATAGATACCACCCCATTCATGATAAGCTCATGAATCATGCTATGCCTGACACCTAAGTGTCTAGACTTACCATTGTACATCTGGCTATAAGCCTTAGCCAATGTAGCTGCACTATCACACCGGATAGAAATAGGTGCTATACGTTTAGGCCACAATGGAATATCAAGAAGCAAGTTTTTCAACCATTCAGCTTCTTTACCAGCAGCTGCTAAAGCCACAAATTCAGATTCCATTGTTGAACTGGTGATGCAAGTTTGTTTCTTGGATGCCCAAGAAATTGCACCTCCACCAAGTAGGAATACCCAGCCACTGGTAGATGAATTGTCTTCAGTGTTACTGATCCAACATGCATCAGTGTAACCTTCCAACACAGATGGGTAGCCAGTATATGAGAGACTATAATCCATAGTTCTCTTCAAATACTTCAGTACCCTCTGAACTGCTTGCCATTGATGAGCACTAGGATTACTAGTATACCTGCTCAATTTTCCCACTGCAAAACCAATATCAGGCCTTGTACAAGTCATGGCATACATCAGGCAGCAAATTACCCTAGAGTTCTCAAGTTGAGATACAGCCTTGCCATGATTAGGCATCAGCTTCTTACAAGTATCCATAGGTGTACTCACTGGAGTACAATCAAAGTAATTGAATTTCCTCAGTACCTTCTCAATATAATGAGACTGAGAGATAGAAATTCTATTACTTTCATGTTTAATCCTTATACCAAGGATAACATCAGCCTCCCCCATGTCCTTCATGGAGAACCTTGATGACAAAAATTCCTTTGTCAGGTCAACCTGATTTTGGTCAGTGCCAAAGATCAACATGTCATCAACATATAGACAAATGATGACTCCTTTACCAGATTCATCAAATTTGCTATATACACATTTGTCAGCCTGGTTAAGAACATAACCACTGGACAAAACCACTTCATCAAATTATTGATGACATTTCTTAGGTGCCTGCTTAAGTCCATAAAGAGACTTAATCAGTTTACACACCTTGTTTTCATTTCCAGTCCATAAAGAGACTTAATCAGTTTACACACCTTCCAATTCACCATTCAAGAAAGCAGTTTTCACATCCATCTGATGAATAACCAGATTGTGAATAGATGCCATAGCAATCAGCAGTCTTATGGTACTGATACGAGCCACAGGGGCATAAGTATCAAAATAGTCTATTCCTGACTTTTGTTTAAAGCCCTGAATGACTAGTCTAGCCTTGAACTTTTCAATAATTCCATCTACCTTCATTTTTCTTTTGAAAATCCATTTGCAACCCAGAGGCTTGCAACCTGGTGGTAGATCAACCAACACCCAAGTGTTGTTGCCCATGATGGAATCCATCTCATCATTGATTGCTTCTTTCCAGAAAGCAATGTCCTGGGACTTCATTGCTTCTTCAAATGTTTTGGGGTCATCCTCAATAATGAGGCAATAGGAGTATTGGTCTGAGACCTCATACCTTGTTCCTTCAACTAAGTATAGTTGAAACTCAGGTCCAAATGACTGTGGAGTCCTGACCCTTTTGCTTTTCCTGAGCACAGGTTCAGGTTGTTGAACCACAACCTCATCAGGGACCACTGATGGTTCACCATCAGGGACCTCTGATACACCAGTGTCAGGAGTTCCATTAGGAATCCTCTGACTTGGTCTAGGGACTGATGAGAATCTATTCTCATCAAAATCTGCATCCCTTGATTCAATTATTGAGTTAACTGAAACATGTTCATTAGGTTCAATAACATAGAACCTAAAAGCCTTGGAATGCTCAGCATATCCAACAAAGATGCAGTCAATGCCTCTTTTACCCAAAGTCTTTTGCTTTGGATCAGGGAGTCTTACAACAGCCCTACAACCCCAGACCCTGAGATAGTTCAGGTTGGGTTTCCTTTTAGTCCAGAGTTCATAAGGGGTAACCTTGTTCCTTTTGTTGGGAACCCTATTTAGCAAATAGTAAGCTGTTAACATAGCTTCACCCCAGAACCCTTGACTCAGTCCTGAATAGGACAACATGGAATTAACCATCTCCTTCAGCACCCTGTTTTTCCTTTCAGAAATACCATTTTGCTGAGGAGTATAAGGGGCAGTCGTTTCATGGATTATTCCAACAGACTGAAAGTACTGAGTATCCATGTACTCACCTCCCCTATCAGTCCTTAATCTTTTGATCAAAGACCCAAGTTGTAATTCAACTTCAGTTTTAAACACTTTGAATTTATCTAATGCTTCATCCTTGGTATGTAATAGATAGACATAACAAAATCTAGAAGCATCATCAATAAATGTCACAAAGTACTTCTTATTCACCAAAGAAGGAGTGGCATGCAAATCACACAGGTCACTGTGAATAAGCTCCAAAATCTTAGTCTCACGACTAACACCCTGAAAGGGTTTCTTGGTTATCTTGGTCAACATGCAAGTTTTACACTTTTCAGTGTCCATGTCAAAAGTAGGGATTAAACCATCTCTAGACATATCTTGCATCCTTTTATAGTGAACATGACCAAGTCTAGCATGCCAAAGGGTAGAATCAGTCTGATCATATGTGGTCACAAAAGCTGAAATAACACTGTCAGTGGTAATATTAAGCCTGAACATTTGATTACATAGATAACCAAAACCAATAAAAACACCACATTTAGTGTAAAACCCTAAAAATACGGAAAATGTTAAAAGACTATTTTGCCTCTAATTTAAAATTTACAAAATACGTAAAATATGTCAAGCTCATTAAATGAAATTCTAATATAACTTGTAAAAGATTATAAAGCCTAATGTGCAAAATAAATAAAGTCGACACTTACATCTAAAAAAATTACATCACACGTTTAATATATGTACATGGTCCGAAATTACCTAAATAACATTAGCTTAACTCAAGCCCATAAAATATTGGATCAGGCCCTTGTTTTTCTCTCTTTAATCTCTGCATAACCGAAACCCACATATCCCTTCCCCCTTCTTTTTCTTTTTACGTTCCACAACAAAGAAAATCACTCCTAAACCCTAAATACAAAAAGTGACGGCAAGGTTTTTCTGTATCTCTTCCATACGATCACCAAGGCAAGCAAATGAGGTTTTGGTCGTGGGTTTTGAAGGGGTTGCTGTCGTGGGTTCACTAGGGCCAAAGGGATTGGTTTTGTTCCGTTTGATCTTGTGTTTCTTCCTCTTTCACGTCTGCAAAAAGGGTACCATCATCATCTCGACTTTTCTTTTGTTTTCTGATCTAGTCGCGAGGCTTAGTCTTTCATGCGTATGCTACTTAATATATTACATAAAACAATAATCATGGCTATGTAAAAATCAAGTGAAAAGGGTTACATAAAATGATAAATAAAACCCTATATATGGCAAATAAAAGAGTGCTTGGAATTGGTCTATGAATCTGCTTTTGAAACCTCTCGACATGCATGTGCTTTCTTTTGTTTTGTCAAGCTAAAGTGGGATTTAAATCGTGTGTTTACACTTGGTACTATTTGGGTCGAATGGTACAAGGTGTGGGGTTTCGTTTGATGTGTTAATGGGACGCTTGTAAACTGTTTTGGGGGAGGGAATGGCTCGACACAACTAAGGTATTCCTGAGGGGTCGTGTTAGCTCGTACTAATCAGGTCGTGTAGCTTACATGGGTCATGGGTGCGTTTGGGTAGGTAAAACATATGCTTATAATGGTTTTAATAGGCCCTAAAACTGGACAGCATCATATGTCGAATTTGTGTGTGTCATAGATCAAGTTTTATAAGTGATATAATCTGGGTTTTTATTGGAAAAGTTTATTTTATGTCTTAGTTAAGTTTTCCAAGTGGTTTGGTCGAATTTGGAGTTGTCTAAGTCGTATTTTTAAATTTTACAAGATCAAGTGTCAAAGCTGAGAAAACGGGTCTGAAATTTAGTTGGATTGTTTGATTTTTAATTTTCAAACCATAATAAATTGGGAGCTCTCCTTTTACAGGAGTGACATTTAGGATATAAATGAATTTCTGGGAGTTTTGGGAATTTTTCCAAGGTGTCTAAATAGGTCCAATAAGCGTAAACTTTTAAGGTGTATTTTCTGACCAATTTCTGGACAAGTCTGGTCTTGTGATTTTCTATAGGACATTTTACTTGAAATTAGAACCCCCCAATTTTTGGAGAGCCTTTTAACTCATATGGGAACCCCTGGGATTTTTCTTGATTTCATTTGAGCTAAGTAAGTATTTTATAAAAATCGTTAAAGTCTGGTCCAAATATGAGTTTAAGAAAATGAAAGATAAAACATGATATCAATAAGTAACACACTTACAAAGGCATAAGAAGCTTATAAAAGGAGCTAATAAGTATTATACAAATCGTAATCCATGTAGATTCATTGAAGAAGACGTGGCGTCGTATCTTCGTGTTTGTTCATTCATTGCTTTTCCCTCATTTGCGTTAAGGTACAGATATTCTGACCTTTTTAGTAAAGGTTTCTCATGATTTCTTTCCTTTGTCATATCTCTTATGCTTATTAGGATTCCCTATGCCATTGCTATGATTCCCTTATGTTTATGTGAATCTCTGTTTGTCTGAACTTCTGTTTGTTGAACCTTGCTATGTTTGAGTATGTATTTCTTATTATGAACTTCTGATTATGAACATCTGATTATGAACCTCTGATTATGAACGTATGATATGTGACTGTGATATGAACCTTTGATTTCTGAACATTTGATATGAACCCTTTCTGATTTGTTTGATCCGTTGCTTATCTGAAATCTCTGTTTATTGAACTATGAAACATCTGATTTGAACTTATGATATAAAAACTCTAATTTGTAAATCTTTTTGACCTTTATGATGAATTATGATCTGTGTCATTTATGACAATCTGTTTGACCTAAGTTAGTTTGACACCCAAGCCAAATATTTCACTAGTCATGGGGGTTCCATGTCCGTGTCAATGATGCACCTCTGACATGACTCTAGGGCAGTAGAGTGATGTTCTGCCACGTCCCTTATCTATTATCTGTTATGAGCTCAAGTTATGTTATATGACCAATATCTGTCTGTGGGGCGTATGGATGCATCCTAGATCTGATCTGTTATCTGATATGATTTGTCTGGTGAATGATGTCGTGTGCAATACGCGTCTTCACAAAATTCTGGGAGCTAGTTACCCCATTTGTTATTGAGGTCTCCCCTCATATTATACAAGGTATTCCGAGGTCACCCCTCCGAATAAGAAAGTTACTTCTGATATGATATGTTCTGGGCTCGTGGTAGATAACTAAATCTGTATCTGTTATTTCTGTGTTAGATATTCTGTTTATGATTCCGTATTTGTCAATGTTTCCATTTACATACTGAATTATTATATGTTTATTGAATGTGTTTATGCTTTGACATGTTTATGTGACTACCGTTTGCCATGCTAGGATATGATTAATATGCTTAAATGTGATTCGCATGTTGTCATCTGATTATATGTTAGTTTACCATTATGTAACCTTGTTGATCTGTATGATGATTATGCTAGTGTATAATTGATTGTTCTGTAAGTTCATTATGTATAATTGTTTAGATAATTCGTGAACTTTGATTATCCGTTGGTGTTCGTATCTGCTTATGTTTGATCTGCCATGTTTAAATTCTGTCTATACTAAAGTTTGATCTGGGAAATGGTTTAACTTATGATATCTGACTTGATAACTTGCTAATTGCTATGCTATGTCTTTTGCTTATTTAGTTATAGTTTCCTACTGTGTTTTCTATTTGTATGTGTGACTGCCACGTTTGACTGCTATTGTTCCGCTGCTAAGATATTGGATAAGTGTGTTAAATGTAGATTAATTGACTTGTTTAAAGGACATGTTTACTTCTAGTAGTTGTTTCTGCTAGCTTTCGGTATTTCGTTTGACTTATATGTACTTAAATTGCCTGATTCATTAATTGCCTGTTGATTATGATGTGTTTCAGATTGTGTCATCAATATGCTATGTGTTTGTTCTTATTTGTTGTTTGTTCTTCCGGATTTCTGTGTGCCTGTGTTTCCGCAGAATCCTCAGTGATTCATTATCCTCATTCCGCTGTGACTTCGTTATTCGTTTCTTTATTTCATTTCGTATTTCTGTTTTTGTTTAGTTTTTGTTTTGTTATATATGTTCACTGGGCTTTGTAAGCTCAGCCACATTTCTTTTCCTGCGGCAGGTATTAGGCATTCAAGATGAGCTTATGGGATGGCTGATCCGGGTTAAGAGTAGAACTGAGAGCAGGATTTGAATATAGGGATCTTAGATTTATTTTGATTATTAAGTTATTTATATTTTCTTTTGTAAGTTTTGTAAAGGCTTCCGCTATTGTATAGTACTTAAGGTTCTGATATGAAACCGTATTTGTGATATCTTTACCCTTGTCGGGTTGGGGTGTTACAATTTATGGTATCAGAGCTCTAGGTTTTAGGACCCTTAGAGCTTAGGCTATGACCTGTGAGGATCGGGTAGACATTAGGTTTCCGTCTGTTCAGATATCTTTCAATTCCTTTTGATGGTCGTTCAGATTTGACGTCGATATTCTTTTGCCTTTACTGAATTGGCCCTCCTCTTTTCACATCGAATTTTGTTATTTTGTTTTCGCTCGTCCGTTTGTCGATCGTTAGATGGAGACTACCCGCAGAGCCGAAGAAGATGGTGTCGACCCTGCGTTGCTGCAACAGTTCCTATGCTGGAGAGGCTCGTGAAGCAGAAGCCACACTCGACTGCCGTGCTGCTGGAGGCATCAGGATGCTGCTGGAGGAAGCTGGACGGACCAACCAAAGGCGCAAAAGACGGAGACAAGATTCAACTGGTGACTGAGAAGGTTCATCTACTTCATATGATTTGGGCGCGACTTGTGATATTCTGATTCGTTTGTCATGCGTTTTGTGACGGTTTAATATTCTGCTAAGTGATTCTGATCTGTATTACTTTTCTTTGATTCGTTCAGAACTCGGTTTGAATCGTGAAGTTTTATCGTTTAGCATTCTGGTATATCTCAGTTTTTCTTTTTGGACCGACAGTCATGAGTCATGAGGAACCGTTTTATGCAAGTTGGTGGCCTCGTTTGTTTGGTGATATGGTAAGTTGTGTGATGTAATATATGTGGTCTGTATGTGATCTGGCCTGTTTCAGTATGTTGCTTGTTATCTGTATGTGATATGTTTTGTTTTGATATTAGTTATGTGGGTTGTCATGACCCGAGACAGAATATGATGATAATAAGGACTTGTTATGTGATGCAAGTATTATGACGCCTGATCAACGTGATAATACCGAGATCATATAATTTGAACTTATTGAAATCATATGACGTCTCGGGAAATGCCTGTGGTTGATACGTGAATGGACTTTGACTTGTATCTGTTATTTGTCGCTCCTCATGTTCGATTGAAATTTTGTACCTCTTTGCGAGATTCTCATTGGCAACTGTTATATATAAGTTTTGTACACTTGGAATCCGAAATCGTTATGATCCATGTGAGCCTATAGATTGCTATGTCTGCCCTAAGTTTGTATGTCTCCACGTACTTCTGCGATTAGTAAGACCGTTAGGATTCGTTCTGTCTATGCATATGTTGTTTTCATCATTAGATACCTGAATAAGTTAGAGTGTGTTGTTTGATTTTCTGCATCTCATCTGTTATCTGCCATTACTTTGATAAGTATATGATTATCTGTTATAAGTATTTGACTGTTGAATTGATTTCTGAAAAGTATAAGTATGAATGTTCTGACAAAAATCTGTTTGTTCTAAAATAAGTTTCGCGTTTGCTCTATTCTTTGAAATTCTGAAGTCCGATTCGTTTTCTGTTCTGTTCCGTCTTGTTCAATTTCGAGGACGAAATTTTCTTTTTAGAGGGGAAGAGTTGTAAAACCCTAAAAATACGGAAAATGTTAAAAGACTATTTTGCCTCTAATTTAAAATTTACAAAATACGTAAAATATGTCAAGCTCATTAAATGAAATTCTAATATAACTTGTAAAAGATTATAAAGCCTAATGTGCAAAATAAATAAAGTCGACACTTACGTCTAAAAAAATTACATCACACGTTTAATATATGTACATGGGCCGAAATTACCTAAATAACATTAGCTTAACTCAAGCCCATAAAATATTGGATCAGGCCCTTGTTTTTCTCTCTTTAATCTCTGCATAACCGAAACCCACATATCCCTTCCCCCTTCTTTTTCTTTTTACGTTCCACAACAAAGAAAATCACTCCTAAACCCTAAATACAAAAAGTGACGGCAAGGTTTTTCTGTATCTCTTCCATACGATCACCAAGGCAAGCAAATGAGGTTTTGGTCGTGGGTTTTGAAGGGGTTGCTGTCGTGGGTTCACTAGGGCCAAAGGGATTGGTTTTGTTCCGTTTGATCTTGTGTTTCTTCCTCTTTCACGTCTGCAAAAAGGGTACCATCATCATCTCGACTTTTCTTTTGTTTTCTGATCTAGTCGCGAGGCTTAGTCTTTCATGCGTATGCTACTTAATATATTACATAAAACAATAATCATGGCTATGTAAAAATCAAGTGAAAAGGGTTACATAAAATCATAAATAAAACCCTATATATGGCAAATAAAAGAGTGCTTGGAATTGGTCTATGAATCTGCTTTTGAAACCTCTCGACATGCATGTGCTTTCTTTTGTTTTGTCAAGCTAAAGTGGGATTTAAATCGTGTGTTTACACTTGGTACTATTTGGGTCGAATGGTACAAGGTGTGGGGTTTCGTTTGATGTGTTAATGGGACGCTTGTAAACTATTTTGGGGGAGGGAATGGCTCGACACAACTAAGGTATTCCTGAGGGGTCGTGTTAGCTCGTACTAATCAGGTCGTGTAGCTTACATGGGTCATGGGTGCGTTTGGGTAGGTAAAACATATGCTTATAATGGTTTTAATAGGCCCTAAAACTGGACAGCATCATATGTCGAATTTGTGTGTGTCATAGATCAAGTTTTATAAGTGATATAATCCGGGTTTTTATTGGAAAAGTTTATTTTATGTCTTGGTTAAGTTTTCCAAGTGGTTTGGTCGAATTTGGAGTTGTCTAAGTCGTATTTTTAAATTTTACAAGATCAAGTGTCAAAGCTGAGAAAACGGGTCTGAAATTTAGTTGGATTGTTTGATTTTTAATTTTCAAACCATAAAGAATTGGGAGCTCTCCTTTTACAGGAGTGACATTTAGGATATAAATGAATTTCTGGGAGTTTTGGGAATTTTTCCAAGGTGTCTAAATAGGTCCAATAAGCGTAAACTTTTAAGGTGTATTTTCTGACCACTTTCTGGACAGGTCTGGTCTTGTGATTTTCTATAGGACATTTTACTTGAAATTAGAACCCCCCAATTTTTGGAGAGCCTTTTAACTCATATGGGAACCCCTGGGATTTCTCTTTATTTCATTTGAGCTAAATAAGTATTTTATAAAAATCATTAAAGTCTGGTCCAAATATGAGTTTAAGAAAATGAAAGATAAAACATGATATCAATAAGTAACACACTTACAAAGGCATAAGAAGCTTATAAAAGGAGCTAATAAGTATTATACAAATCGTAATCCGTGTAGATTCATTGAAGAAGACGTGGCGTCGTATCTTCGTGTTCGTTCATTCATTGCTTTTCCCTCATTTGCGTTAAGGTACAGATATTCTGACCTTTTTAGTAAAGGTTTCTCATGATTTCTTTCCTTTGTCATATCTCTTATGCTTATTAGGATTCCCTATGCCATTGCTATGATTCCCTTATGTTTATGTGAATCTCTGTTTGTCTGAACTTCTGTTTGTTGAACCTTGCTATGTTTGAGTATGAATTTCTGATTATGAACTTCTGATTATGAACATCTGATTATGAACCTCTGATTATGAACGTATGATATGTGACTGTGATATGAACCTTTGATTTCTGAACATTTGATATGAACCCTTTCTGATTTGTTTGATCCGTTGCTTATCTGAAATCTCTGTTTATTGAACTATGAAACATCTGATTTGAACTTATGATATAAAAACTCTGATTTGTAAATCTGTTTGACCTTTATGATGAATTATGATCTGTGTCATTTATGACAATCTGTTTGACCTAAGTTAGTTTGACACCCAAGCCAAATATTTCACTAGTCATGGGGGTTCCATGTCCGTGTCAGTGATGCACCTCTGACATGACTCTAGGGCAGTAGAGTGATGTTCTGCCACGTCCCTTATCTATTATCTGTTATGAGCTCAAGTTATGTTATATGACCAATATCTGTCTGTGGGGCGTATGGATGCATCCTAGATCTGATCTGTTATCTGATATGATTTGTCTGGTGAATGATGTCGTGTGCAATACGCGTCTTCACAAAATTCTGGGAGCTAGTTACTCCATTTGTTATTGAGGTCTCCCCTCATATTATACAAGGTATTCCGAGGTCACCCCTCCGAATAAGAAAGTTACTTCTGATATGATATGTTCTGGGCTCGTGGTAGATAACTAAATCTGTATCTGTTATTTCTGTGTTAGATATTCTGTTTATGATTCCGTATTTGTCAATGTTTCCATTTACATACTGAATTATTATATGTTTATTGAATGTGTTTATGCTTTGACATGTTTATGTGACTACCATTTGCCATGCTAGGATATGATTAATATGCTTAAATGTGATTCGCATGTTGTCATCTGATTATATGTTAGTTTACCATTATGTAACCTTGTTGATCTATATGATGATTATGCTAGTGTATAATTGATTGTTCTGTAAGTTCATTATGTATAATTGTTTAGATAATTCGTGAACTTTGATTATCCGTTGGTGTTCGTATCTGCTTATGTTTGATCTGCCATGTTTAAATTCTGTCTATACTAAAGTTTGATCTGGGAAATGGTTTAACTTATGATATCTGACTTGATAACTTGCTAATTGCTATGCTATGTCTTTTGCTTATTTAGTTATAGTTTCCTACTGTGTTTTCTATTTGTATGTGTGACTGCCACGTTTGACTGCTATTGTTCCGCTGCTACGATATTGGATAAGTGTGTTAAATGTAGATTAATTGACTTGTGTAAAGGACATGTTTACTTCTAGTAGTTGTTTCTGCTAGCTTTTGGTATTTCGTTTGACTTATATGTACTTAAATTGCCTGATTCATTAATTGCCTGTTGATTATGATGTGTTTCAGATTGTGTCATCAATATGCTATGTGTTTGTTCTTATTTGTTGTTTGTTCTTCCGGATTTCTGTGTGCCTGTGTTTCCGCAGAATCCTCAGTGATTCATTATCCTCATTCCGCTGTGACTTCGTTATTCGTTTCTTTATTTCATTTCGTATTTCTGTTTTTGTTTAGTTTTCGTTTTGTTATATATGTTCACTGGGCTTTGTAAGCTCAGCCGCATTTCTTTTCCTGCGGCAGGTATTAGGCATTCAAGATGAGCTTATGGGATGGCTGATCTGGGTTAAGAGTAGAACTGAGAGCAGGATTTGAATATAGGGATCTTAGATTTATTTTGATTATTAAGTTATTTATATTTTCTTTTGTAAGTTTTGTAAAGGCTTCCGCTATTGTATAGTACTTAAGGTTCTGATATGAAACCGTATTTGTGATATCTTTACCCTTGTCGGGTTGGGGTGTTACATTTAGAAAGAACAAATTTATCAGATTCAATAACTTGTTTATATCCATGATTATTCAAAACACTACTTGAAACCAAGTTCTTCCTGATGTCAGGAACATGAATAACATTAAACAAAGTTACAATCTTTCCAGAACTAAACCTAAGATCTACACAACCACGACCATGCACCAAGGTTGTTGACTCATTTCCCATGTGAAGAATAGAACCGTCATTCAGTGACTCATAAGTCTTGAACCAGCTTCTATCTTTACACACATGAACTGTTGCACCAGAGTCAACCCACCACGCAACATCATCATCCTGCACCTAAAAAGATTCAGATACATATGTAACATAATAAATCTGAAAAGACTTATTAAACATATTCTGACCTTTCAGTGAGTTGGCTGAACCACCACTCCCTGAACCATTAGTGCCTGATCCATTGGCTTTACCACCAATTTTAACACCTTTGCAATCCCTTTTAATGTGACCAGTTTTGCCACATTTCCAACAAGTAGGTGTAGCCTTCTTGTTAGGATCTGCCCTTGTGTTGTCATGATATTTGCGTTTGCCTTTGTTGTCATTGTACCTGGTAGAGTTGTTACGCTCTACCATATTGACAACAGATGGTCCAGCAGCATTGATACTCTTTGGCTTGTCGTTATCCTGCACCTTGAGAGATTCCTCAATGTGCAGATCACTGCCCAACTCAACAAGAGTTAACTCCTCCTTCATATGTTTCAAGGTATGCTTGAAATCTTTCCATGAAGGAGGGAGTTTGTCAATGACACAAGAGACTTTGATAGCCTCATCCATGTTCATTTGGGGTTGTGTAAACCTTCCAAGTATTCCAAGAAGTTCATTGTATTGTTCCATAACTGGTCTTGAATCAGTCATTTTGTAATTTGTGAAGTTACTAACAAGGAACTTCTTACTTGATGCATCCTCAGCCATATATTTGGCATCCAAGGAATCCCACAGTTCTTTGGAAGATTCAAAGTTATGATAAATATCAAACAAAGAATCAGACATACCATTCAGAATAAGACCTCTGCATATGTAGTCATCATTCTCCCACTTGCTCCTCCTCCTGATATGCTCCACAGTAGCATCATCACCATCATCAGGAATTGGAGTAGTCAGCACATAGACCACACTCATGCTTGACAGCAAGAAGTGCATCTTCTTCTGCCACCTCCTAAAGTCCACCCCTTCAAACTTGTCCAGCTTAGCAAAGTTTGAAGCCATGTGTTTCATTGCAGCAGTTGCCATTGATTATCACAAAATAGTTTACTTTGATTGTTGGAGTGTTTGCCCAGCGGCAGGGTAAAGATAATCAACAACTGTTCAGCAAAAACAAACAACAAGGTCAGCAGTAACAGATACCACTTGGTGGTTACCGGATATCACTTGGAATCGTGTGATCACTTTCCAAAGTAAACTATTCAACCCTAATGCCTGGGTATCACGAATATCTACTTGGGATAAGACCAAATGCAGTTAGAGAATTAGGTACAATTCTATAACCCTTTCGCTAATCAGTGTTTATCGTTTTCTGTGTGTTTTTCATGCATAATCAAATATCCTATTCATAGGACATTACTCTCAACCATTCAAATGGAATTATGAGGATTAATCGGCCCATTAATCACCTCATAACTATCCCCATTATAGCCGTTAGTGGTTACATGACCAATTAAACGTGGTCATAATGCAGTTGTAACCGCCATTTAGCAGTACTTTCAATAAGCAGTACTTTCCACTAGCAGTACTTTCCACTTGCAGTGGAAATACAACCTATCAGTGGAAACACTATTTATCAGTACTTTCATAGTACTAGCAGTGGATACACTACTTCAGTGGAAACACTGCCTATCAGTGGAAACACTGCTTATCAGTGGAAACCACAAACAGTACTTTCCACAAGCAGTACTTTCCTCAAGCAGTACTTTCACCAGCAGTACTTTCTACTAGTACTACCAATACAAACCACTATAAGAGTCAGGGTGTTCAAGGACCTTATGGGTGTACACTCCGTACCTCCTAACCCATTACAAGGTGTGAACTAATCCCACAAGTGCACTAAATTTTCCAACAGTGTTGCTACGGATTTTTATACATTACAACAGGTCATGAAAGAAAAGATCTTACAAAAGATTTTTATACAAACCGTAACTACCCAATCTCGAAAACCATTTATTTTAGCACAAACATGTGAAACACCTCAATTAAATTTCACAAACAAAAAACACTAAAATTTGGATCTTAGCATGTTTAAAGTTACAAAGGTTACGTAGTAGATTTAAAATCTAAGACACCATCCTTTTGTTTAAATCATTTTCATATTAGAAAAAAATTATCATTCCTTTTGAATAATAAAGGAAACCGAAAGATCTAACACCCATAAGAACACATATAAAATATAAATAGATCTTTTGAATGTGAACACAAAAGTATGACCTGAGACCTTACAGCCGACATCACCATTCACTAAACTCATCTGAAACATAAAAGTAAGAGCAAAACAACTAAAGGTTAGTCAAATAATCAAATATGTAGATGTGGTCCAAAAACACAAATCGAAAATATTTTGTTTTTCATATATCTAAACTTTTTTGAACAAAGACATAAAATAGAGCTTAAAAACAAAACTGACTGAGCCAATATCAGTACCCAACAAAGGTTAACCACAACAAAAAACGACTATCACAAAACCACCAAGCAACCACCAATGTTAACCACATAGTTAATCCGTTATAAAGCCACCAACGTTAACCACAACCATAAACAACTATCATAAAGCCACCAACCAAAAGCACTATTGCGTCGGAGTTCATAGCGGTGAGTCACAAAAACCCACACAAAGCTGCTACAACAAACAAACTACATCAAACACCGACATGTTAGCTTAGCCAATCAAACACCCTCCGTTTTGAAAGAAAAACTCCAGCAGTTGTGGTGACTAACTCAAGCGCGGCTACTACACATCTTGCGGCTGCAACAACAGATCCGTCGTCAGCTGCTTCAGATATACCAAAAAAAATATATTCAAAAATGCTATAACAACTAAAAAGCCAAATACATTAAAAAAAAGTAAATAAAATAAAGAAATATAACTAAAAAATACCTGAGAACCAAAAACAACTATTACACAAGAATCAACCAAACACACCAAGCGTAGATCTACAAAAAAAAAATCAAAAAACTTAACTCAGATTTATAATAAAAATGGATCTAAACGGAAAAAGCTTAAAAACATAAAGAATATATAGGTTTATATAAGAAAGAACCTTTAAACCTTTAGAGAAGTACTGTTTACAGTGGTATCGTGTCTCGATGGTGGGTTTTTGAAGGTGGTGGGAGGCTCGGTGTTGGTTGTTTCAGCAGATGGTGGTGGTGATGATGTTAATGGTGACGGCGGCGATTTGTTTAGAGAGAGAAATATATGTCTGTTTTAGGTTAGAATATGTGAAGAGAGAAGTAAGAAAAGAAATATGTGGTTTGGGTATTATGTGTGTATTTATTGGTTTATATATAAAGTAGGTTCGGGTGGCTGAATCTTACAATTTAGGTTCGTGATTTGGTTTGATTTTAGGTAAGGGATATACATGTGAGTATGAATTCGAGGCTTGGTTGGCTGAATCTTAAATTTAGATTTGGAGTGAGGTTCGGTTTTAGGCTGTGTTTATTGCTCTTTTATAAGAGAGTATAGATAAGAGAGTATAGATATATATATAACGTGTGAAAACAACTAGATAATCAAGGGCGAACTTCTACTAGCTACTTGAATCCGAAAATTCTACCTAATAATCAAAACTAAAAACTAAAAATTTTAAAATCGTATCATTTTTCCTATTTTATTCCCTCCCCCATACTTAAGTTTTGCATTGTCCTCAATGTAATAAAATGAACTTCAAAGTAAAGAAAATAGGAAAAGAAATAGTCAAAGAGATACCACGGGAGTAAATACGCAATATGCATATTTGGTCATAGGTAAGCGCGTGAGTTTTCCAACTCCAAATATTGACCAATAATAAGCTTCCGGCATATCATCCCTGCAAACAAAACTGCAAAATATACACAACACATAAAACAAACAAACAAAACTAAAAACAATCCAAATGTACTTAAAAATAAACAAACAAACAAAGTATGATAATAGTCCTAAAGAATTAGTTAGAGAAGGATAGAGAAAATATTGTTTCGACACACATAAGCTTTGTTTTTCCAAACCACCATCCAAATCACAATCAAATAATGATCCACATGATCATTCGTCATCCTCACTCATATCATCATCATCATCATCATCATCGCCATCGTCATTCTCCTCATCATCTTCGGAGTCATAATTCTCGTCCACAAACTCCGAAGGAACTCTCCTTTTCTTCTTTCCGCCAGCTCCTCGTGTTCGTGACGCGATCCCTTTTACTGAAACATTCTTCATAACATAACGAAACCAAACCGTGTTAGGGGTAAAAAAACATGCAGTATTATTGTATGAATCATAAATATAAGTTAATATAAGGGTGTTAGAACCAACGATAATATTTATAGAAGCCCCGAAAGTCAAGTTCAAAATTTGAAAATTTTCTTTACAAAACTTGGTACCGATTCGGTCGAGGTACAGCCGATCGGCTCCTCCCCTGACCTTGCTCCAATCGATCGGTTGCGATTCGCAGCCGATTCGGTCGTGGGTTCTGCAGAAGGCAATGGCCTTCCAATTGACTTCCCACTAGATTTTTCCAATTCTAATTCACTCCTACACTTCATTTGAACCTCAATAATGATTTCTACAACCTCAATTCGCTCTTAATTCGCTTCCAAAACATCTTCCTATGACTTGTTCATCATTCTTAGAACACAAATAATGACTCAACTTTAATTCCTCAATTAATTGTTCTAACAACAACGTGGCATCTAAAAATCACTGAAAATGCATCATCTAACAACTAGGAATAATCAATTGCAACTTAATTTGATTCAAGACTATAACCTAATTGAATCCGAAAATTCAATCAACTAATACTCATCCAATGTTGAATCAATCACTATAATTCTTTTTGCAATTCATTCCTACATCAATTACCCACTTAATTCCAAAAGATTACATCTTAATTTGAATTCTATCAAAAACCCCCAATTCGTGACCTAATTTGCAATTCGAATAAAAAACTCAAATTAAACCCTAATTAAGCTAATTTATTGCAGATGCTTACTTATTTAGGTGCCATGATGGACTTCCAACACTCCTAAAACTTTCAAATGACTCCTTGGTGGTCGAATTTTTGAAACCCAAATGGAGGATTAGTGTGTGTGTGTTTCTGGAAAAATTGAATTTTTGGCACTTATACTAGCTTCCAACCGATCAGTCATGGACACAACCGATCGGTTTTCATTTTTGGAGAAATTTTACCTTTTAACTTTACTTGGCCATTTTACCTCCCAAGAAAAAAATATTTTACTCAGTTCGATTAAAGATGCACATAACAATTATCCAACCATTTGCAAATTCCATCAATATCCAAACTTGTAACATATTGGATTTCACAAACACACTAAACCATAAGATCAAATAGGCGTTTAATATGTTTTAGAGAGAGGAAGTTAGAGGTTTGGGAACTTTAGTGAGAGAAAGAAAAATCTTATTATGAGCTCCAACTCTCTACCTTGGGAGGTAGAGAGTATTTATAGTTCTTACAATAAAACGCCACCTGACGGGCTGTGGATCAGGCATACAGTGGGTAAAGACCCGTCCGTCCTCCACGGTGTTACTTAAACTAAATACAACATAACTTATAATAATCTACGACTACGAGCTTTCTAACGATTATATATACTTAAGGTGACCGACTCTTTAATACATGGATTTACTAAATCCTAACAATCTCCCCCTAAGGGAGGTCACCTCAAAATCACCTCAAACATACATAGAATACAAACAGATTTTATATAAAGATTGTTCTTTCATTCTTGTTACTGTTCTTTGCTCTGAAGCCCGTAGTCATTGATTCTTCATTGATGCATGTTTGGATAATCCAAGTGGAGGTCTTTATCTGATCCACGTGATGATGAGTTTTGAGCTAGCTTTGAGATCATCAGCAATAATACATCTCTAGCTCTTCCATTGTGGTGTCGTGACTTATGGACCGACATGCTCACATTCTGGATCATGATATATTCTCATCAGAGTAGCGGAAGCTTTCGTTGATTCATGATATTGGCAGCAGCGTAGCTGAAGCATGGAGTGAAAATATCAGAGTCATTGATGCACTAATCATGATTTCTTTCGAGATGAATGTGTTGAGTGAGCATGCGGCTATGGATTGACCGCTTCATTCTGATCAACTGCAAACGTAGGGCGTACCTGCATAAAACATTTAGCAATAAAGCGCACGAAAGTGTCTTTGATCACTTTCGTTGAATTAAGGTATACGGCCCACGGTTCCCCGTTGATTAGTACAAGTACTGCCTGTGATCAGGTATAATTCCGAAGAATTTCCTTGACAGGGTTTCGCAGCTGCTCTAGCTGTTCTCAAACCGGAACGTCTCAAAGAAGACAACACGGAGTGAGTGAACCAACGAATAGAGATTCACTGATTGATGAAAAGAGATTTGAAAAACAATCGTGTATTGCTCAATAGAAATTGTTTTTTGCAATACAACGAAGGTTTTAATGAAAGTCAATTATCAATCATAAACACCTTTTGATTTGAAATATTCGCACACGGTCGAAGTGCTAAAGAAAAGAGTTTTTAAGCACAAAGACCGGTTTTTCAAAGGTATCCGTCAATCTATAACCTGAACCAGGATTGATTCAAAAGATTGAATCGCCCCATTGTTTCTGTTCAGTTGTCACATGGTTGATCTATAGAATAGATCTCACATGCCACTTACCAGGAGCTTGTTTGATGTTGGCTCCAGAAGGCTTTCCATCTTCATTGTAAATATGTTAGCATATCACTCGGATGTTCTGGCAATACCACAAGGATAATGCGTAGGACTCAAGATATAATCTCTCTTTCCACATTGTGTGAAACAGAGAGTCTTCATTGAAAGTGTCCTAATGAGATTTATTGATGATCTCGTGGCTCTAGACTCAATTGTGCATATTTGGATACTATATCGGAGACTAGGGAGAGGGTCTCCTTCTTCAATATCAACAATCTCTAAGAGAAAGTCGATAGATAATGTCGGTTCCCCGTGAGAATGAAACAAGACCTTTTAAGAGGAACTTGAGTGGTTTGGGAAGTTGAAGTGCAGTGCGTCACTGGGTCCATGACGTCTTGTCTTCAATACCGATGTTACCTTGGTAACCACCAGTAGCATATGAATTGAACCCGATATCAGCCCTAAGGTTGAATAATTGGAGGGCTATTTGTTTTCACCCTTTTCTCATTCAATTCTTTTTCATTCTTCAACCCCTTCAGTGCTTACCGAGACTTCATAGCTAGAACCTTGTTGGGTTTATTCCAGTACTAGCTCAGTCTCAGTCCGCACTCTTCCCTTATCTCATTTTTCTCCTTTTTTCAATATACCTAAGGACTTCTACACTATCTAGTGGATTGTCCCTGGGTAGATCCCTCCGGTTCTGGCGGATCATGGGAATTAATACCTAACCTTATCATCCTTATATCACCATACATAAACTAAAGTTGGTCGGTCTATTTGGTATTGTTCATCTGCCATTGGAACCAATTGAAAACCATTTGAAAATCAATTCAGATACTTATGATATATATCAAATAATTTTATACCTGAATTGTTTTTGATATTTTTAGAACAAGAGCTCCCCCTCAACATGTGCATCAAATGTTTGAAATTGTTTTGCACACGGAGGCAAGAGAAAGAATTAACTTCTTTGATTACCATTTTCTAAAAGATATCAACATCACTTCCCTGATCAAAAAAAGTAGATAAAGCATATTAGGGAAGGATGAGGTTTTCATAAACTTGATCCCCCTCAATATGTGCCTTGAGGTTTGAAAGAGTTTTGCACATACAAGAGGGAACCTGCACATTGATATAAATTGATCACGTTTCAGGTCTTTGTGGTTTAAGATAGATGCTCCCCCTCAACATGTGCATGGAAAATTTGAAATCATTTGGCACATGTGGGAAAGAGAGCTTGTACATCCTTATAAAACCATTTACCGAATTATCAGTTTAAATCCAATTTAAATCACAAATTCTCCCCCGATCACAATTATCAAATCATTTGAGATTTGTGATCTCTGTAGATTTAAATTGATTTTGAAAGCTTTTAAGGAGAATTGTGACTTGATTATGAAAGCGTTTTATCTGATAAAGATCGGATTTTAAGACTTTACACTTCATTGAATAAACATGCATGATTATCTTTTGAAAACAATTGAATGACAAATAACCTTTTAATTTAATAGAAAACATTCTCCCCCTCAATCAATGACATAAGTTGTTGATTGAGAGATAGATATTTTTGACAAAAGCTAAGTCCCGATGATTTCCAAAAATAGAGTCCGAGTTATTTTTCAAAACAACTAGTTTTCATTAGATAGAAAGGATTTGTTTAAAGAATCTGAGCAAGAGATTTGAAAACCTAGATAAAGCATGGCTCTGTTCTTTCTTTGAAAAGCGGGTTACTGCCTGAAATAACAATAAACCATTTTTTCTCTTTCTCCCAAAAATATATATATATACATATATATATATATATATATATATATATATATATATATATATATATATATATATATATATATATATATATATATATATATATATATTTAAATTCGAACAACATCTAAAGTCCCGTGTCATTCTTTGAATGACAGCACAAAGACCGTAGATATTATCGAACCGAGAAAAGCATGACAAAAAGACAATAATTTTTGAAGATTTTTCGAATTTTTCAAATTTTTATGGATTTTGAAATTTTTATATTTTTGTATTTTGTTTTTCGAATAAATATATACAAGAGATAGATGAAGGAAACCTTTTACTCCTATTCTTCCTCTTGAAGACGTTTGAGTGTTTCTGGTTGTAGGCTCTTAAGACCCAGTCGTGGAAGGATAAACTCAAAATGTTCTCTAGGAAGAGCTTTGGTGAAGATGTCTGCTAACTGGTATTCAGTCCTCACAAAGTAAAGTTCCACCACACCGTTTTCAACTTGCTCCCTGATGAAATGATGTCGAATGTCGATATGCTTTGCTCTTGAGTGTTGTACGTTGTTGCATGAGAGAGCAATAGCACTTTTATTATCACAGTACAGAGGGATTTTGTTAAATTCAAAACCATAGTCAGATAATTGGGATCTCATCCATAGGATTTGAGCACAACAAGATGACATGGCTATGTATTCAGCCTCTGTAGAGGAAATAGAAGTACTCATTTGCTTCTTTGAAGACCAGCTCACAAGCTTATCACCCAAAAACTGAGCACCTCCAGACGTACTTCGACGAGTATCTTGACATCCTGCATGATCAACATCTGCATAGGCTGTTAGTGACATATCGGTGCCCTTCGGGTACCAAAGTCCCATATTGATGGTTCCTTGGAGATACCGAAAGACCCGTTTAACCGCTTCAAGGTGCTTTTTAGTAGGCTTAGCCTGGTATCTAGCACACATGCAAACAACGAACAAGATGTCTGGTCTACTAGCTGTGAGGTACATCAGGGATCCAATCATACTACAATATTTTGTTTGATCTACCATGATCCCTGAGTTGTCCTCATCTAGTTTAGTACGTTCTATCATGGGAGTGTCAACAGGGTCACTTGAATCAAATCCAAATTTCTTTAAAATCTCATTTGCATATTTAGATCGATTTATGAAAATGACTCCGGGACTTTGTGAAATTTGTAATCCCAAGAAAAATGACATTTGTCCCATCATTGACATTTGAAATTTAGAACCCATTTAGTTTGAAAAACGGTCACACTTATTGGGGTCAGTCGAGGCAAAGATGATATCATCAACATAAATTTGAACTTGAATTAAATGTTTGCCTGACTTCCTGGTGAACAATGTTGGATCAACTGCTCCTTTGCTGAATCCGGTAGATAGAAGAAACTTTGATAGCGTATCATACCATGCCCTTGGAGCTTGCTTTAAACCGTAAAGAGCCTTCTTCAAACGATAAATGTGAGTAAGATGCTCTGGATTCACAAAGCCTTCAGGTTGGCTGACGTAGACAACTTCTTTAAGATCTCCATTCAGAAATGCCGTCTTTACATCCATCTGATAGACTACCATGTTCTTACTAGCAGCATTAGCCAAGAAGATTCTGATTTCCTCGATACGAGCAACAGGAGCAAAAGATTCTTCAAAGTCAATACCCTCCTCTTGACGGTATCCTTTAGCAACCAATCGAGCCTTGTTCTTTAACACATCACCATGCTCATCAAGTTTCACTTTGAAGATCCATTTTAGAGCAATGATCATAGCACAATCTGGAGCAGGTACTAATTCCCATACATCAAGTCAATCAATCTCATGAATTTCTTCTTGCATGGCATTGAACCAGCTGTCTTCATTCATGGCGGTTTTAACATCTTTTGGTTCGATCTTAGAGAGTACGGAGTTGAAGAAGCACCATAAGGCATCGGTTGCAAGTTGTTTCCGTGTGGATACTGGACGAGAGGGATTTCCAATGATGTTGTCTAATGGATGATCGTGAGTCCATTTTCTGAGGTGTTCATGTGGCAGTTGTTGAGGGACTGAAGTAGCAGAGTCGATGTCTCCTGAAGAAGATGGTTCTGATGATGATTCAGGAGCAAATATGTTTTCAAATGGAGCATCTTCAGAAGTAGCAAAGGGATTAACTTCATCATTGATGCCAGAAACAGTTCCATGATGTACATTCGAAGATTGATGATTTTTTGATGAGACTGAGTGATCAGCAGCAGGCGCTTCTTGACTTAATGATATTGAGACTGAAGGATTGACTTCATTTACAGGGATATGAGCAGCCTCTGTTGTAGGAATCGACAGTTCATTAGCACTTGGCTCATAATGTTCATCAAACATAGGATCAAACAATTTCTTTAAATCATCTTCAGATGGAGGTACATATGGAGTTGCTGGAGAAGAATTTGGTACAAGGGATGAACCAATGGGACTATTTTGAAGTGCGGGTCCTGAACTGGATTGTCCAGGAGCCATTTGACCGGTCAGCTCATCAAACGTAACATGAATTGTTTCCATGATATCTCGGGTTCTCTTGTTGTAGATTCGGTAACCTTTTCTGTTTGGTGCATATCAAACAAATACTCCAATATCCGCTTTAGCTTTCAATTTACCTAAATCTTGTCCGTCATTCGTTGGATAGCATAAAGCACCAAACACACGAAGATATGATAGATCGGGTTTTTGATTGTAGACAAGTTCGTATGGAGTCTTTCCATGATATGTGTGAATTAGAGATCTATTTTGAGTGTAACAAGCAGTGGCAATAGCTTCACCCCATAAAAACATTAGAACCTTGGAGTAAATCAACATTGTTCTTGCAGCTTCTACAAGAGTTCGATTTCGTCTTTCAACTACACCGTTCTGTTGAGGAGTTCGAGGAACACTTCTTTGAGGACTGATTCCAACATTTTCATAAAATTCATTGAGTACTTTATTAACAAACTCAGTTCCATTGTCAGTTCGGATGATTTGAACTGTTTTGTTGAGTCTGATCTGAAGTTGTTTAATGAGTTTAATGATGACATCTGGAGTTTCATCCTTTGTCCTTAAAAACTTAACCCAAGTGAATCGGGAGTAGTCATCAACCACTACTAACACATATCTCTTCCCATTAATAGTTTGCACTCTCATTGGACCGCACAGATCCATATGAAGGGTATGAAGAACTTCCATTACAGAGTTTGTGGGTTTTGGTTTGTGGGAATATTTCGTGCTTTTTCCCAATTGACAAGCTGAGCAAAGATGATCTTTTTCATATTTTAATCTGGGTAAGCTTCTGACAAGATCCTTTCTGGAAAGGTTGTTTATGGTACCAAAGTTCAAGTGATTGAGACGACGATGCCATAACCAAGACTTTGTTTTAGAAGCCTTTGACAGCAAGCAGATTGTAGAGGACTTCATCATGTCATCGATAGAAATGGTGTATAGGTTTGAACCTCGAGTACCTCTTAATAATTCTACACCATCAAGTTCTCTAACGAAACAAGTATGTTTTCTAAAAGCTACTTCTAGATTGGAATCACAGAATTGACCAACAGAGAACAAATTATGACCAAGACCTTCCACATAATATACCCTAGAAATTACACTTTTACCAGCCACATAATCTCCATAACCCATAATAGCTCCAAAATGGTCGTTCCCGAATCTAACTGTCCCGATGAATTTACTCACGAAGTTCATGAGCCGCGACCGGTCGCCAGTCATATGCTTGGAACAACCTGAGTCCAGGTACCACAGAACGATTTGAACGATCTGCAGTTGAACATAGACAAGAATGGATAACTGGATAATTGGGATCCCCATGCAAGAATGGGTTCCATTTGGTTAGTAACAGTGATTGGAACACCCACATCAGAAAGAGAAACATTCATATCAAAAATTGAGGCAATGGAATCATTATGAATAGATGTAGTACTAGTGTCCGCTTTTGCCCTATTCAAAGTATGTTCACTTCTTAAGGGAATGGTTCTACCAGTAGGTATCCATTTTCTATTGGGCATTGCCTGATTATCCTTATGGCCAACAGGTATCCATTGATAACCTGTCTTACTAAATGTTCTTCCTGTGGGCTTCAACTATTTTCTAACTTTCTTTCGCCTTTGCCTTTTTGCCTTCTTAGCATGATATTTTGCATTAACAATGTTAACTGGGGATTTGACAGCATTAGACAAAACATTCACACCACATTCATGATTAGTAACAGAATTCAAGCAGACATCATTACAAGGTTTGCAAATAGTATCAGAATTCGAATTAATTACAGTACGCCTATGGCTAATACTTGAATCAACACGATTCGTTTTATTCAGCTCAAACTTAAAGTTCCTAGGTTGGTCTTCTACTCTCTTCCAATGCACCTTCTTAGCTTGCGAGGTCCTATCATTCCTTGTATTGTCTTGAGACTTTGACCTGCTGGCTCTAATGTCACTGATTACTCCTGTAGAGGGAATGGGAACATTAGTTGGTTTTGCTACTCTATGCATCTCCTGTTTAGATGTGCTGGGATCTGAACTAAGGTTCACTTTCTTAACACTAGAAGTGCTGGGATTTACCTAAATCTTAGCACTAACAGATCTAGAAGGCACACTAGAGTTTGCTTTCTTAGCACTAACAGATCTAGAATCTGAACTACTTGAAGGCACACTAAGGTTCACATTCATAACATTGGGCATTGAATGGATTTCATGCTTGGCACTAGGCATAGAACAAGGAATCAAAGGATTAACTCTCTCACCTAAGGACTTAGGGCATATTGTGATTAAGCATTCTAAAAGTTCTTGAGATCGTTCGGCATATAAGCATGCATGCCCAATTGCATTATCAAGTGGTTTCTCTAACTTATCCTCTTCAACAATCTCACGGAGACATTCTAGACAATCCTTAAGGTATGAGAAATATGTTTGAATTGCAAGATTGTTATTCCTAAGATGAGGGGGAACATATTTCACAGACAAAGCATATTTATTACAAGAGTGAACCTTTGATACACCATTCTCCCCATTGGTCATTGGCATTTTCCCTTTTACCTGGCTCTTTAGATTCTCAATTTCCTTTTGCAATGAAGCTATTTGTTCGTTATTTTTGTTATGAGTGGCCTTTATTGATTCAAATAACTCATTGAAATGACTTTTAACCTTTTCATTTTCTTCTAGAAAACTTTCGTTTTCCTTTTGTAATGCATTTACTAAGTTTTGAAGATGAAACGTTTGAGAATTCTAAGAATCTAAAGGAGGAGGCATTTGGGAGCCAGTCACATTGTTCTTTTCACCCTTTAATTGAGAGATTTGGGCTTTCAACTTTCTAATTGTGTTACAATGAGCTTGAATCTGTTCATCACGTTTGTTTATTTGAAAAACTGCATCAAACTCTGGAACATCTGAGGATGTCTTGATATTTGAAGTTTTGACATTTTCTTTAAGATGTTGATATTTTAGTTGTAAATTAAAATGCTCAACCTCTAGTTTAGAAAAATGTTTAACCAAATTATCGTGATCATCCAGTTCAATTTTCTCATTTAGTTTAGAATTAGTCTTTTCAAGCTCAATGACACGATCATGGAAGACTTTCAGGGCAGCAGATAATTCATGAAATTGAGAAGCATTAATGGAACAATTTGTAGCAGTGAAAAACACATCTTGAGCAACACATTCAGAAATCAGATTCTCATTCAGTGTATGCAAGTTCTTCCTCTCAATCTCATTATATTTTAATTCTCGCTCATAGTCACTAACCTCAACGATCATTGCATCAAATTCCTTTTCCATTTCTTTAATGTCTAAATTCATTCCCTTTTTAAGACTTTAAACTCCATTGAATAAACATGCATGATTATCTTTTCCAACTACGAGCTTTCTAAATTCATTCCTTTTCCAACTCTCTACCTTGGGAGGTAGAGAGTATTTATAGTTCTTACAATAAAACGCCACCTGACGGGCTGCGGATCAGGCATACAGTGGGTAAAGACCCGTCCGTCCTCCACGGTGTTACTTAAACTAAATACAACATAACTTATAATAATCTACGACTATGAGCTTTCTAACGATTACATATACTTAAGGTGACTGACTCTTTAATACATCGATTTACTAAATCCTAACAAAACTACTAACTCAAAACTAAATTATAAAATCTTATCATCATAAAACTTAAATTTAAACTCAAAAAGAAATTGTCTAAAATAAACTTCAAACCATAATGATCAAAATAGAAATAAAAAGAATATGGAATTCCTAAGTATATAAAAGTAAATTCTATCAAAAGATGAAGCACAAGAAAACAAGTGCTTTTTATTTTTTCGGTGTTCCATTCTTCATCATCCCCCGAAGTATTCGTGTTTCAAGATATCTTCGCTTTGAAACTTCCCCATTAACTCACGATTAGTTTCATGGGTCTTGAATTTCCTAACAAAGTTTCTCCCACTAGGGCATAATATGTCAAATTTCACATGCCACTCTCCATCACCTTCCTCTCTCTTGTACACACTTGCTCCTTCGGGTCCCCACTCTAAGTTTTTCGATTTCACAGGCAAGGATCTGAGAAAGTCCGTAAGCTTTTTATACACAATGATATTCTTAAAGGGATTGTAAAAAGCTTCCATTGCGAGTGCTCTCTCCATTTCATCTTCTAAATCAAAATAAGGTGGGACAAGGGGACCATACATAGCATTTCCATGGTCATCACGACCTACTTCAAAACATGTTAAATCATCATTATCCAAAAATTCCAAGTCATCCATGAATTCCAAAACTTTACCTCTTGGTTTGGGATAATATGTTTGTTTAGCAATTCCGTCATCAATGGTCATTGTTCCCCTTCCCATATCAATTATTGCTCCACACGTTCGAAGAAAAGGTCTTCCAAGTAAAAGAGGTAAACTCTTATCTACCGGAATATCCAAAACAAGAAAATCGGCTAAGTAAGGTTGATAACCGATTTGTACCCTTACGTTCTTAACCTCTTCCATGGCCTTGGCTTGAGAATTACTGGCCATTGTTAACTTTGATTGATTCGGTTGAGGGTTACTAAGCCCCAAGTTTTATATAGCGGATAGGGCATGACATTAACACTTGATCCGGTATCTGCTAATGCATAGATCGGAGTGGTACCGTTAAATTTGATTGGCAGAACAAAGTTTTCTGGGTCACTCTCCTTTCTGGGTCACTCTCTTTTATATCTGTTATTTGGTTATATTTGCGTGATTATAGTACTTAAACGCATCAAAAGATGTTTGTCTAGTGTTTATAACCAAGTGCAGGGAAACAGAAGGAAAATAAGAAATGTTCAACAAAATGAAGATTCTCGTTTCAGTAAGTCTAAATCAGTATCTCAAGGACCTTTGAAGACCATAGTGATTGAAGAACCAGGTTCTACAAGATAAAGAGAAGAAAAGATCAAGTTTCCGTAACTCAGGAAATCCAACCGGATCGGTTACAACTGTAACTGGATCGGTTGGAAAACGACTAGAAACAACATTATGACCATCACCAACCGATCGGTCGCAACCCGCAACCGGATCGGTTGGCCACTTTTGTAGAAGACCAACCGGATCGGTTGGTCATATGACCGATCCGGTTGGAGAAGCTGCATCTGCCAAATCTTCATCACTAAGTTTCCCCTTTTCATCCAAACGATTCTAGGTCCTTCTCTTGGAGTATTCTAGTCCCTTCCTTACTCCTTGGAGGCCAAGTTCAGCAATTAATACCCTAGGCTTTGGAATTAGTATAAGTAGAGGCTAATTGTGAGCATATGAGACACACCTCAAATACAAATCTCTCTACTCATCAAACAAAGCTTTAAGCTCTCAAATTCGTTCTTAGAAGTCCAGAGAAGTTTGGAGTTCCAGAAGTTCCACATTTGGAGGCCAAATCGCCAAGAAGTCTACCCCAATACTTTGGGAATCATTACTTCACCATTTGTAATCTTATTCCAAGCATTGTAAGACTTTTAATCATGTTTTCTAATGTTCAAAGTTCTGAGTTTATGTTCATGTTTGCTATGAGTGGCTAGTTTCTTTATACACTTGCTTAAATGATGTTGATTATCATATGATTAGTTAGTGATTGTGTTAACATGTTTTAATTCAATTTCAAGTTGATTCTAAGATCTAATTGTGCTAAAGTTTCATAGTGACATTTGTTAACCAAGTTTGGCTAATTGATAGTAATCGTTGGGGTCGAAAGAACTTATTGTTATTCAACTAGTCATAATCATTTTGTCTATGGATGATTGTTTTTACCCATTATTCTTGATTATACAAAGGAACTAAGGTGTGATTGTAATAGAAATGCTTTTTGATTATCAAATTGGATTGGTTGGAAACATCTAAATGGTCGTAAGATTAGTTGTTGAGAATCAATTGTAGCCTTTTATCTATGATCGGTTACCTTTTGTATTGACCATTTCTTAAGCAATTTGATGAACAAGTGGATGTTTTTGTGTTTAAGTTTATGTATGTAGACTTATGAAACTTGAATTGATCTTGAATTGATTGGTTAAACTTAATGCTTGTTTTTATGAACTAAAATCTTGATGAAGGTTTAACTTGTAAGAACAATAGATTAGTCTTCCAACTAATTATCATAACCAACATGTTAAGAGGTTAACACAATCACATTAATCTATGATATGAAACTAGTTTAAGCAAGTGTAGTTTTTAATCATCTGAATTTCATTATATCTATTTGCTTTGTTATATGTTTTGGATAGACTCTGTTAATTCAAACTTGTGTTTAGATTCACTCAAATCCCTGCGAACGATCCCGACTTACCTTCATAATCTTGCTATAACGGACGAGTATACTTGCTCGTATGTGTTATTGGTAATATTGGTAATTCACCTTTTATAAATTTAAAACTTGTACACACGTAGCACATCAAGTTTTTGGCGCCGCTGCCGGGGATTTGATTGTGTTTCAACAAGTTTTTGAATTTCCCTTAGTCGATTCAACCCAAAAATTTTTCTCAGAAACCTTAACCGGATCCGGTTTTCCTTCAACCGAATCGGTTACAATTTTACCCATCATTCAACTGGTCTAACTGATCGGTCGCAACCCGTAACCGATCCGGTTACCCACTCTGACCCATAAAAACTGTTTTCGTTGTTTGTCCGTGTGTTTAGATATTTCCTGGATTCTCTAGGACACTGTATGAACACTCGAGCAGCGGGAATAGAGCCAATTACAACTCTTACCAAACCTGAACGTTTGATTCGAAGAAGACGAAGAACACTTTTCATACCATTGGAAAATCGTGTACCAAGAGTACCAAACCCACCATTCGATAACCTCATAGAAGCCAAAGTTGTTTACAACCCTTTCACTAATTTACCTTTTCCCATGTCGGACGATCAACCCATGTGGGGAACCAACCGAGTCGTAGCACCAACCCTCGAAAGTGCTATTGTTGCTGTCAATCTTGGTGACAACTTCACCGTGAAGGGACATCACCTTTCTATGATCAAAGACCGTCAATTCGATGGCCGTGAGCGGGCTGATCCGCACAAGCACATTGCTGAATTCATCGAAATTTGCGGCATGTTCCGTTATGGTGACACCGATGTCAATGCCATCAAACTCAAACTTTTCCCATCATCACTCGCCGGAGATGCTAAAGTATGGTACAATGAATTAACCCAGGAATCATCAATACTTGGAAGGAGATGAGGCAAGCTTTTGTAAGCCGATTCTTTCCACCTGCCATGTTTGATCGTTTAATGGGAGAAATTCGTGCTTTCAACCGAAACCCAAATGAGTCACTTGTCGAAGCTTGGCTTCGAATGAAAGATTTGCTTCATAGTTGTCATGGACATGGACTATCAAAAGGAACCATTATCCAAATCTTTTACCATGGACTAGATGAAATCTCTCAAGGCATCCTTGATGCTGGAGGAATTTTTCTCTATAAGACTCCCAACGATGCACATCAATTGCTCGAAGATCGAGTACTTCTCAAACTTGATTGGTCCAAAGATTCCAAAACTAAACCTCTCCGAAAAACCGTTTCTTTTGTCGAAAACACCGATACCTCAAAACTCATGGAGAAGATGGAAGCGTTAACCTCAAAAATCGACTCGCAGTACAAAGATATCAAAGATGAAATGAAGGAAATGCGAGATGGATGCAACAATTGTGGAGGAAATCATCCATCGTCCGAATGCGACGATAAACCTATGGGTGGACCAAAGGAAGGAGAAGCGAGTTACGCTCAAGGAGGATACCGTGGAGGAGGATATCGTAGTAATTATTACGGTCGAAATTCTGGAAATTGGCAAGATCGCCGACGAAGGGATGACAACCGTGATTCTCAACCACGAACTGACGATCCACCACCACAAAATCCCAACAAAAAGATGGAAGAAACCGAATTCGAGAAAACCATGAGAGAATTCGTGGCTGGTCAAAAATCCGCAAATGATTTTATCAAAAATCAATTTTTCAATCTCAAAGCCAAAGTTGAGCAAGGACAGAAAAATCATCAAGCATCTATCCAAGATCTTGAAAACAAGTTTGGCAGACTTTCTGACCAACATTCCTCTAGATCATCTGGTTCATTGCCAAGTAATACCCAATCCAACCCAAAACCATCAAATGATAAGACGTACCGTCCACCACAAACAAGAAATGAGCATATCAATGTTGTCTTCACAAGAAGTGGTCTCTCGTACGATCCACCACCAAATCCTAATACTCCTGTCACCATTGATAGTGAGGATGAAACCGAGGAACCAAATACAACTCAAACCACCAAAAAGAAAAGCATTCCATCCGTCAAGGCGTATACACCAAAAATTCCTTATCCTCAACGCCTAAAGAAAGAAAAGATGGAAGAGCGTTATAAAAAGTTCATTGAAATAATCAAAGAGGTTAGACTCAATGTTCCTCTCGTTGATGTCTTAGCCAGAATGCCCAATTACTGGAAATTTTTGAAAGAACTTCTTAATAACAAAAGCAAGCTTGAGCAAATATCAACAACTTTTCTTAACGAAGAATGCTCAGCTATTGTCCAAAACAAAATCCCACCAAAGCTCAGAGATCCTGGGAGCTTTCTTATTCCATGTACTTTCGGGAATAATGTTAAATGTGATGCTTTGGCCAATCTTGGCGCAAGTATCAATTTGATGCCTTATTCGCTATATTCCAAGTTGTGCAATAACAACCTGAAACCAACAAAAATGAGCATTCGATTAGCAAATCATTCCTATCAATATCCTGTGAGAATCGCCGAGAATATGCTTGTTCAAGTCGGTAAATTCATTTTTCCCGTGGACTTTGTGATCTTGGAAATGGAAGAAGATAGTAAAGTTCCACTCATCTTAGGAAGACCTTTCCTAAATACCGCCGATGCAATCATCAAAGTGAAAGGAAAAGAACTCAACCTTGGAGTTGGGGAAAATCGAATCACTTTTCTAATCGATAAAGCAATGCGCTACCCACATTCCAGTGATGACACTTGTTTTAACATCGATATTATTGATGAAATCACTGATGAAGAATTAGACGCATTACTTAACGAATCCGATCCATTCATGACTACTTCTGAAAAAATCAATGAAACAGATTTTGACAGAATTTGATGATTTCATGAAAGTAGAATTCGAAGGAGATAACTCAGAAGAAGAGGAAATGGAGGAAGAGGAAGAAAATTTTGAAGAAATAACTTTCAATAACGAGATGCGAATTAAATCCTCTATCGAAGAACCACCCACAGATCTCGAACTCAAACCTCTCCCAGATCATATTGAATATGCTTACTTGGAGGAAAACTCTCTTCTTCCAGTAGTCATATCTTCATTGCTCAAGGATAGTGAGAAAGAAAGTTTAATTTTTGTCCTCAAAAATCACAAACAAGCTTTCGCTTGGAAAACATCCGACATCCCAGGAATTAGTCCCGATTTCTCCAAACACAAAATCAATTTTGAAGAAGGGATTAAACCTGTGGTAGAACGTCAACGTCGACTCAATCCCAACATGAAAGAAGTTGTTAAAAAGGAAGTCATAAAACTTCTCGATGCTGGAATCATTTACCCAATTGACGATAGCCCTTGGGTAAGCCCTGTTCACTATGTTCCCAAGAAAGGAGGAATGACGGTTGTGACTAATGAGCGAAATGAAATAGTTCCAACTAGAACTGTTACTGGTTGGCGCATTTGTATTGACTATCGTAAGTTAAACAAAGCCACCAGAAAAGATCACTTTCCGCTCCCATTCATGGATCAAATGCTTGAAAGACTGGCAGGAAATAAATTATTTTGTTTCCTCGACGAATTTTCAGGATATTTCCAAATTCCTATCGATCCTAACGATCAAGAAAAGACCACT
Organism: Chrysanthemum seticuspe; assembly: GCA_019973895.1. Taxonomy (NCBI): domain Eukaryota; kingdom Viridiplantae; phylum Streptophyta; class Magnoliopsida; order Asterales; family Asteraceae; genus Chrysanthemum; species Chrysanthemum seticuspe. The sequence continues at coordinate 178,367,038 of BPTQ01000005.1, read as the reverse complement.
TTCGCTTGTCCTTTTGTAACCTACACATATCGGCGTACGCCTTTTGGTCTTTGCAATGCACCTGCGACTTTTCAAAGGTGTATGATCGCCATATTCGAAGACATGCTAGAAACCTCCATGAAAGTTTTCATGGATGACTTTTCAGTCTTTGGAGACTCATTTGAAGCTTGTCTTTCTAATCTCGATAAAATGCTCGAAAGATGCGAAGCTGCACATCTTGTCCTTAACTGGGAAAAATGTCACTTTATGGTAACCGAAGGAATTGTTCTTGGCCACAAAATCTCCAGTGCAGGAATGGAAGTAGACAAGGCAAAGGTCGATGTCTTCTCGAAACTTCCACCACCAACTAACATCAAAGCCGTTAGAAGTTTTTTAGGACATGCAGGTTTTTACCGCCGATTCATCAAAGATTTTTCCAAAATATCTCGTCCGATGACAAAACTTCTTGAGAAAGAATCTATCTTTGACTTCAATGCAGATTGCATAAAAGCTTTCGAAACACTGAAATCTCAACTTACTAGTGCTCCGATCATGGTTTCACCTAATTGGTCACTACCTTTCGAACTTATGTGCGACGCAAGAGATTTTGCTGTTGGAGCCGTCTTAGGCCAACGTGAAGGAAAACACTTTTGGCCTATATATTTTGCTAGCAAGACACTGAATAGTGCTCAGCAGAATTATACCGTCACCAAAAAAGAATTATTGGTCGTCGTTTTCGCTTTCGACAAATTCCGATCATACCTCGTGCTCTAAAAAATAGTCGTTTTTACCGATCATTCAGCACTCAAGTATCTGTTTACCAAGCAAGATGCTAAACCACGTCTTATTCGATGGACTTTGCTACTCCAAGAATTTGACATCGAAATCAAAGATAAGAAAGGAGCAGAGAATCTTGCCGCTGATCACTTATCTCGTCTTGAAAACCCCAATCTTGAGGAGTTAAAAGAAGAGGAAATCGATGATTACTTTCCCGATGAAACTCTCATGACCATCGATGGAGATGACGATCCTTGTTTTGCTGACTTTGCGAACTACCTCGCAGGAGGAATTCTCAGAAAAGGTCTAACTCATGCTCAAAGAAGCAAATTTTTTTCAGAACTTAAATACTATTTTTGGGAAGAGCCATATCTTTTCAAAATGTGTCTCGATGGAATGATCAGAAGATGTGTTTCTGGTTCCGAAACCCGAAAAATTCTTGACGAATGTCATCATGGCCCAACTGGGGGACATTATGGTCCTTCCACCACAGCTAAAAAAGTTTTTGATGCTGGATTCTATTGGCCAACAATATTCAAAGAAGCACACACACTTGTTCAGAACTGTGACGCTTGTCAAAGAACTACCAATCTCTCTCGAAGAGATGAAATGCCATTAACAAGTATTCAAGTGTGTGAGATATTCGATATTTGGGGAATAGATTTCATGGGACCTTTCCCTAAATCCCACAAATTTGAATACATTCTCGTTGCTATAGATTACGTGTCCAAATGGGCAGAAGCTGAAGCTTTACCAACAAACGATGCTCGTGTCGTCGTTAATTTCCTCAAAAAGCTTTTCGCTCGTTATGGAATTCCCAAGGCATTAATAAGCGGTCGAGGAACCCATTTCTGTAACCAACAAATGGAGAAAACCATGAAAAGATATGGAGTTCATCATCGATTCGCGACGGCCTATCATCCACAAACCAATGGTCAAGTTGAAAATACCAACAGAGCTCTCAAAAGAATACTAGAGAAAACAGTGAAGGACAATCCTTCAGTGTGGGCAAAGAAACTTGACGATGCTCTGTGGGCATTTCGTACGGCTTATAAAACTCCAATTGGCACAACTCCTTACAGACTCTTGTATGGAAAGACTTGTCATTTGCCGTTCGAAGTTGAACATCGTGCTTATTGGGCTCTCAGAAACTGTAACACCGATCTCAAAATAGCTAGAGAGAAAAGATTCCTGCAATTGCACAAACTCGATGAATTAAGACTCCAAGCTTATGAAAATTCCAAACTGTATAAAGCTAGAACAAAAGCTTATCACGATAAAAAGCTACGATATTGAAAAGAATTCAAAGCCGGAGATAAAGTTCTGATTTTTAACATGAAATTCAAATTCAAAGCTCCTAAATTACAACCAAAATGGTTTGGACCATATGTCGTTAAACATGGATATCCATCCGGGTATGTCCACTCTATGACAAACACGGTGGAAGTTTCATTGTTAATGGGCACCGAATCAAGTTATATTATGACAAGGAGCAAACGAATGAAGTTTCAGTTGCAACAGTTTCCCATGAAAATGAATTCGAAACTATCACCTTTGTAGCACCATTTCCAGGAAGAATCCCACAAATTGTTCCATGGAAACCATCTGCTGAGTTCGTCTGGGACGATATTGAAGCTACTGGTGAAGAATTCATGTACATCCCCGAACTTTTCAAAATGTTCAAAGCTGCCCTTGCGGCTAAATAAATTCGGGAAGATTCGAGTCAGGCTGATGACTCGGTAATAAAATAAGCGCTTCTCGGGAGGCAACCCGTGTGTTTTGATTTTCTGTGGTCACTCCTCAAAGTTTAAACCTTCGGTTGAACTTAATTGTGGGGGGGGGGGGTGCCATCCTTTTAATAAAACCTTTTGTTTGTTTATAAGATTGTGTGCAGGTGATGATTTCTCCAGTGGACGCTAGGAATGAAGAAAGAATTTTAAGCTGATAAACTCGTTGACATATCTAGTTTCATCTCTATTTTCCCTATTTCTATACTTTGAAGTTCGTTTTTTTTTCATTGAGGACAATGTATAACTTAAGTGTGGGGGGGGGTGAATAGGAAAAATTAGAGTTTTCATGCTTAAAAATTAAAATTTTGTTTGCCCTTGTGATCTAGTTGTTTTCACACTTTTAGGATTATCTATTAGAATAACTGGATCAATCCACTGGTAAAACTGGTAATATTTGAAACTTCGAGATGTGTTCTGATTACTATTTCAATCCATTCTGGGATCGATAAACATTTGCTAGCACATATTATACCCTTTCCACTAAATTGTGAGGATTTGAGCCTATTTCTTATTAGCATACATCTTTTATGATTGGATCTTTTGCTATGAGTGTGCCGGTGATTTTATTTATTCTAGAACTTGTGCTTGTAAATCATTACCAGACCGCAGTGAGATTGCATTCGTGTGATATAAGTGAATTCGTGTGATAAAGAGGCACCTTAGGATTTAACCCAAATGGCCTTCCATTTTACATTTAAAGATATATTAGCTAGCCACATTGGTTAGTTAACCACCCACATGGACCCATTTGTAGTGCTCATTTTTAGCACTAGATACCCCTAGTTACACCCTCTGAGCCATCCTTTTCATTTTTGCTTCACCCAGAAAATACAAAAAGATTTTACACTTTAAACCTTAGCCTATCCCGTATCAATGTCTAAACGGTTGGTTGCTAGTCGCCAGGAAAGTGAAGATTGTTCAAATGATTATGAGTACCACATCCTATGAGATTGATTGAGCCATGTGTTATATAATGAAAAAAAAAAGTATGAGAAAATAATAGCCAATGTGCTATGATCGAAGAACAATCGTCATGGCAAAGCGAAAAGCTGTGAAAAGTGGAAAAGAAGAAAGCAAAGCTATAATCATTTATTTGGTTCGTGGAATGTTTGGTAGCTAGCAACACGGGTATTAGACTTGATTTCATTTTTATTTTAACACCAATTTCATAAACATCTCCATGCCTTATCCATACCCTTTACCCTAAGCCATATCATTATAACCCGAATAAAAGCCTTCTTTAGATGTTTTTACTTGGTGCTCATGCCACGTCGGTGGAGTTTTGTTTCTTGTACAAGCTTATGGTAATAATCTAATCATGACTGAGCAATGAGTGTGATTTATCTTGTTACTCCACTAAAAATGAGTGATTGAGTGAATTATATTTCGTTTCTTTTTCGTGAGGTGTTTTGAAATGTTAATCATGCAAGAAAATCATTGGATATTGTCAAACATCTTGATGTTTCACCTTTATAAAACATAATTGATGAATCCTCTCTCGTATTTATACTTGGTTGATTTGCATCACATTTTTTCATAATCACAATCTTGTTCCAGTGGATGTTTTTTTTCCTAGATTTGCTTGAGGGCAAGCAAAGTTTAAGTGTGGGGGAATTTGATAACGCTCTGATTGTGCATGTTTTTAATAGCGTTATGTGTGCTTTTATATCTGTTATTTGGTTATATTTGCGTTATTATAGTACTTAAACGCATCAAAAGATGTTTGTCTAGTGTTTATAACCAAGTGCAGGGAAACGGAAGGAAAATAAGAAATGTTCAGCAAAATGAAGATTCCCGTTTCAGTAAGTCTAAATCAGTATCTCAAGGAACTTTGAAGACCATAGTGATTGAAGAACCAGGTTCTACAAGATAAAGAGAAGAAAAGATCAAGTTTCCGTAACTCAGGAAATCCAACCGGATCGGTTACAACTGTAACCGGATCGGTTGGAAAACGACCAGAAACAACATTATGACCATCACCAACCTATCGGTCGCAACCCACAACCGGATCGGTTGGCCACTTTTGTAGAAGACCAACCGGATCGGTTGGTCATATGACCGATCCGGTTGGAGAAGTTGCATCTGCCAAATCTTCATCACTAAGTTTCCCCTTTGCATCCAAACGATTCTAGGTCCTTCTCTTGGTGTATTATAGTCCCTTCCTTACTCCTTGGAGGCCAAGTTCAGCAATTAATACCCTAGGCTTTGGAATTAGTATAAATAGAGGCTAATTGTGAGCATATGAGACACACCTCAAATACAAATCTCTCTACTCATCAAACAAAGCTTTAAGCTCTCAAATTCGTTCTTAGAAGTCCAGAGAAGTTTGGAGTTCCAGAAGTTCCACATTTGGAGGCCAAATCGCCAAGAAGTCTACCCCAATACTTTGGGAATCATTACTTCACCATTTGTAATCTTATTCCAAGCATTGTAAGACTTTTAATCATGTTTTCTAATGTTCAAAGTTCTGAGTTTATGTTCATGTTTGCTATGAGTGGCTAGTTTCTTTATACACTTGCTTAAATGATGTTGATTATCATATGATTAGTTAGTGATTGTGTTAACATGTTTTAATTCAATTTCAAGTTGATTCTAAGATCCAATTGTGCTAAAGTTTCATAGTGACATTTGTTAACCAAGTTTGGCTAATTGATAGTAATCGTTGGGGTCGAAAGAACTTATTGTTATTCAACTAGTCATAGTCATTTTGTCTATGGATGATTGTTTTTACCCATTATTCTTGATTATACAAAGGAACTAAGGTGTGATTGTAATAGAAATGCTTTTTGATTATCAAATTGGATTGGTTGGAAACATCTAAATGGTCGTAAGATTAGTTGTTGAGAATCAATTGTAGCCTTTTGTCTATGATCGGTTACCTTTTGTATTGACCATTTCTTAAGCAATTTGATGAACAAGTGGATGTTTTTGTGTTTAAGTTTATGTATGTAGACTTATGAAACTTGAATTGATCTTGAATTGATTGGTTAAACCTAATGCTTGTTTTTATGAACTAAAATCTTGACGAAGGTTTAACTTGTAAGAACAATAGATTAGTCTTCCAACTAATTATCATAACCAACATGTTAAGAGGTTAACACAATCACATTAATCTATGATATGAAACTAGTTTAAGCAAGTGTAGTTTTTAATCATCTGAATTTCATTATATCTATTTGCTTTGTTATATGTTTTGGATAGACTCTGTTAATTCAAACTTGTGTTTAGATTCACTCAAATCCCTGCGAACGATCCTGACTTACGTTCATAATCTTGCTATAACGGACGAGTATACATGCTCGTATGTGTTATTGGTAATATTGTTAATTCACCTTTTATAAATTTAAAACTTGTACACACGTAGCACATCACTTCCTCTGTTAGGTTTTTTTTCTTCCAAACGAGCTCTTGCCAACATCACCACATCGATTTTCTGGCGGTACATTACATAATCTAGCAAAACTTCAATGACGGGTTTCTTTTCATTTAGCTCAATCAATTTTTGCTCTAGGTTCTCAAGAATAGCCTCATTTTGCTCTTGTGTCAAAGGTTTAAAGGTGGGTGGTGATGGTGAGAAATCTTGGCTTTTGGTGGTAGTGGTTGGGGTGAGTTTATTGGATGAAGTTTTCTTCCTATTCGCTTTGCCCATCTTCACAACCTCCACATTTTCATTCTTACCATACTCCATATTTCCACACAACTCCGTTAGCATATCATTCACATTCTTTTCCTCCTCTATATCCGTGATATTGATCCTCATTTCACCAAGCGCAAAGTCCAATTGGCACTTAGTCGTAACTAGAAAATCACGCCCAAAACAAATATCGGGTTTGTCCGCGTTACCTCAATCTAAAACCACAAAATCAGGTTCAAAAATATGGCCATGAATATTGATTCGTAGGTTCTTGACGATTTTTCTTCCATACCCTTCATAATCTAGCCTAACATGGTCAAGTTTGTCAAGTACCGTGTCAACAATGTAATTATCCCCATATGCCATATTGAGCTGGGCATCCCAAGCACTTACTCCTTCGATACTACAAGGTGTTCCAAACCGCATGAATGGTAAGTCATACCCCGTGATAGGGGCTTGAGTGAATATCACTACCTTATTCTTCTTGGGAACATGAACCTTACTCTCCCCGACTCCTTCTAAACACTCCGTTCCAACGGCTAACTCCTTCTTGCTCTTCTCCAAAATGTTTCCAATTTTCTCCAAAGAACTACCAGTGTCTTTGAACATTTCATTCAAATTCCTAAGATACTTCGAGATACTGCTCAAACTATCTATATTATACTTATCTAAACAAAACAAAAACAAAAACAAAACAAACATAAATAACCAAATTATTAACGTTAGAGTTAGTTACAATCAAAACAAACTATAGAAATACATTCTAAACAAGTAAAGACACTTATTAAAACAAAATTCAAAAGCTAAAACTTAAAAATAAGAAACAAAAAAAATGTTAACGAGAGCTCCAACCGCTTCGGTTGGCTCAGAACCAATTCACCCAGCCGAATTGGTTGAGGGGCGCAGCCGATCGGCTCTGGTGAAAATCCAGAATTTAAAAAATAAATAAATAAATAATAATTAACTATTAATAAAAGATAATTAATTTAAAACTTTAATTCTAATAAATGTGACTACTCATTTACCCGTTATTAAAACATTAATTATACTAATTAAGCATAAATAAAACATTAACTAAACTTAAATTACCAATTATTATAACTAACTTCAACTTCTAAAAAAACTGAAAATTAAACTAAAACATTAAACTAATTAAGACACAATTTAATAAAACTTAAATAAAACAAAAAAAATAATCTAATAATCAAAATCTAAAAACAAGCATTTATACTAGCCTAAAAATAAAGAAGACAAGGAATTAAGCTAAACACTTAAACACATAACACTAGATTAACAAGAAACTAGGAATTAAAAAAAAAAACAATTTTACGAGAGGTCCAACCGAACCGGTTTCTTGAGCAGCCGATCGGTTGGCCTAAAAACCAACTCTTTTAAGTTTTTCTATTTTTGATAAAACTACTTAAACTAAACTCAAACAATATCAAAAAATATAGAAAATAACAAACCAAAACAATTCAAATCCCTGGTAGCGGCGCCAAAGACTTGATGGTCCGATCATATGCAAGTTTTTAAAAATTTATAAACATGATTTATCCGGGTAATTACTTTAACACATATGAGCAAATATACTCTTTCGTGATAGCAAAGGTGGGTAAGTCAAGATCGTCCCAAAGGATTAGCGTAAAGTTTGTTAAATTGTTTGAGACAAGAAAGCTTGTCAAGGCTTTCCTCTAAAGTGATGCTTTTAAAAAACCAAATTAAAGAAAAATATACTTGTGTGAAGTCCATAGTCAATTATCAAGAGTGTGAAGTCCAGCTTGGTGTAAACTTGATGCAATGCACAAATCATAAGCAAATTATTCCCAATCCATGGTTTATGTTTTGTAAAAATCATTTTAAGAATAAAAACACATAGGTAATCCTTTCGGTCATTAACCTAATGATTATTCTTTAAAAAATCCATTTGTTTGTAAAACATTCTTTTTTAACTTGTTCTTACGAACACTTTCGGCCTTTACGTAATGAAATCGTTTCTAGTCTTGTTTTAACAAGTAAATATGATGAGTGTCAATCATCATATCCCCATACTAGTTTGTCACTAACGTTTTGGAATAAAACATAAGAGAAATCCTTTCGGTCCTTTATCTTGAAAATGTTTTACCAACAAATTCAACAAGACTAGTAGTTATTCCAACAAACTCATTAAACAAGAATATTTACATGCATCACATATATAAGAACACTCCTACAATTGCCTACATCCTTACACACAAGTATACTCAAGAATTACACCATTAAAACCATAACATAACACAAGTAGTAACCATGTAATTCATATAATTCATAAGAATAGAGATTCATGACAAAGTTCATAAGAATTCCTAAACCACGCGCCTCCAATCACCTTATACTACCCGTACGACTCCAAATGACTACCAAATGGTTGAGAATTGTTCTCACCAAGCTTCTAGATGTTTTACAGATTAAATAGGACTTTTGGGATGAATAAAAGTGTTTGGTAATAGTCTTGGTGTAAGCCTATTACTCTTTGGGTGTGTCACACTAAACTACTAACTCTAGGTGCAATATATATAGCTAAGAACTTGTTAGGTCACCATATTGTAACACAAGCCTCAATATGTTAGAAATAGATAGAGAAGTGAGCGGATGAACACACACAATCACGCACGTATGATATAAAGGAAAAGTTATGTGTAGAGTGTATTGCAAAGTGAACAACCAACCTTCAAATGAAGGTTTACATGTGCTTATATAGGGAACGGAACTAGGGCAACACACCAAGTTCCCTTCCTTCTTTATTAGATATAGGCCAAGGCTTATGGGCTTTCTACATAAGCCTTGCCTTTAAGACAAACATAAAAGCCTAATTAAGCAACATATTGCATGTTAATTACAAACACTTGAAATATAGTTTAGGAGTGATTCCAAAAATCTCCCCCTAAGTGTTGGTAGTTAATGACAAAAGTAATCTTTAACCGTTGTTGGTGCTGATGTAATAGTTTCTTTGACGTCTTTTGACATTCTTCTTTCTTCTTAGAAGAATTTCCTTGATTCTAACAATCTCCCCAGTGTGAGGATCTTGTTTTCTTTGAAGTTTTCAGCTTTGACGTCTTCGTTTATGTTTGTTCTTTGTTCTGGTGTGGATATGGTGATGTTATGTTGTGGTAATCTGCATCAGGTCTGATTCGTTGCTCAGGTGTCTCCACGTCCTTCTCAAACATGCGCACACGTTCTTTGACGTTGGATTTCATGATTGATGTAGTTCTCTTTAGTTTTTAAACTTTGTAGATTCTTTGGCTTAGATGAAGAATCTTTCTGACTTTTGTGTTGCCTTGCGAGAGAACTACATTCTGTTTTGTGGTTGGTATGAGCATGTGGAGAATCTGCATGATCATCTCCGAGGAGCATCCATAAGAAGAAAACATAAGAATTGGTTAGTGATAAACACCAATAGATCATTGTGGTCTTTTCTTAGAGAAATGACCACTACGATTGTTCTTCTGATGAATGTCTTGATTCCATTCACCTTGGTCGGGTGAATCAGCCGTCCGAATCCCATAAGGGATAGTTGGCATTACATTGAACAAGTTCAAGTAATGACCCACATCTTCAAGACTCAATTCTTGAAAGGAATCTCCTTAGCGGGATATCCAGCACTTACAAGTTTGAACTTCGAGCGTGTTAATAGCATAGTGTGAAAACACATCTCTAACTCTCGCAAAGGCTGTTCCTGAACTGGACTCCCTCAAGTAGGATAACACGATGTACCAAAGTACACCTACAGTTCAGGTGAGTCGCTGAGGTACACCGAAGCATCACCCCATGACTGTAGACCGTTTGAGACAACACTAAGCGTAACCCATAAGGAGTTACCGAAGTGACCTGCTGTCAGGGCTGTTTGATGTTGACCCTAGCAGGAGTTTCCATTCAATCACTGAGCATCACTGTTGTGAACCCCTCATAAATGTTCTCGACAGATTGCTAAGATCTGTGTAGGACTCTAGAATAATATCACTTGCGTCCTTATTATTGAACGACAAGTGATGAAATGTCGATTGTTCCTAAGAGATCTTTTGATGAATCTCATGGCTCTAGACTAAATAGTGAGCTTTGGCTTTCCTAAGTGGAGACTAGGGAGAGAGTCTCCTTTTTCAATACCAACAATCTCTAAGAGAAGGCCGATATTTTTCGTAGGGTTCCCTGTGAGAATGAAACAAGCTTCTGTTGAGAGAAACTTGAGTGGCTAAGAAGGTTTAGTGCATGCGTCACTGGGTCCATAACGACTTTAATCTTCAATACTTGTGTCATCTTAGTGATAGCCAGTAGCATATGTATTGAACCCGGTGTCTGCCCTAAGTTGAATAATTGGAGGGCTATTTCTTTTCACCCTTTTCTTTACTTTTCTTTTTAATTCTTCAACTCCTTCTTTCTCCGATTCTCATTTTCTCATTTTTTTTATAATCATACCTAAGGACTTCTAAATTCTAACCATTGGTGGTGTCCTTGGGTAGATCCCTCCAGCTCTGGCGGATCATAGGACGGTTATTCCTAACCTTAATCACTTTATAACACCATGACTAACCTATGTTGCCATAAAACCATTTTCTTGAAAATATCTCAAAGTGTTTATGAGTAAAAACATTTTGTACCACTGTGAGAGTTTTTATATTTAGCAAAAATACTCCCCCTCAACACGTGCTTAAGTATTTTGACAGAAATCTGCACGGTGAGGGAAGAGAGCGCACTTTGAATTGATCGACTCAAGATAGATAATTCCCCGTGAGACACGGTTACGTTGCATAGTTAAAGAGTTACATTGTCAGCTCTTAGGTGACAACTAGCTCTAATAACTACCTTGAAGGTGTGGACAAACCTCGAAAGGTTTTCAAACCCGTCAAAGTTCATGTCTATTAAGGGTTTCTCGAATAGGTACAATCTACTCGGATAAGTCTTGGAAGACAAATCATTTCGATGTATGACAGTTCAGATCTCGTCAATTCATGGGTTAAGTCTTAACACGAGGATTCAATCACAATTTTCACAACATATTTGTATCACATAATTTTTCTCCCCTAAAAATGGCATATACATGTTATTTTTGATGAAATGTTGATATCAAATATGAACATTTAGAGTTTTGCGGGAAGATTTCCACGAAGAACAATTTGTGAACAAAGAGTATAGCAAGTACTCCCCCTCAACAACTAATATTAACTTTTGAGTATTTGAAAACATAAGAGGAAGTACTTGTTCTTTTTGAGCAAAACTTTGAAAAAAATGAAAGTTTTGATAAGTTTTACTCAAAAGTAAGAAGCTTTCGCTCCTTTTATAAGATTGTTGCACTGAAGCATACCACGGGGTCCTTTCATTACAAGTACGGGTTGTACACTGTTATGTGTGCACAAGCCATTATCAAATAAATACAGATCAAAATATCCAAATATCAATCAAGAAAGGAATAAAGGAGTACCAGGCAGTCCGTCAATAACACCGGGAGTTCTCTGTGGACGTTGATAGCCTGTAAGAGAGATACTCGGTCGTCCACCCACGAAGCTCTCCAAAGTCCGTATCTGATCGGGACGAAACAACCTTTCATCAATCCTTGTGATGATTTTCTTCACATCCCTCTTTTCTCTAGAATTCCACCATTTCTTGGACCCAATGCCTTCAAGAATCTCCTTTAACCGATATGCTAACCCATCACAAACCTTCTTCAGAGTGTGATCACCAAACTTGTGAAGCTCATTGCACGCCATGAAGCAATTATGGTGAAGTTCACTATGGTAAACTACTCCAAACTTTGGTTTCTTGAGGATGGTGTACTGAGCGAGTTGGTTGATGTCGGGAAGGTTTAGCAGTGGTTTGGTGAGATTAACACGTTTTTGGTATGATTCCATGGCAAGTTGAAGATCTTCAACACTTTCCTGGATAACGATGCTTCTGATGAATATCAGCAATGACTTGATGTACTGGAGATAGATGTTGGTGGAGAACTGTCGCATTCGACCTTGTACCTTAGCAAGATACATGTCTTCTATGATAGTGAGTGAGAATCTTGGAAAATCCGCTTCAGTAAAATCATATTCTTGTTCGTCTTGGCGTTTGACTATGATTTTCTTCAGGAATGAGTAGTCCCACTTAGTAGACAATCTGACATGCATTATAGCAACGATCCGTTGGTCACTGTACACCTCTTTGTTAGATTTGAGTACCTGGCATCTTCTGTAGTAAAGTCTTCTTCGTTCAGGCCAATGATGAATTCCATACAGTGCATCGAGGTCATAATTAACCACATCATCAACGAACATTCGTGTGGCTTCTTCCTCAATGGCAACATTATTGGAGAAGATTGCTGCCGGGATGGGGAAGGTGAGTGAGGTAGCATATTTCTTGCTAACATCGCTACCGCGTTGAAGAAATTTCAGGTCATTGTTGAAGAAGTACCAGTAGGGAATCCGTTGTTGATCAGGTCGACCAATGGTGGGTAGTGGCTTGGTCCAGTCAGTGTAGTATGGAGCCTTGTCAGGTCTGGTGAAGTCGATGTTTGATTCAGGTTTGAGCCAATCAATATTGTTGGACATGGCTCGTGCTATGTTGTCGAGATGATATTCGACTTCAATGGCACTGTCGGAGCTATCCTTTAGTAGTTGAAATGCATCGTTCTTGATTCGTCTTAACTCTGCTTTCGTCATCTTCTTCACTTTAAACTTTTCTTGAATGATCTTGACATGCTCCATGGTTCGACCATCTACCGGTTCTTGGCCTTCCAGTAATTGAGGGGTTGCATCAACAAGCTTGGAGAACCATTCGTATTCTTCATCCAACCAAGGTACAACTGTAGTAGACTTTTTCTTCTGTGGCTTGGAGGACGATGCTTGTTGGTGCTTGGTTGATGTTGTTGATGAGGGCGGTTGTTGGGGCTCATGAGGCTCTTCTTCATCACCACCAGTGTATTCGAAATGGTCACCAGTTTTCTCCGTTGGTGGTAGAGACTCTGAGTCCTGAGGTTTGTCACTAGCAGGAGGACGTTGTGAAGATCTTCTGGTGGTGGTGGTCCGTTGGGGTAGTGGAGGCATAGATTTGGATTCATCAGTTTTCTTTTTGCATTTTGGCTCAGAATCCTTGTCTGCATCATCGTCATTTCTTGGTCGCTTAGCCCTTTCAGCTGACTCTTTGAACAATGTTTTGAGTTGATATTCTAGTAATGCCTCAAAAATTTTAGCTTCATCAGTAGTAAATGTTGCAGATCGTTGAGACATTTGGATAACCAGCTTGGAGATCAATTCTGCATCAGAGACAACCGGAGCCGTGACTGGTTTGATTTCCATAACAGCAAGGGTATTAGCCAGTGTATGCATGACCAAAGACATGCGATGTGGAAAGAGTTGTCTGGCGAACATCTCTCTTGTATCTCTAGGGATAGTGTCAAGAAGGAACTTGTGAGTGTAGTCCCTTATCGTCTTGTCCATTTCCCCTTGGATATCTCGATTGAGAAACTGCTGGATTTGTTCTCTTTCATTTGAAAAATCGTTTATCACGTTTTGAAGTAGATTGACTTTGTCCGCAAGCTGATTCAGTTTCTTGTTAACAACATTGCGTTTCCTTGCTTGTCTGACAGCTTTGACAATCTTTGTTTTTGCACGTGATGCCCAAGTATCGGTTGGTTTCTTGATGGATTTGGATGTGGATCTGGTGGTAGCATCTTTGGATGGTGGTGGTGATGAATGAGATGAAGAATCTGATGAAGATGAGTGATGAGATGGCTCTGGGTCTTTTGGTGGCTCAAGAGTTCCTTCAGGGTTGTGATCAGTATTATCTAGGAGATAATTATCAGCTTCTTCGTGAGCTTTAGCCTCTTCTTCAGCCTTTACCCTAGCCTCTTCTTTAGCTTTAGCTCGAGCTTCCTCTTCAACTCTTTCCCTAGCAGATTCCTAAATGTCTTCATCAGTTATCTTTTCATCCTTCTCCTTTTCCTCTTCTTCAAAATCAAAGATGATTTCATCTTCTTGCTGCTTTTGCTCTGTTGATTCGTGAGTGGTGGTACCAGTTCCCTTATCGGGTTGATTAACCGCATCGAAAACTAGTGTGGTTAGTTCGCCACCACTTGAACCTCTAGGGCCACGAGTTTGTTGAAGGTTCAAATTCGTAGCAGCATGCTGAATCCTTAGATGCTTTAGTGTTTTGTGGTAGTCTTTCTCCTCATCCTTTGGTTCTTCATCTGAACTCTCCTCTTCTTTATGCTCTGCAACTGGAGTTTTACCCTTGTCTGATTTGGGACTAGTTGGCTTGTCAGCAATCTTTAGTGATGTTGTATCATTAGTAACAGATTCTGAGTAGTGCACCTCCTCATCAGTTTCAGTATCCTTGGAGTCTTGATCCTCTAATTTAGGTGCCGGTTTAGGAGTAGGAATGGCACCCTCAGATGGAACTTTTCTTTTTCGTGGAGGATTCCTCTTAGTATACTTACGGGTACTCCCAGTGCTTGCAATACTTCTAGAACTGTCTGATCTCCTAGTCTTCTTGACTGGGATGGCGGAAGACTTTTCATCCATGAATCCGAATTTGCCTAATGCCACTTCTTCTTGATATCGTGAATACGATTGAAGACTTTTAATATCATCAGTGAGAACGCAGTCTATCAGAACTACACCTTGTTTCTTTGTTGATGAGTCTTTGAATCTGACAACATTTAATGTAGCGTCGAACAACACAAAATGATGGTTGGGGTCATCAAGTCTCAAGGGAATGTCCAAATTATTCCCATGTATCTTCTGGATCAACAACTTCGTGTATCTGATGAAAGGAACCTTTGTGCCAGGTTTCTTGAGGTGAGACATCATGTCTTCCGAGATCAGACTTGCATAGTCTATGTACATTTTGTTGACCATGCCCCAGAAGATTTGTAGGTGCATTAGCTTAGGATGCTTATGACCGTTGTCTCGTCCGGAAACAGACTTAGCAATCATGATGTATAAAGTTCTCCAAGGCTGAGGAATGTTCTTTAAATCGACTGAAGAATGCTTGGTAATGATTCCTGCAGCTTCATCATTGCCAATATCGACCATGAATTGTAGTGTAGCCTCTTCAGTTGAAATTGGCACATATTCAACAGGCTGGATAGCAGGGAGCAGAAGAATAGCTCGTAAATCAGCAACAGTGATGGTGACCTGCTTATTATTAAGAGTAACCGTGACAGCATCTTGACCATCCACTTTTTCATTGTATGCCAAAATTGGTGAATGTAGATATCTGGCACAGTTGCAGAGTTTGTGAGCATGTTTTTGTAGGGATGAGTCTTGAGAATATCCACAGCAATTCAACACGAAGATTCAGAGCAGGTGAAGTTCTCAAAATCAACTTTGAGGTTGTTCTTTCCAAGCTTCATACTATAACCAGTAGGGAATATGTCTTCCATTATTAGCTCATTTGGTGCGTTAACATTTTCCACGGTGATGTCCATATCGTGATAGATTTGAAGTTTATAACACGGATTGGATGAATTATAGGCGTGGGATGAGGTTGTTGAAGAATTAAATGTATGAAATAAATGTGAAAAAAAAATTAGGTGGGGAGTTTTGTTAAATTTTAGTTTAAACTTTTGACTATTATGGCCCCTCCACCTTAACCATTTTCAACCACGGCCCATAACTTCCATTTTTGGTTAAGCAAGTAGTGAAAGTTTTGAAAGAAACTTGACGAAACTCCCCCTCGACTTTAAAATTAGAGAAGTTTTACAAGTTTTAGTCCGAGGAGAGTTTTGAAACAAGAAACGAATCCACCATGATCAAAGATACAACCAATAATAGGTAAAATGCAAGTACAAGGTTTTATGAAACAGAAAATATTTACTTTTTCCCCCTCAACAGTTCTCCGAGAAAATATTGAATTGTTTTGAAAAAGCAAAGTGTTGACGGAAGATTTGTACTTGCAATGTTGAAAGAAATTTAGATAGAATAATAGTTTTGTATTTTATAAATTTTATCTTTTTTGTATTTTGTTTTTGAAAAAATATTTACAAAACAGGTTTTTGGTGTTTGACTGGTTTTTAAGAATGTGTCAAAATTTCGTCCAGTTCCTCTGGAGTCAAACACCTCATACCAATCCGGTGGATCAACTCAGTAAACCTAGCAGGAGCTAAGGCTTTGGTGAGAAGGTCTGCCAATTGGTGTTCAGTACCCACAAAATATAATTCAACAGTACCCTTTTCCACATGCTCCTTTACGAAATGATATCGAAGATCAATGTGCTTGGATTTCGAATGTTGGACAGAGTTGCACGAGATTGCAATAGCACTTCGATTATCGCAGTACATCGGGATTTTGTCAAATGCGTAACCATAATCTTTGAGTTGTGTTCTCATCCAAATGACTTGAGCACAACACGCCGACATGGCTACATATTCTGCTTCGGTTGAGGACAGCGATGTACAATCCTGTTTCTTCGATTGCAATGACACCAGTTTATCACCAAGAAATTGTAGAGCACCTGAAGTACTTTTTCGAGAATCTAAGCAACCTGCGTGGTCAGCGTCTGAAAAAGCTATTAGTTCAAAAACAGAATCCTTCGGATACCAGATCCCCAAATTAATGGTTCCCTTGATGTATCGGAGGATTCTTTTAGCCTCTGAGAGGTGAGTTTTAGTTGGTCTCGACTGATAACGGGAGCAAAGATATACAGCAAATACAATATCAGGTCTACTAGCTGTTAGATACATGAGAGACCCAATAATACTTCGGTATTTGGTAGGGTCAACCAATTTCCCATGAAAACCAGCATCCCGTTTCTTGGTATGTGCCATAGGTGTGGCATAGGTATCACAGTTTTGCATTCCATGTTTGTTTAAAATTTCAAGAGCATATTTGGACTGACTCAGGAAAATACCACGGGGTGATTGATGAACTTGCAGTCCTAGAAAGAACGTTATTTCACCCATCATGGACATTTCAAAGTGTTTTTTCATAAGTTTTGAAAAATCCTTTGAGTACTTTAGATGTGTTGACCCAAAGATGATGTCATCCACATAAATTTGAACGACTAAAATGTGTTCCCCGTGATATTGTGTAAACAGTGTTGGGTCGACCGATCCTTTGACAAAATTATGAGATATGAGAAAGGATGACAACGTATCATACCACGCCCGTGGGGCTTGTTTGAGACCGTAGAGAGCCTTGTTTAGTTTGTAGACGTGATTAGGGAACTCTGGATCAACAAATCCTTCTGACTGACTAACATCGACCATTTCCTTCAGTTTACCATTCAGAAAATCGGTTTTAACATCCATCTGAAAGACTGTGATGTTCATGTGAGCCGCGAATGCCAGAAAAATCCGTACAGCCTTAAGTCTAGCAACTGGTGTGAATGATTCCTCGTAGTCAATCCCCTCTTCTTGTCTATAACCCTTAGCTACCAGACGTGACTTATTTCTGATAACCGTACCTTCAGCATCCAACTTGTTTTTCCAAATCCATTTTAGACCAATAACATAGACCGCTGTTGGTTTTGCAACCAATTCCCATACTTTAAGATGTTTAAATTGGTTAATTTCTTCTTGCATGGATTCAATCTAGTTGTCATATGTCATGGCTTCTTTAATATTTGTGGGTTCAGCTTGGCAGACGGTAAGTGCATAAATGCAATGTTTACCGTCGGTCTGAAGGCGTTGTCTAGTTACGAATGGTTAATTCGGGTTTCTAATAATGTTCACAAGAGGATGGTCTTTAGTCCAACAATGTGTTGAGGGTTAATGTTGATATACATTGTGCAGATTAGGAGGATTCAAATGGTTTGTGGATGATTCCGCAACATCAGAAGTGGCAGTATCATTAGCAAAAGGATTGAAGAACGCATTTGGATCATAATCTGCAGGTGCAGGTACGTCATGGTTCAGAAGATCATCAGCTGGTTCAGCGTCATTGGATGCGGTTTGTTCGGCTGTTATTGTAGAATCAATCGGAGGTGCTTCTTCAACAGTTGTTGTTGTTTCAGGTGTATCAGGTATTGGATTATTATCAGGTTGAGCAGCGGAAACATTTGAAACATCTGGAGCACGTTGATCAATATCATCACTAAACAGAGGAGCAAATAGCTATTCCATTTGACGTCGAGTAAGCTTTAAGCTTGATTCAGCTGATGATTTGGTTTGGGGGAAGTTTAGACGGTTATGTCCGGGTTCCAAGCTGTTTTGCTCAGAAGCCATTTCTGTAAGCTCATCGAAATTGGCATGAATCGTTTCCATAATCTCCCTTGTACGACGATTACAGATCCGGTAACCCTTAGAGTTTTCACAGTATCCAACGAAGACTCCAATGTCAGCTTTAGCCTTGAGCTTACCAAAGTCATCACGATCATTATTTGGGTAACAAAGGGATCCAAATACATGAAAGTGTTTCAAATTCGGTTTACGGTTGTGGATAAGCTCATAAGGTGTTTTGTTGTGGCGTTTGTTAATCATTGAACGGTTCTGAGTGTAGCATGCAGTTGACACGGCTTCAGCCCACAAGTAATCTGGAAGTTTTGCATTTATCAACATCATTCTTGCAGCTTCCACTAACGTACGGTTTTGTCTATCAACAACTCCGTTTTGTTCTGGTGCTTATGCAATGGATGTTTGATGCTCAATTCCCACTTTCTCATAATAATCATGAAAAGTTTGATTCACAAATTTAGTCCCTTTATTTGTTCGAATTTGTCTGACTGTATTCCGGAGCTGAACTAGAATTTTCATGAGAAAGGTGATGATCATCTGTGGAGCTTGATCTTTACTTCGAAGAAAATAAACCCAAGTCCATATTGAGTAGTCATCGACAATTACCAAGATGTAGTGTTTGCCGTTAATCGTCTGCATACGCATCGGACCACACAAATCCATGTGAAGAAGATGAAGCACATGCTGTGAGCTGTGTTCCACCTTTGAAGGAAAGTGAGCACGAGTGCTTTTCCCTTGTTCACAAGCTGAGCATAGGTGATCTTTAGAATACCAAAATATTGGGAGACCTTCAACAAGTTTGTAACGTGCAAGATTGGTTATGGTTTAAAAGTTTAAGTGTGAAAGACGACGGTGCCATAGCCAAGATTTTGTAGATGTTGCCTTAGAAAGTAGACAGATGGTAGATGAAGCAATCATGTCTTGCATTGAGATTGTGTAAAGACTTGATGTGCGGTTTCCAGACATAAGATCATTTCCTTGTAGATCACGGATGAAACAAGTTTTGTCCCGAATAGCAACTTCCAAATCTCCATCACAAAATTGACCAACTGAGAAGAGATTGTGACCGAGACCTTCCACATAATAAACCCTACTAATTTCGATGTTTCCATTTATGTAATCTCCGTAGCCCATGATAGCTGCAAAGTGATCATTCCCGAACCTGACAGTGCCAATGAACTTTGAAACAAAGTTTGATAACAGTTTGAGATTGCCTGTCATGTGCCGGGAACATCCGCTATCAACAATCCAGAGTATGATCTGTATCACCTGCATTACACACAGACGACACAAGTGGAATAGAAGTAGAGGTGGAACCCGAAGAGTTAGAGGGTTCCGTTACAGTTACAGACGACACACACATGTTAATGATTTTGGGAATCCATTTAAATCCAAGTGTTTTATGTAACCATTTCAGCCATCTCCAACTAGTCTTAGCTTTGGTCTTAGTGAATGCACTAGGTGATAAGTTCTTCCTAGGAGGTGAAGGGGGTTCTATGGATACATCAATGGTCATAGTAGAAACATTAGTAGGCGGTTTACCTAGCACAGACTTAGAAGCATTAGTGGGCCTAGAGGTATTTCGTTTTCTATTGTTCCGCTTACGAAATGAGATCGCATTAGCAACACATTTATCATGACAACCAGAAAACATGCTTTTACGACAACCAACACAAGATGCTTCAAACATAACATTCAAAGTACTTAAAGGTTCAGCATTCGTTACATCACTTTTTCTATTACATTTGTCTAACGCAATGTCTAAAGTGGGTGCAACTTGAGTCTTATTCAAAGTCCTAAGGTGTTCTTCTACTTCAGAGGTATTTATTGTTCTTTTCTTACGTCCAACTCCCTATTCTTCCTTGATTTGCTCTTAAGTTGTGAAGTGCTAGCATTGGGAAAAGAGGCAATTATTCCTGTTTCAATTGAAGGAAGCACATTAGTATCTTGTGGTTTGTCATTGGGCGCTCTAGTGTCAATTTTAAACATTCCTGGGGCAAGTGCATTTGTGTTACTAATCTTATCTTGCTTAAGTTTCACCAACTCTGCTTTTAGATCATGGATAGTGTGTAACAAATCTTGATTTTCAGAGCGAGTGTTTCAATTTTGTCGTAAAACATCTTTGGTATATGCAAGATGATCATCAGCATCTTTAGACGCTTTGAGCACGAGTCTTTTTGAGCAAATCAAATATGACACCATATTCTGTTTTGACTTTGGCAATTTCTTGTTCATATTTTGAAATTTGACACTTTAAAGACACGTTTGCATCATCCAGTTGTTCTATTTTTGGATCAAGAGATTTTGAACGCAACTGGTTGATCTTGTTTTGCAAAGCAAGTTCACAATTTTGACAATCTTTTTGACACCATTGAAGACGACGTTTTGCATTGGAAAGCTCATTTAACAATCTCTCATTTTCAATTTTTAAGGACTTGATTTGTGATACAATATCGGTATTCTCAACACTTTCAACAGAAGCAGCAGTAATATAATCAAATGCATATGCACCAGAATGTAATAGCGCAACATTAATGGTATCAGCACATATAACATCTTCCAAGAGTCGGTCAACATGATATCTTAACATTTTCTTTTTACGTTTAGTATTAGAAATCGATGTTTCTGTTTGCTCGAAAACTGTTTTCATAAGCCCAATCTCCTTTTGAAGTTCCCGTTCCCAATAGATTGCACACATTTTTAAATTTCAGACATGTGGTAAAAGCCCTTTCTGAAAAATATCTCTTTGTTGTCGCGCAAATGGCGATTGAAAATGTTAGGCTTTTATTTCAGAATTAATTTCAATTGCATGTTCCAAAAGTTTGATGTCAGACATGAAAGTGTCAAAGTATTTAAGAACGTGACATCATTCAGCTAATGGCTTAATTTCACTATAAGAAGGTAAAGGACCATTAATTTGTGCAACATTGGATCGGGGACCATCATTAGAAGAGGACTCAGGAGTAGGCGTGATAACCCAAGGTGTGTTAGAATTATCCTGTTGTGCGACGAAAGTTATGGCTTCCGAATAGTTAAATGGTTTGCAATAAACAACATTTTCTATTTTTGACCGACTCTCGTCTTCTGCATCTAATTCCTCCATACGATTATATTCAACAACACTCATAATGGAATCATCAATTCTGTGTTCTGCACTGTAGACTTGAGGATTTGGTTTGAATGCTCTATGTGAAAAACGTGGTTTGTAATCAGGAAGATTCGGTCCATATCCATTTGGATTTGGTTTAAAAGTAAACTTTTGAATAGTTGTGATTGACTCACCATGTTTATAAACAATATTTCGAAACTCTTTGATTTTGTTTTGTAAGTCGACAATTTCCTCAAGATAGTCATCTATTTGTTTCCTCGAATGCTTTTTGTATTCACAAAACTGTTTTTGACAAGTTAACAACTCAGACTTGGCTTTTTGAGTTTCCGAAGTGAGAGCGCTAAGTTGTTGTTTATGATCATATTTCAGTTGTTCTATTTGAGACAACAAAGCATTCTTGGATGCAACTAGATCACATATCTGTTTCTCCAAAGATTTTTCATTTTGGTACGATTTAGCAAATGCGACTTCAAAACCTTTTTCACGATTCTCTTTAATTTGAAAAATGTTGAGTTGGAACTTATTGCATTCATTATCCTTAGTCAACAGTGCAATTTTATCTTGTAATTTCTTATTGATGTCTTGGCACTTTTCCATTTGAGATTTGTGGGTCTGAATTAAGTTGGTCATGAGCTCAAGATCTGGATTAGAAAAAGGTTCAGCTTGTTCAACGTGAGTCTCAACATGACCATTATTTAGATCCTCAAATATAACCATAGAGTCAACTTGATTATCAATATTAACCATAAGGTCATCATGATCGTCAAATATAACTACGGGATCTATTTGATTATCATCGGAATGAGATGTAGACGGCTCATGTTGAACACTCTGATCCTCGTCGGATGCAGATGTTGGCGGAGATATCAGATCAATAATGAATATAGTTTGATCCGGTACCTGAGACAAGCCGCCAGTGTCATACACTGGGCCTGTGTCACCATGTGGAGTTCTTGCATGTTTGCCATTAACATCGCTGTTGAATTAGCCTGCAAGTCCTCCATGTCATCATCAGAATCTGCATTTGCAATGAAGATCTGTTCCTTGTTGGTAAGATTGCCACCAGCTTCATCCTTGAGAGCCAAGAGTAAAGCCTCTTTGTGATAAGCGCTACCTCTTGCCCTCGGTTTTGGGCATGCATTAGCCAGATGACCCTTCTCATTACAGTTATAGCATCGGAGACCATTAATCCCAGTCTGAGCATGATCAACCACTTGAACCCTTTGTTGTTGTGGAGCACCCATGTTATTCCTTCCATTAGGATTAAATCCTTGACCACTACCCATCTGACAAACATTACCACGATTCTGAACTTCAACTTTTCCGTTGTTAACTACAGCTTGATTCCTTGTGTTGGATGAGGTACGAATGCGATTGTTGGATTTGTTAGAATATCGGACGAAGGCTCTTGGAATTATGTCAAACCCTTGTTGCAATGCATCGAAAGCTTCTGCATCCTCATTAGATTCACTGTAAAGTGCTTGATCATTAGTGCTGTTGTATGGAACCAATTGATTTTCTTATGAGGGATCATATGGTGTGATATGAGCAGTTAGTTGTGGAGGATTTGTGAAGGTTGTTGGCAAGGTCGGGAATTGAGGATAACATGCTCGAGCCCACAAAGCTAGACTTTGATTATCCGGGAGTGAAGGCGAAGCAGGGACTCCTCGGATGATCCTTTCTTTGTCAACTTTCTTTTGGTGGGGCTTCAAATAGTCATACAATAATCCGTATGTAGCATGATGAAGATTCTTCGCTTGACGGATGAAGATAACATACTTTCCCAATGAGGACCAAGACTGCTCAGGAACTTTGTGTTGACTGCAATTCTTGGCATAATGATATTATGTTTCTCCAATTCATTTATGATATCTAAGAACCGATGATGATATGACTCTAATGTCTCCCCTGGTTCAATCATGAAGTGTTCATATGCTAAGTAGATTTTGGATTCCATGTCTTCTTGATTGAGTTATGTGCCTTCCATTAGAAGATGAATGTGCTCCCACATTGCTTTAGCAGTCTTCTGAGTATCAACACTACGAAGTATCGGATTGGGCAATCCTAAAAAGATATATTGTATTACAAGTTCATCGGCTTCTAAGTGTAGAAGTTGGTCAGTAGTAAGTTGATCAAGACCGACAACGTTGGTAACATCATCTCTTGGCGGAACAGCATTCAGATCTCCGGGTACAGTGAGGGTAGGCATCTGAAAAGGACCTTCTAGGATGACCTTCTTCAAAAAATTTCATGTGGCTTCTTTAGATCACAAAACCTAAAGAACCTTATCACCCATTGATCGTAGTTTCTGGGAGTGAGCATTGGAGGTTTGTCAAGGGATCCAGCTTTATGAATGGATTGTTTGCTACTTAAAGCTTTACACATCTTTGCAAACCAAGACGGTTCCTTTGGTGTTGTAACATTCATAGCATACTTGGCGGGATACTGATTTTGAAAGTATGTGTAATGTTGTACTTTTTGACGAGGGTTTGGTGGAACCATTTGTGGTGGAAGAGGAATTGCTCCTTGAGGAAAGTGTTGAAATTGTTGTTGAAATTTTTGCACTTGTTATGGAGATGGTGGAGGATATTGTTGATAGAATTGTTGTTGTTATTGTTGAGGATACTCATGAGGAAAGTAGCTAGAGTATGGTGGTTGAGACATCTTGAAACTTGTGTTGATGATGGATCTTTGTAGTGGAATGAAACAATGTTGATGAAGTAACCTTATGCGTAGAAACCAACTTAGGCGTAGAATTCACCTTATGCGTAATACCCAACTTACGCATAACAAGAGAGCTTACGCATAGGAATAGCTTACGCATAGAATTGAGGAAAACTTAGCTTAAGCGTAAACCAAAGGCTTAGTAGTAGAATCCTTATGCGTAATATTTGCTTATGCGTAAGACAAGCTTAGACGTAAGAAATGCTTAGGCAAAGAGAAATGCTTAGGCAAAGAGAATTCTACGCGTAAGATATCCAAAGTCGAAGTGTTTTCAGGCTTATCCAAGCAAAAAAACATTGAGTAAACCAACAGCACTGAAGATCAAATGATGAGGAGCTTACGCGTAACTAACTGCTTAGGCGTAGACTTTGGAGCTTACGAGTAAAACTAGGGTTTTGTTACGAGTAGAAAGTACAAACTATCACCAAAACTGATTTTTATACCCAAAAGTGTTTAGAAACCTGATTTGTATGATGAAATAACTTTAATATCACCAAACTAACACAAAAATGTGAAACTTGATGATCCAAAAACAAATTCAACCTTGCGCGTAGACAGAACCACACGTATCCAAACAAGCTTTAAAACAATGCTACACACGTAAAGTTTCAAACTTGATGCTAAAAAAAACTTAAACTTTAACACTAAATGAACCTTGAACCACAAAAATCTTGAGTTTTTAAGTGTAGAAATTTGAGTTTCTATGCGTATGAAAGTTTAATACACAAAACCCACGCGTATAGATAAAAACTTCAAAAAAAACAAGAGTGTTTCACCCAACTAGATGGCGAATGATACCACTGTTAGGTCACCATATTGTAACATAAGCCTCAATATGTTAGAAATAGATAGAGAAGTGAGCGGATGAACACACGCAATCACACACGTATGATATAAAGGAAAAGTTATGTGTAGAGTGTATTGCAAAGTGAACAACCAACCTTTAAATGAAGGTTTACATGTGCTTATATAGGGAAAGGAACTAGGGTAACACACCAAGTTCCCTTCCTTCCTTATTGGATATGGGCCAAGGCTTATAGGCTTTCTACATAAGCCTTGCCTTTAATACAAACATAAAAGCCTAATTAAGCAACCTATTACATGTTAATTACAAATACTTGAAATATAGTTTAGGAGTGATTCAAACAGAACTCTTCACCAACAAGCCAAAAACGTCCACTAGGAGTTATTAACAAGAAATGATCGGACTCCAACGATTAATAGAAGTTATGGCATCCATAAATGAGAAAAATTGTAACTGAAGCTTTCCCAACCGAAGCAACCGATCGGTTGCGTTTTGACCAATGTCCAACCGATTTGGTTGCTGGCTCCAACCGATCGGCTGGATGCCTTCCGTACAACATATTTTGACTTTTCTTTACTTTTCTCGATGCACGGCCTTTTTCCTTGCTTTCGATGCTGATTTCCAAGATAAAAATTGATAATTATTTGATGTAGATACTTAGAAATCCTCGTGCTTCCAATCATCGAGTCCTTGAGCCTTCTCACCAATCTTTTCTTTCTCGGGAATTATCCAAATGTGCATGAAATCATCATTTGTTCATCTTTTATGATACCTTGCTACATTCACATACAAATACACTTCTTTTGCACTTTTGCAAAAATTATGTGTAAATATAACCGATTATCATACACAAAACTAACAATTACGCTACTAAAAACATAATCATTCTGAGCGTTATCATGGTCTGATGGTAAAACACAGTGGGTGGCGGCAATGTTGAGGTAGCAGTGGATGATCTGGTAAGTTGAGATGGTGATAACTGAGCTGGTGGTGAAGGGACATCTGCTGGTGGTACATGAGGCATGGTAATAGCTCACACACGCTTTCTAGCAGTATGCTTGAAGATGGAACCCTTAGGATGCAATCTGTAGGGTACTCCGAATGGCTCGGGCTCATATGGCTTAAGGACTTGGACTCTTCGTCGGTGACGACTGATTAGTAAAGGTGATGGTGTAGGAGTGTCCGATGAAGTAGAAGTCGTGATTTTTGAGGATCCAGATGTTCCATCATCCGCCGCAACATTTGTTGCGGGTAGCCATTGCTTGGACTGATAGTACTGATCTAGTGTCATGGGGGAAAAATCTGTGTGCTCTGGAGAGCGAGCAGGCATGACTGGGATGACAGGGGTTCGGGCGACCTCTCCTTCTTCGAAAGACTAGATCTCATCCGAAGCAGTAACTAGTAGAGCTGGGTTGGGGTGCACAGGCATAGTGACAGTTGCAGAGGACATAGCGTCTTCCATCTCGGAATCCGAGGACATAACAACATGGTGGGATGCAAACATGGTACTGTAAGAACCCATAAAATATTAATGTAAGTAAAATGCAAAAATAATATGATCAACAAGATTTTAGTTAGTCGTGCACAATCTGCCAAGCAAATCTCCATGCATAACTAAAATGAATGCAATTTACTTATGATCTAGTGATGCATTAATCCTAATGCATAGAGCGGTCACGGAGGGCATAAGGTAGTGGTGTAAAATAGTCCCGTTTTAAAAGTGCGGTTATAGTCCAAATGTTTTTAGAAAAACTCTTTGGTTCTCTCTAACCTTGGCTCTGATGCCAATCTGTAACACCACCGAGATCATAATGACAGCGGAAGACTAATTGGGGTGTTACTTGGATAGGGATCACAGTCAATAATCATAGAAAATGACTCAAAAGAGACATTTTATGAAAAGTAGTTATCATTCATTGAAAACTCATGGTTTGTTACAAAAAGTTCCAAATGTTTCCCCAAAATATTGAGCATGAGTTTGTAAGAAATGACAACTTTATGTTTTACACCACAAGAAAAGGTCTTAATATGCCCACTCCGTGCCTTGAACATAATCTTCATTGATTACCTGAGATAACATGGTTAAAAAGGTCAAAAAAAAATGTTGAGTGAAATCCATAGGTTTAATATAAAGTTGAATACAAGAACATGAACATGATAATTGTAAACAAACAATATATCATAAAAACAAACCCCTATCACCCAATAATTAAACATACCAAAAACCCCCAGTTCTCTCTCTAGGGGCGATTATGGCCGCCGCTTTTCCTGCTCTTTCTGGCAAAAATATATATATATATATATATATTTCTATATGATTGCCTCTATACCCTATATGTGTTTAGGGTATGCAATCGATTCATATGGTCGTTCATTCTTAAATTCGGCGTGTCCTCTAATCGTCCGTTTGGTTTTCGGTCTGAACCTAATTCATTCTTTATGATTTATTTTTGTTAGGGTTGTGGCTGTTTTATGCGATCGTATTTAGGTTGAGGTTCCTGGTACAATTTGGGTCCCTCCTGGTTATATTTATAATATATTTTGAGGGTTTGGTTGGTGGGTGACTTGATTTCTTATGCTAATCGAAACCCTTTTTAGGGTTTTGTTACATTCTTGGTTACATGTTCCTTTTCTATAGGGATGCTGATACATGTAGGTTCCGTTGGATTGATGTGGCTGGCATGTGGGTTGGAGAGAGAGATTGGATGTTGCGTTTTGATGCATTGGATGTTAGGGTTTCGAATACGCTAGGTTGCGCGTATGGCAGATTTGGTTTGTTCGGTTTTCATTCATACTCTACTATGGAGCAATGTTATTTTCTGTGTGGTTACTTGCTGTTAGCCACATATTGATGTTTGTACGCATGCTTGGGTTTGATTAGACGTGTTTCGTCTTGCTTCAGATTCATAGAGTACATTTGGATGTTAGGGACTGCCATGTCCCTATACGCATGTTTCTTTTGGTATGATTCGATTTGCTTGGAGGCACACGTATATTTGGCCATTTAGCAGTTGATCTCTTACTTTGGTAGTTCGTGTGATGCATTCTGCTGGTGGGTTTGAATCGTCTTTTCTGTAAGGTTTGGTGTGCTTAGTTCATGTAGCTCTTTGCTGGTTATTATGGGACTTTGAACATCGGGTTTTTTCAATGGTTTTATTATTCTGATTTTGTGTGGAAGAATGGTTCAGGGTTTCTCATATGTTTGGAAGTTAGGGTTAATTGTCACCCGATTTCCATGTTTCAAAGCCGTATTGCGTTGGGATGGATTCATATTTGGTTCTTGTTATTTCGCATCATGCGTTGTAATAATATAAGTCGCAATGGGTTTGAATGTTATTGTTTGCATCTTTTGTGGTGCTTCTTTGTTTCGATGTTAGGGTTGTTCATTACCTTATGTGATGTTTCTAAACCATACTTTCTGGTTTTCACTGGTATCTAGTGCTTCGGGTGATGAAACTATGTGGTTGTTGATGGTGCACTCGTACGGAAGGCTATGCTTATTATTGATGATCGAGCTGCTCTATCGGGACATGGCTATTATAACCTAGTTGTATTACATGTGTTTTGTTTTTTAAATGTAATTGTCTGTCCGTGTGTTTGTTCTGTAATTTGTAGTTGTAATTGCCTATGTAACGGGTTGAGGACATATGATTCACCCATGTCAATTTTACTTAATTGTTTTTTGGTATAATGAATTTTACTGGGCCCTTTTACCCAAAAAAACAATATATCATAAAGAAAATCACAGATTATTATGCGCTAAGCTCATGCAACCAAGACTCAACTTCATACACCGAATTAGTGGTGTACGTAAAGTTTGCCCCAAAGAAGGTAATAGCCAATTACCTAATGCAATTCAAATATGGTGCGCCCCGGTTATTTTATATAACCAAGACGGGGTCGTTACTCCCCATAGTACTATTCACGATATCTGCGTTCACTCACGGTGACCAATGGTTCATGATACAAGGGACTTATGGCTAACTACTTAGGCAATTCCAATAATCAAATAGAGAACATTTATGAAAAAACTTGTGTTCTAGTTTAGAGCATGTATTTCCCTTGCGGGGTTTGTAAATAAAAGTAAAAGCGAGGCTATGAACTTACCTTATTGAAAATGAACAAGCACAATATGATTAAGCACGAAGTAGCGGAGGCTCCAAACCGAAACCTAAGAATGAGATGGAAAGTCTCAGAATATGATAAACCTTTGGTTCGTGACCAAAATAATAGAGCATTGAATGTACTTATTCAATAGATTATTTAATTATCCAATTCAATAGAGCGTTGTGCGTGCTTAATGTTTTAAGTTCAATTACGTGCTACATCGACTTGGTTTGATATTTATCAAAAGTTCTCACTTACGCATAAGTGAAATGTTCCCCGTTGTGATTTTATGAACATAATGATGTTATTGTGTGTTTTAATTCGTTTACTTCATAGTTCGTAGCACAAGTTACAGAAAACGACTCTAAATGAGACGTTTTGAAATAAATTATCATTCGATTAAAATATCAGAGTTTAAAAACAAAGGTCCCACCAGTTTGTAATATTATACAAAGTACAACACAAAAGTTGTAAAGTTTTTCGAATGATAATATATGCACTGTCTTCAAAATATTTTTCCGTGCTCCTTAACATGCCATGCCAGCTAATTCCTTTCGAACCTGAGATAACATGCTAAAAAGTGTCAACACAAAGGTTGAGTGAGTTCATAGGTTTGTAAGCAAAAAAGTTGATCACAAGATATCAAGTTTATGAAAGTAGTGGGCTACGTTGTTATACGCCCATAGTGCGTTTGATTGCCTAACTGGACGATATAAACGATAAAAACCGCATATGTTTGAAAATAGTAGTGAACAATATAGTTTGTAGTATAATTGCAATGTGTACAATTATCTTCTTGATAGTTATTATTGCTCTAAGCTCATGGCACTCACGACTGACTGTTGTATATATATCACCGGATGATATATATATAAATAACTTGCCCCGAGTAGGTGTTTTGCCCTTTACCTGGATAATCTCCAATATAGTGCGCCTTGTTATTTCCGATAATAGAGACGGGTTCGTCAATACCAATAGGCCTATCCACAATATTTGCGCTCACTCCCAGTGATTAGTGGTCCATGATGTTGGGGACTTTTGGCATAAACAACTTAGGCATGCAATAATACAGTCAAGGCATTCATTTTGAAAGTAATTGTCCATAATAAAGCATTTTCCCCCAAAAGAGTTTATAAAACAGTTAAACAACAGCTGGGGCTATGAAACTCACTGTAGTGACCAATAGCGGAGTGCAACGATATATTGTTTATCAACGGTAGATTATGACAAGATCACGATCTTTAACGATTACCTACGAAAGCATAGTAATCGCATTTTAGTATAGTGTACGATATAAGTGTACAAGTATATGTAGTATGTTGGCTTTCAATATGATTTTGTACATGAATCCTTAAGTTAAAGTGTTAGGATCGAATAATATAAGATTTATGTGGTTTGGAGGTCGGGGTTGGTGGAAGAAGATGAAGATCTTCATCCTTTTAAGAAAGAGAAACTAGAGAGAGGGAGGAGAAAACAAAGATAACTTTATAAATAAAACACACAAAACACTACACCTAATGATTCACCTCACCCCTCATGGAGAGTCATGAGGGGTATATATAGGCCCTATCTTTGCCACTTAAACGATACTAGTCCCTAAGGGCAAAGTATACTACGCGTCCTGTCCAATTCACGTAAGTGACGTTATCTTTATAAAAAAGCGAGGCTAACAATTTCCCTCCAAGATAGCGTCACACGTGAATGGTTACAATGAGACCTATAAATACAAAACAAAGTAAATTACAATAGTAATGAACAATGTTGAATTTCTTGAAGCGCAGAGTCTCTGTAGTCTAGATACTGAGGCAAACTTGAAGTTCTCCTTTCCGATGACCTCGGCATTTGATCTTTGGCGCTGACAGCACAAATTCTTGTAGCTCTGAACTTCAACTGTAACGGTCTAGTTAGGTTATTACTCCCTCCTAACTAGTGAGCCTTTTTCTTTCTATGCTCCCTCCTGAACCGACAACACTCTTCCAACACGCAGCGGAGAAAGTAAAGTCTTGAAGTACAATGGTTGTCGTTCTGGGAACATGGTAACAACATAACTCACTTAGTATTGCATCCAAGTTGGTAAAAAGCCCCGATGTACACACACTACTTCTCCTTCTTCAGTCTTACGCACAAATCCCTTCGTAATCCAATCACGGAAGATGAAATACCAACTTCTCCCTCCTGATGGTTGCGAGCTATCAGAATCATCATAATGTTGAGTACATGCCGTATTACCTTCTTGATGCAATCTTAACATCATAGCTTGATCAAAATTCTGTGAGAATATGTTGCAAAAATACTCTCAATAATTTTCTCTAACCAACCTTTTATCGAACCTCCTTTGAATTCACCGGCTAATTGTAATGACCACATATGGAGATAACCCGATACGACTAACTTGAAATGGAAGTAAACATCCCAACTTTGTGACTTACTGCTTGTTCTAAATTTTTGAACAATCCACAACTGCGTGTGACACCAAGTACTAAAACTTCCTCAAAGTGATAGTTATACACTGTGAGCACTACAACGTAACTCCTTACATCAGTCATAACCAGATTGTCAAATTTCATAATGTGCTCCAACAAGTTATCTTAAGACATGCAACCAACCAACCAACGTCTCAAGGATAAAGAAGATCACCCGTGAAATGTTACGTCAATTTCTCGTCAATAATACCGTACAAAAACTCCGTAGCCATTTTTCAAATTTTCCTCAAGCCGTGAATATTGTATCCTTTCGTGAAATTTACCATACCAAAATTACCATACAGATTATGAAATGTTATCCAAATTTTGATAACAAAAAAAATTCGGATAACAAATTTCTATTCCTTATATGCGTGATAATTTGTCAGTCCAGTTTTTTTGATCCAGTCCAATTGAGCCCATCACGAGTCCAATGAAGAAATAAGACCCACTTGCAAATGAGAGTGAGGCTCGATCCAATAGAGAAGCTCGGATATTATCCAAACTTAGAAGAAAGAACCGGTTATATACTCTAAACCTAATCACACTCCAAAAAATACATTAACCCTAAAACACATACTTCTCTCCTCAAACACTCCGCCTACCAACATAACTTTTCTCCCAAACTGGATCTGAGAAAAAGAGAACACATCTCCCTTCATTCATATCCACTCAACGATCTACTTCACAACTCATCTAATGAATATCAATCATAAACTAATCTCATCTCACAACACAAATCCCTTGTCGAATCACAAACACAATATATGAGTACCCCTTTACTTTGATTTTCTTTTATAAATTCATTCGAATCAAGATGTTCTTCAAGATCCATTGGGTCTAAGGTAGGCATATGGTGTTCTTTAAATTAGAACGAACGGAAGAGATAAAAATAACATACTTGTTTTTACTTATTTCTTGTTGAGTCGAATATCATTGAAGCTTGTGATTGAGGGATTAGATAGATACGGATGGTGTTGGAGGATTGGGTTGTGATTTGTTTTGGTTTAGGTTTGTTAATAGTCGTGATATTGTTCTCCTTTTCGAGTGGACTAATGATGTTCTTAAAAGGAACTGAGGTCGAGATGTATTTTGTTTTGGTAATATGGTAGTGGTCAAGGTCTGGTTTACGCATAACTGCTTCTTCTAATCAGTTTTACGCATAAGGTTTTTGGAAAAAAAATCTTACGCGTAACTCTCCTTTATGCGTAAGCAGTATTTCTTATGCGTAGAACGCAGTGCACCTTATGCGTAACCTAGCTTAGGCGTAAAGCCAGAAGCTTAGGCGTAAAAGCATACGCGTAACATTTTCTTACGCGTAACTTCGCAGCTACGCGTAACATCTCTGTAGATGGATCCTTATGCCTAAGTTTAGGGTTTTGACCCTTTGACTACTTTTTCTGACGAGTTTTTCCGACCAAAAACCCGTTCAGCTTCATAATAAACCCAGAAAAGCATAAAGCTGCTTCTTTTTGACCATGTAGACCATATGAAGATGAAGGTTTGACCACTTTGACTTTCACAGATTTGGTATAAAAATCATAAAAGTACTGTTTGGACAATATATACCCAAGACAGATGATAACATGAAAGATCAGGACTTGTTAAACCAAAAAGGATACTAAACATATTTTAAAACTGTTAACCCACAAATCGAAAAAAAATATCCGACCACAAAAATAGCTCAAAAACAGTTAAAAAATATGTGTAAAACCAACATAAATCAACACAAGATAACCATGGCTCGTTATACCACTTGTTAGGACCGGAAAACAAGATAACCATGGCTCGTATCCCTTAAGTGTTGTTTGGCTTATAGCCCTTTTATAAATAACCTCGTACCATCGTTCGGGCTATCAAAATCAAGAGGTCGTGTAGTGAACGTATGAGGAGCCAGGACACTTTAAATCGTAAATCCACAACTCATCGATACGACACCCCGAAGAGGCCTCTTATGATAATGAAATTCCTTACTATTATTGTACTTGTCATTTACAAGTAAAGTATTTGACGAGACAAATGTTATATAAAACATGTGTCGTGTTTCGTCAAAGACTATTGATTGACTTGTATGACGGTATGATGATATAAGTTGTGTGTCGTGCAGTAGTTTAACATGCTATATGGTCATTACTTAGTTTGTCAAAGTCTAGCAAAGTCTAATCCAATGAACCAAGTTTTAAAAACAAGTTTCGGGTCATTAAACTTATATTAGCCGTGCGGCTAAGTCTAACAAAAATCAAGGACATTCTTAAGGATTTATCTAAGTTAAAATATCTTGAAACAACACCTTGTTTTAACCTTAGCTTTGTTTTGGCCTCAAGGAATCAAGATATCACTTAAAGTTTCTCAACTAAGGTTGTTTTCCGGTATACAACAGGTCCGGTTAGTTTTTGTAGTTTTTAAGCTTTGTCGTTCACTTTCTGCTTATGTGCTCCTGTTTTTTTGTAGAAAAAGTCATTTTGAGCAAGTTTCGTGCTTTATACTTTTGCTGATTCGGAGCAGAAAAGGGTCAAAACCTTGTTTTAAAATCGTATCAGCAAGCTTTCTTGTTTCAGCACTATATTTCCTCTAGTAACACTTAACTAGGCATAACTTTTTAACCACAAGTCCTTTTAAAGTGATTCAAAAGCTCAAGTTCTAGGTTTTGCTTTCTCTAACAGCTTCTCAAGCTTAATCAAGTCGTTCCAAAGTTTAATTATATCAATATTCTAATTACAAGTATATACTTATATTTCATTGCAGAAAGTTTGGCTGCACATTCACTCCTGCCAAAACGATCATAAGTTGAGTTCTACAACTTGTTTGACATGCGGCTTTTCCCGAACTTCAAGTTTAGGTCTTGGCTACATCTCATTAAACTGAGTCGACTTCCAGAAATGACCAGAACCATGGGCTTTTCCCAAATGAAATCTGGTGTGCAGATTTTGACATGTTTTGCCATTTTGGCTCTCATTTACTCATCGGGAGGAGTTATGAGGTGCGCCAACCGGCGAAACGACCATAAGACATAGATATACAAGCCTATCTTACTGAATTAACCTCAAAGTTTACTAATATGATCAGTTTAATCAATCTTTGGGACAGTTGCAGAATTCAGGTTCGTAAAACCTACCTAAGGCTTGCTCTAGCTTCTTTTCATGTTACAAACTTCATGTACAACATCCATCATGCCATATTACATATACTACTTGTACAAGGTATAAATTACATCAAAGATGAATGAAATACTTGAGAACTAAATATAATCTTACAACTTCTTGGATGAGAATCATAAGAACTTAAGAACCACTATCCTAAGTTTTTCAATCACCAACTTAGCCTTTCAATCTTCAACCCAATCTTTAATCTTTTCACCACTTGATTCAAACCTTTATTAACTACCCAATAACCTTCTTATATTCAGCCCTTATTGCCTTGTGTAGCTCCTAATTCACCCTTGTAATCACCAAAACAACCCTTGAATCATGTAGAGCTTATCAACACTTTCATCTTTCTTGTACAACTTATGTCTTGAATCAAACTTATGGATGTTGATGGTGTTTATGATATACGATTAGGAGAAAGAGATACCAAGAAATTTAGAGAGTTTCTTTCTTAGTTGCTTAAGTTTTCTTTGATATGAAGTTTAGTATAAGCTCTTATATCCCTTTAGGAGTACATGTGTCTACATATAAACACATAGTTACTAATACAATTCCATGTAGCTTTGTGTTAGTCAATTTCACGCCACCTCTCTATGAGGTGGTGAGGTGCTTGTGTTTTAAATGGTTATCTTGTATAACTTTGATTGTAAAGGGTATAGTTTGATCCCGGTAATTACTAATGTTAAGCCCTTAAGTCACGAAACTTAAAACCGGGTAACATAAGAATATAATACTTATGAAAATATCTAAACTTATAAATATACTCCAACTAGGTATATTAAAGGTGTGATAAGTCTATTTGGGTGCGTCTATGTTGTTAAAACCTAATAACGTAGGTTTGAGTACGCGTATTACGTAAAGAGTAAAATATTTACGTAAAACTAACAAAGTGGCAATAGTTCATAAAAAATATGACTATTGGTAAAAATATAGTATTTTGAACACCTAGACTTATCGTAGTCTTGTGTTGATCGCGAGGAAAGTTTACACGATTAAACTTTCGTAATTATTAAAGTCACAACTTTAAATGATTATTTATAGCCAAAGGTGAACAAAAATGTTCAGAGTGTAATAATCCAAAATAGAGTGAATTATTTAACTTGGGAAATTACCAGTTACATTATTTGCTTTTACGTTACTGTAAAAGTCAAATAGTCAAAAGTAAAAAGTCAAAAGTCAAAGACAAGGTCAACTTTTAAGAAGTCAAAGGGTAAAATAGTCATTTTACCTTATGAAAAATTACGGGTTGCTACAGCCTCCACCAGTTACAGGAATCATGTCCTCATGATTTAGTTTGTGTTATGAGTTTATGATGTTCCCTAGAAGAGGTGGGGGTACTTCTGTAATGGAACTTCGTCACGAAGTTTAGTGAGTGTTATCTGCTAATGGTATATTTGAGTTCATCTTCACGTTTCCATGTGAATTCAGGACCTATTCTAGAGTTCCATTGAGTGTTGACAATAGGAATGCGACTTTTCTTAAGTCATTTGACCACATGGTATGTGATCTTAGTAGATTCTCTGATAAAGTTCAAACGTTAATCAATCTGGATCTCTTCCAGATAAATAGTGAGTGTCTCATCAGTATGACACTTCTTCAGAATGCACACACGAAGGGCGGCATGTACACTGCTAAGTTCGAGTGGTAGCTCAAGTCTGTAAGCTACCAGGCTAATTCTTACTCATATCGTATAAAGTCCAATATATATTAAGTTTGGCTTTTCTAATTTCCCCAACCGAATCATACCTTACCACAACGAGGCTTTCAAGAAAACCTTAATCCTAGCATAAAATTTTAAAAGTTAACGCTTACATCTGTGTAACCTTTCTGGTGATAATGTGTGCCCTAATATTGCGGGGCCAAGAAATGAATGTTGTACTAGATTCCTTACAAGCATTTCGTAAGCGGCAAAATCAGAAATTCTAATCAGCAATTGTGCTAAATATTGCATAGTCATATATGCTGCAAGCATGCTCCTAGACAATGCTTTGTCAGGGTAAAATGTTGTTGCTTAATCTATTAGTATTGAGAATACTCACAAGATTGCTTGCACTAAATTGAAGGAATTATAATCAAGTATTATCTTCAAAATGAGGTGCAAGAAATGAAGGTGAAGTTTCTTTGCTGTCAGTGGTGTTGATATCACAACTTATATTCATCGCTTTCAAGATTTGGCAGTAGTGTGCCCAGTGATGGTCTCAACCAAATGAGAAGTTATGGGAAAATTTCATCCGAGAACTTCTACTCAGTTTTCAAGAGAATGTAATTTCGTTTGATCACTCACACTGGATGAAACTATTCAGATGTCTCGTAACCTAGTGGATCAAGTCGTGCAAGCTTAGACTGCTCAAGGATCTAACAATAACAAAATAACAACAGTAACAACAATAATAACAAACGGTGATGGGATGTGGAAAGTGAGAACCTTTCGAGAAATTATGTTCTCAAAATAAGGGCCAACCAATCGGAGGAGCTCATGGGAAAGCTTATGTAATGGATAATGGGACATCGTACCCACTTTGTTAATTCGAGACTGAACTAAGTCCATTAGTTCAAGAGTGTAACATGTCCCTTAGCTCAACAATATGCAATACTTTGACTTATGCGCCTCGTGCATAATCAAATCTGTGGCAACCAAATTATGTTCTTGAAACATCTGATTCTATCAGGTCGGGTTTCAATTATGTTCTTGAAACATCTGATTCTATCAGGCCGGGTTTCAATTGACTTTAACCAATTTAGTTAGCTCAACAAATGGTTCATGTTTGTAAGGATTTATAACAGCAAAAGTGATAACTTAAGACTGATATTAGGTTGTTCGAATCAGATCTTAAGATTTTTGTTGAGTGATAAAACACTATCGTGTTTTCTAGATCTTTTCAAAGAATACTAGTGATTCTCGAGTTCGAGTTCATACTCATGTCATATCGAATACAAATAAGCCCACTCATTTATAATTCCTTACTTACATAAAGAAGCGTCCCAATTTATGCAAGTAAGAAATCATAAACTTATGGTTCGGCGATTTACAATTTCTTTATTTAAATGAAAAGGCGTCCCAGTTCATTTAAATAAGGACATTCCAAATCATCCTACTTAAGAATTTCCGACACAACACTCATACTTAATCGATGAGTTACAAGGTGGTGTATTATGAGACATCGTAAGTGTTCCGAGAGCATGGAATGAATGTTCACACTCATCCTTGAAAACGAGGAGTAAAATAATTAGATAAGGCGACATAGTGTTCAAAAGAGTTGGTGAATTCATAGTTATGAAATAGTTTTCTCATAATGTTTGAGAAATACCAGTGCGACAATTGTGCAACTCACAATGTCGAAAACAATAAATAAGTCCATTATATATCTCTCAATGTCTGAGAAATAGATAAAACTATGGTGTGTCTCTTAATTTCTGAGATATATTTAGGCCAATTGTATATCTCATGATGTCTGAGATATATCTAATTCGACTGTTTATCTCACGATGTTTGAGATATATATAATTCAATTGTGTATCTCACGATGTTTGAGATATATCTAAGTCAATTTTGTATCTCACGATGTTTGAGATATAAGGAAGACCATTGCATACTTACAATAATAATGAGACCATTGTACCAACTACAAAGTATTAGAAAGTTTTGTAGATCACAAAATCTACATGATCAGAGATATCTGGTTGTGCCATAATGCCTTGGAATAGGCATATTCAGTTATGTCTAGTTAATCGTTTATATAAACAGTCTTTATATAAATAATAGAGTATTGTGTTAAGGAGTAGGCATGGCGCACGGAATGTTGAAGACAACAAAGAGTGACACGAGTTTAATGTAAGAAGTAGTTATAGCCTAGGTTCATATGCAACCTGGTTCTCTATAACTGAAGCTCTGATACCAATCTGTAACACCCCCAAAATTATCGTAGCGGAAGATTGTGTCATTGGGGTATTACTTCATAGTTCGTAGCAAAAGTTACAGAAAACAACTCTAAATGAGACGTTTTGAAATAAATTATCATTCGATTAAAATATCAGAGTTTAAAAACAAAGGTCCCACCAGTTTGTAATATTATACAAAGTACACCATGAAAGTTGTAAAGTTTTTCGAATGATAATATATGCATTGTCTTCAAAATATTTTTCCGTGCGCCTTCACATGCCATGCCAGCTAATTCCTTTCGAACCTGAGATAACATGCTAAAAAGTGTCAACACAAAGGTTGAGTGAGTTCATAGGTTTGTAAGCAAAATAGTTGATCACAAGATATCAAGTTTATGAAAGTAGTGGGCTACGTTGTTATACGCCCATAGTGCGTTTGATTGCCTAACCGGTCAATACAAACGATAAAAACCGCATATGTTTGAAAATAGTAGTGGACAATATAGTTTGTAGTATAATTGCAATGTGTACAATTATCTTCTTGATAGTTATTATTGCTCTAAGCTCATGGCACTCACGACTGACTGTTGTATATATATCACCGGGCGATATATATATAAATAACTTGCCCCGGGTAGGTATTTTGCCCTTTACCTACATAATCTCAAATATAGTGCGCCTTGTTATTTTCGATAACAGAGATGGGTTCGTCAATTCCAATAGGCCTATCCACAATATTTGCGCTCACTCCCAGTGATTAGTGGTCCATGATGTTGGGGACTTTTGGCATAAACAACTTAGGCATGCAATAATATACTCAAGGCATTCATTTTGAAAGTAATTGTCCATAATAAAGCATTTTAGCATGTAGTAAAAGCAGTAGCATGTATGTTAGGTCACTAGTTTTACAAACACAAGTAATATAGAAATGAGATGAGGCGGATGAACAAGTTATCACACACACGCACACGTATAAAGAAACCGGTTAAGCATAGAGGCGTGAATGAAAAGAAAACTTGAACAACCAACCCTCAAATGAGGGTTTACAAGAGTATTTATAGGAGGGAAGCTAGGGCAACACTCCTAGTTCCCATCCTTTCTTATGTGGGCTTGGGCCTAAGCTTATGGGCCTTCTACATAAGCTAGACCTTAAACAAACATAAAGGCCATAATAAGCTACCTATTACATATGAAATATAAATACTTGAAATACAGTTTAGGAGTGATTCCAACAATATCCCCCTCAAGTATATATGAATGGAGAAGGTGAAGGCGTTGATGTAATAGTAGCTTTGACGTCTACTGACATTCTTCTTTCTCGTGAGAAGAATTGCCTTGAATCGAACAATCTCCCTAGTGTAGAGAGATAGTTTTCTTTGAGCGGTTTTGCTTTGACGTCATCTTAAACTTTGTTCTTTGATCATTGTTCTTGGTGGTGAAAGTGATAGTATGTTGTTGTCTGCATCAAGTCTGCCTCAGGTCTGCTTCGCTGCTCCAGTGTCTCCACGTCATTCTTCAACATGCTCACACGCTCTTTGACGTTGGAATACAATACTGATGAAGTTCTTTAAGTCTTTAACTTTGTAGATTCTTTGGTTTGACGAAGAATCATTCTGACGGTTGTGTTGCTTTTGAATAGAACTTCCATTAATGATGATGTTGGCGTGAGCATGAGAAGAATCAGCACGATCATCCTGCTCCGGAGCTTCCATAAGAAGAAAACATTTCAAACGGTTAGTAATAAGCGGCTTCCGGCACTTACAAGTTTGAACTTCGAGAGTGTTAACAGCATAGTGTGAAAACACAACTCTAATTCTTACAAAGGCCGTTCCTGAACTGGAGTCCCACAAGTGAGATAACACGATGTACCGAAGTACATCTACAGTTCAGATGAGTCGCTGAGGTACACCGAAGCATCACCTCACGACTGTAGACCGTTTGAGACACACTCCGCGTAATCCACGGGGAGTTACCGAAGTGACCTGCTGTCAGGGCTGTTTGATGTTGACCCTGGCAGGAGTTTCCATTCAATCACTGAGGATCACAGATGTGAACCTCTCATAAATGTTCTCAACAGATTGCTAAGATCTATGAAGGACTCGATATGAACCACTGATAATCTTATTTGTTGATCATCAAGTGATTAAATGTCAAGTGTTCTTAAGAGATCTTTTGATGAATCTCGTGGCTCTAGACTCAATAGTGCGTTTTGGTTTTCCTGAGCGGAGACTAGGGAGAGGGTCTCCTTCTTCAATACCAGCGATCTCTAAGAGAAAGCCAATAGTTTACGTAGGGTTCCCTGTGAGAATGAAACAAGCTTCTTTTGAGAGAAACTTGAGTGGCTAAGAAGGTTTAGTGCATGCGTC
This sequence comes from Chrysanthemum seticuspe, assembly GCA_019973895.1. NCBI lineage: Eukaryota > Viridiplantae > Streptophyta > Magnoliopsida > Asterales > Asteraceae > Chrysanthemum > Chrysanthemum seticuspe. The sequence continues at coordinate 178,326,073 of BPTQ01000005.1, read as the reverse complement.
ACTGGGTCTATGACGACTTTTAATCTTCAATACCGGTGTCACTAAGTGACAATCAGTAGCATATGAATTGAACCCGGTGTCTGCCCTAAGTTGAATAATCTGGAGGGCTGTTTCTTTTCACCCTTTACTTTACATTTCTTTTTGATTCTTCAACTCCTTCTTTCTCCGATTCTCATTTTCTCCTTTTTACAATCATTCCTAAGGACTTCTAACACTAACTAATGGTAGTATCCTTGGGTAGATCCCTCCGGCTCTGGCGGATCATAGGACGGTTACTCCTAACCTTAGTCACCTTATAACTCCATGACTAACCTATGTTTCCATTAAAACCACAGTTTGTGAAAAATCTCTCAAATGGTTTGTAAATGAAAAACGTGTTTGAACCACTGTGAGAGATAAGGTTTTGCATAAATTCTCCCCCTCCACATGTGCTTAAGAGTATTAATGGTTTAAATGCACAGTGAGGAAAGAGCGCGCACTTTTTGAATTGATCCACTGAAGATAGACAATCCCCCGCGAGACACGGTTATGTTGCATAGTTAAAGAGTTACATTGTCAGCTTTTAGGTGACAACTAGCTCTAATAACTACCTTGAAGGTGTAGACAAACCTCGAAAGGTTGTCATACCCGTCAGAGTTCATGTCTACCAATAGTATCTCGAATGGTACTTTCTACTTGGACAAGTCCTTTATGAGACACGTTTACATTACTAGCGAACTAGCTTGAAATTATTACCCGTCCAGGACAAGTCTTTTCGAGTTACTAACATTTTAGTACCGTCAATTCGTTGGTTAAGTGTGAAGTCCACAGATTCATTTGCATTTTGCACAACATATTTCTTATCACACAAATTTTCTCCCCCTCAAAAATGGCATAAGAAAGTGTTATTTTTGAAACGTTTGAGAATAAATATGACCATTTCAAGTGTTGCGGGAAGATGACCACTATGAACAATTTGTGAACAATGTTTTAAATCAAATACTCCCCCTCAAAAAGTGATTTAAACGGTTGAGGATTTGAAAATCATACGGGGAAGTACTTGTCCTTTTGAGCAAAACCTTGAAAATTGAAAGGTTTGATAGGTTTTACTCAAAAGTAAGAAGCTTTCGCTCCTTTTATAAGGATTGTGGCACTGAAGCGTACCACAGGGTCCTTTCTTGACAATTGCGGGTTGTACACTGTTATGTGTGCACAAGCCATTATATATTATATCATGTATCCAAATATAGAGAGAAAAGAAACAATTCAAGGAGTACCAGGGAGTCCAGTGATTTTTCCAGGAGTGCAAACAGGGCGTTGAAAGCCGGTAATGTTCATCCTGGGTCGACCACCAACAAAGCTCTCCAATCGTCTGAAATGATCCCTTCTGAACTGTCACACCCCCAAATTACCTGTTTTGCAGCGGAATGGAATTCCTGGGGATTGACTGTCATAGCATCACAATCACAGTTATATTGAACGACCTAAAGTGTCGTTTGAAAAGCACATCGTTTGATTTAATAAAACAATCAGAGTTTACAAAGTATAGGTCCCAAATGTAAATAAACTTGTGCGAAAATAATTTTGTTACAATTCAAACGATGTTTTAAAGTATATGAAACCCAAGTGAAACGCGTCGTCACCACGACTCTATGATAAGTCCACATGCATGCCATGAAGCGAATGCCTTAGATACCTGAGATAAAACATGCTAAAAAGTGTCAACACAAAGGTTGAATGAGTTCATAGAGTTTGTATGGAAATGTAGAGCCTTTCAAAATCGTTTATGCAGTAAAGGCATTGCAAATCCACTCAGTTCCAAGTTCCGCCCATACAAAACTTGCAACCTGTGTGTTCACAAGCCACTGCCAAAATGTGTATAGTTTATGTTCAACTGCATGACGTCAAATGAATTCACATAACAGTACATTACTTAATCTATCGATATTCAATCGATATAACACATATGAGTGTTGTTTCAAATAATACCAAGACATTTAGTTCAATGATAATCCCAAGACATTTAGCTCAATGATAATCCCAAGACATTTAGCCCAATGATAATCCCAAGACATTTAGTTCAATGATTATACCAAGGCATTTAGTTCCATGATTATTGATATAGAATATGACTAAACATTCAGTTCAGATAAACGTATAGTTTGCAAATAATCATGATTGTCATAAAAATAGTTGAGCATGTATCTCCCCCAAAAGTAATTCAAAATAGTTAAAAGAGTAGGGGCTATGACTCACTTGGACAATGATGCGATGGCAAAAGTGAGTACACCGAAATGTAGCGTGAATCACTAAACTTGACCTATTATGAATGATATGATACATAATAAGTTATGATGTAATGTTATGCATGCAATTCGGATGATATTTATACCACTTGTGAATTTTTGAAGATAATGTTTATCGTCGAAATATATGTTTACAACATATCGTCATTTTATAAAATACTTTACAAGTATTTACGTTGAAACAACCTCCTACGATAGTCGTTTAGTAATTTATTGTGAAATTATAACTTTTCGTCGTAAAATAATGTCATTGAAAATTTCCATGAAAGTGACTAAAACGGCCTCGAAAAGCTAGTCATAAAATGGTGCACGTCGAGCGTTAGGAAACAAACTCAACGGTTTTGGGAAGCTCATATCATAATCTCAAAGTTTTAGTACATGATTTTCTATCCTAAAGGTCTCGAACATAAAGAAAAATAGAGGTTAAGTATGGTACTTGTGTCCATAATATAGTTTAAGAGTGGTTTTCGGCAAAGTTTAAGTGACTATATTTCATTCGTTACAACTCCGCTCGATAAACGGTTGGACATTTTAGAAAGTATACTTGGCGATTTCACTTTTACTAGAAGACTTCACTTTATGAAAAGTTCTAAATCAATGTTAAAAACAACCTTTAACTTGGTAACTAGTTTTTGCCGCAAAACTTTGTTTATTAGAAATGTTTTATAGTTTTTCTTATATGATAATAGTTACGGCAACTTTTGTAAACATGTGTAATTTAGTCGTTACAAATCCGTTTTCTACGTTTTAAAGATCCTTAACTTCGTATCGAAGTATACTAACATATTTTTAACAAATTGACATAATTTACAACGTCCAAGCTTCATTTTTGACTCGTACAAAACAAATATTGTTTGCTGAAATTTCCAGAAATTTATATTTTTCGTCGCCAAATTGAAAAATTCATAACTTCTTCGTTATAGCTCCGTTTTAATCCGTTCAAGCGGCCACGGTTTCGTTTTAAAGTATATTTTCTAAATATCTAGGCCAAAATTTTTTGTCTACTGTCGGATTTTCCAGAATTTAATTTTAAGGACAGACCCTTTTCAAAACGTGTCGAAATGAGTTTTTCTCGCGCCAAAACTATTCTAACCCATTCAAAACAACTCCGAAGCTATTCTAATCCTACCATACACCTTCTTAGGGTGTCATGGGTTCCTAGACATCATCAAAAATAATATATAACAAGGAGTAATTATAGGATGGATTATATATATTTAACACTTAAAAACCTTAAAAATCTTAAAAATGGTATAAACATCATGAGACTTGCATGTTTCTCAAATAAAATGATATGACCATAAAAATGAATGTGAAATAATAACATGAATATGAATGCTTACTAGTGATATGATGAGGTTTAAGGACAAAGGGTTTTCCTAATCACTTGAGGTTTGTATTACAAAACCTATGCAACAAATGATACTAGTGTATATAAAATCTTGTTTTGAAAACTTGAGATAATCCTTCCTTTTGGTCTCCTTGTGGCTGCCGAATATTTGAGAGAAAGAGAGAAAGACATATGGTTTTTGATCTTTTGCTTTTTGGATAAATGAAATGAAATGAGATGATACATGAGTACTTAGATATTATTTGCAAAACTTTCATGACTCATCCCCCCTTGTCGACAAGGGTATTTGTCATTCACTCCTTATTGTTTTTTTTTTTTTTTTTTTTTTTTTTTTTTTTTTTTTTTTTTTTTTTTCTAAATGTATAAGTGTAATAACTTGTAAGATATTTGAAGTTAAGTGGTAAGTTGTAGTCACTTGTGAATATTTAGGGTAGCGTTGGATAAAAATAAATTTTCACGGGTCAAGATAAAATATATTTAGCTCATAAAAATTATAAAAATACATTTCTTGCAAAATTTGAGTGAAATAATAATAATCGTGTCGTATTTAAGAAAATCGTCGTAATTATATAAATATAACAATTTATATACAAAATAAATTTAAAACACTGGGTAAACTCATAATATTATTTTTATAACTTAATATGAGTATAAAAATATATCAGGATAATTTTTGGAAGTATCGGATCAATTGTTCAAAATAATTAATTACGCGATAACGTTTGTTTAATATGAAAATTATACGTTTAATGAAAAATGCAAAACCATGCATGAATTAATATGATGACAATGATGTTAATGAAATGTAGACTAAACTTAGTCTATATGAAATGTCCTCGATGATATGATCATGAATTCACAACTAAACCATTACGGTTACGTGAATTTGATGCTCGTAAACCTAGTTCACGATAAATGATAAATAATGAAGCATGAATAATGTTTTGAGAATGACCCAAAAATACGAATTGTCACATTCGCCCAAACAAAAAAGGAATTCAGTCCCTGAATTCAGTTCGTGTTAGTCTATCGAATTTGTGAGTTTGTGATGAATAACGAGGAGAGAAGATATGAAGAGGTGTCGTTATGGTTGTCGATGATTGAGAGTGTATAAAACATCATAGTAAAGAAAATATTGGATGAATCTCCCACGAGTAACACTTTGACTTTGGGATATGTGATAATTTTGCTTGCACTAAGATTTATAATTTACTGCTCCCAACATAACATTATCCCTCCATAATTAGACATAGTTAGCTAGGCTATGTATAATTAAGGAACGATGATGTGACGTTCGGTTTAGTTGTTATAACTCTCAATGTTTACAAAGATTTAAACCGTGTCGTTATAATGGTAATTAAAGTAGAAGGAAGTAAAATTCTCGTAAGTGATAACAAATCGAAAAGAAAATAAAGTACGATAGATGAGAATATTTTACAACGAGTGGTTTATCAAAAAGTAATACATCTTAAGTTATAAAGATCCGGATACGATGGAATATAAACTTAGTACGACATAGTACATAAGGAAAATTAAGAATGTTAGTTTCCGAAATTCTTCAGTCTTCCGCGTTGTTGAGACCATGACGAGCTTCTCCTCCTTCTAACATGTATGCATTCCCATGAGCTCCTTTAACTTGTTGACCTTCGTTCCGGGGACATTGGTTCCGATAGTGTCCTTGCTCCCCACATCCGAAGCATGTGACTATGGATTTACCTCTACAATCCCTGGCATGGTGTCCTAGTTTTTGACACTTGTAGCACTTAACAGGGCAAAGACCCGAGTGATGATACTTACATCGATTACATAGTGGGTAGGTTCCAGCATACCCTCTGCCTTCTATTGGTGCAGCAACATAAACCATTGCGGCTCCTTGTCCTCTATTCAGCTGTTGATGATGGTTAATGTTACGGTTTTGGTCGTCGTTATCATAACCTCCCAGGTCATTTTCCCATTTTCTTTTATTGTTGTTGATTTGGTTATCGTTATTGTTGTTGTTGTTGTTGTTGTTTCGGTTATTGTTGTAGTTGGTGCGGTTGTTGGTATTGTTGTTACAGTTGATGTGGGTAATGTTTCCTCTCTTTACTTCTTGTGCCATGAGTTTTTGGGATACTCGAACAGATTCTTCAATTGTTTGCGGATCAGAGGAAATCACATCACCTTGAATAATCTCGGGAAGTCCTCCAATGAAAGCCTCCAGTAGCTTCTCATTATCCGAAACCATAGATGGGCATAACACGGCCAATTCTTGAAAGCTTCGAATGTAAGTATCAATGTCATACCCAATAGTTACCAGTTCATAGAATTCGGTTTCTAACTTTTTCACCTCCGTACGCGGACAATATTTCTTCGTTAACAACCCTTTGAATTGCTCCCAAGTAAGCTTGAAAGCATTTTCCATTCCCATTGGCTGAGCATATGAATTCCACCACGACATTGCCCCATCCAGTAGTGTACTCGTAGCAAACTTAACCTTGCTATCCTCCGGGCAATTACATAACAAAAACACGGATTCCATTTTCTCGAACCATCTAACCATGGCAGTTGCCCCTTCAGTACCCTTGAACTTAGTGGGATCTCCACTTTTGAAATCCTTATACGAACAGCTTCTAACCCCGGACCCTCCTGCATTACCTGCAGCAGCAGCAAGTCTAGCGGCCTCGGCAGTTGCCGCAGCCGCGGCGGCATTGGCAAGCCTGGCAGCTTCAGCATTAGCTGCAGCCTCAGCGGCAATGGCGAGTCTAGCGGCTTCAGCAGTGGTTGCAGCCTCGGCAGCAGCCGCCACTGTTGCCCTTTCAGTCCTTAATGCATTGGCTATACTATCCCTCACAAACTTTTGCATAGCCTCTTGAGTCAAAAATTGTGGAGCTTTCTTCGGCGCCATAACTTCTTCAAAATAAGAGGAAAGGTGAGACGTAGCAAAGTCTAATGTTAATAATAAACGCTCCAAAGAGATATGATATGAGGTGATAAGTTTGAGGTTATTTTTCAAAATGATTAACGGGTTCCCAAAAGATGGTTTATGAGAGGTTGTAAGTGCTTCAAATGTATGATGGTTTAGTGACTTGATGTGTGAATAACGTGTAACTCGACATGTTAGTGGTGAAACAAAGGAGTGAGAGTGACTTCGCTCTACTTAAAGGTTTTATCTCGGCATTCGACGTTACCGGTGATGAATCAGCTGATATTAAAATTGTGATAGGGAATGACAAGGCATTCTCCAGATTAGAGTATGAGGAAATGATAATGGAATGGGTAATTAAAGGCATCCATGTGACAATCGTTTTGAAGTGAAAGTAAATAACTCGAAAAATGTACGTATAAACCGCATGTAAAGTGAACATGCACTTATGATGAAATGATGAGATGCTATGATGATGTAGTTATAGTCTAGGGTCAATGATGCAACCTAGTTCTCTATAACTGAAGCTCTGATGCCAATCTGTCACACCCCCAAATTACCTGTTTTGCAGGGGAATGGAATTCCTGGGGATTGACAGTCATAGCATCACAATCACAGTTATATTGAACGACCTAAAGTGTCGTTTGAAAAACACATCGTTTGATTTAATAAAACAATCAGAGTTTACAAAGTATAGGTCCCAAATGTAAATAAACTTGTGCGGAAATAATTTTGTTACAATTCAAACGATGTTTTAAAGTATATGAAACCCAAGTGAAACGCGTCGTCACCACGACTCTATGATAAGTCCACATGCATGCCATGAAGTGAATGCCTTAGATACCTGAGATAAAACATGCTAAAAAGTGTCAACACAAAGGTTGAATGAGTTCATAGAGTTTGTATGGAAATGTAGAGCCTTTCAAAATCATTTATGCAGCAAAGGCATTGCAAATCCACTCAGTTCCAAGTTCCGCCCATACAAAACTTGCAACCTGTGTGTTCACAAGCCACTGCTAAAATGTGTATAGTTTATGTTCAACTGCATGACGTCAAATGAATTCACATAACAGTACATTACTTAATCTATCGATATTCAATCGATATAACACATATGAGTGTTGTTTCAAATAATACCAAGACATTTAGTTCAATGATAATCCCAAGACATTTAGCTCAATGATAATCCCAAGACATTTAGCCCAATGATAATCCCAAGACATTTAGTTCAATGATTATACCAAGGCATTTAGTTCCATGATTATTGATATAGAATATGACTAAACATTCAGTTCAGATAAACGTATAGTTTGCAAATAATCATGATTGTCATAAAAATAGTTGAGCATGTATCTCCCCCAAAAGTAATTCAAAATAGTTAAAAGAGTAGGGGCTATGACTCACTTGGACAATGATGCGATGGCAAAAGTGAGTACACCGAAATGTAGTGTGAATCACTAAACTTGACCTATTATGAATGATATGATACATAATAAGTTATGATGTAATGTTATGCATGCAATTCGGATGATATTTATACCACTTGTGAATTTTTGAAGATAATGTTTATCGTCGAAATATATGTTTACAACATATCGTCATTTTATAAAATACTTTACAAGTATTTACGTTGAAACAACCTCCTACGATAGTCGTTTAGTAATTTATTGTGAAATTATAACTTTTCGTCGTAAAATAATGTCATTGAAAATTTCCATGAAAGTGACTAAAACGGCCTCGAAAAGCTAGTCGTAAAATGGTGCACGTCGAGCGTTAGGAAACAAACTCAACGGTTTTGGGAAGCTCGTATCATAATCTCAAAGTTTTAGTACATGAGTTTCTATCCTAAAGGTCTCGAACATAAAGAAAAATAGAGGTTAAGTATGGTACTTGTGTCCATAATATAGTTTAAGAGTGGTTTTCGGCAAAGTTTAAGTGACTATATTTCATTCGTTACAACTCCGCTCGATAAACGGTTGGACATTTTAGAAAGTATACTTGGCGATTTCACTTTTACTAGAAGACTTCACTTTATGAAAAGTTCTAAATCAATGTTAAAAACAACATTTAACTTGGTAACTAGTTTTTGCCGCAAAACTTTGTTTATTAGAAATGTTTTATAGTTTTTCTTATATGATAATAGTTACGGCAACTTTTGTAAACATGTGTAATTTAGTCGTTACAAATCCGTTTTCTACGTTTTAAAGATCCTTAACTTCGTATCGAAGTATACTAACATATTTTTAACAAATCGACATAATTTACAACGTCCAAGCTTCATTTTTGACTCGTACAAAACAAATATTGTTTGCTGAAATTTCCAGAAATTTATATTTTTCGTCGCCAAATTGAAAAATTCATAACTTCTTCGTTATAGCTCCGTTTTAATCCGTCCAAGCGGCCACGGTTTCGTTTTAAAGTATATCTTCTAAATATCTAGGCCAAAATTTTTTGTCTACTGTCGGATTTTCCAGAATTTAATTTTAAGGACAGACCCTTTTCAAAACGTGTCGAAATGAGTTTTTCTCGCGCCAAAACTATTCTAACCCATTCAAAACAACTCCGAAGCTATTCTAATCCTACCATACACCTTCTTAGGGTGTCATGGGTTCCTAGACATCATCAAAAATAATATATAACAAGGAGTAATTATAGGATGGATTATATATATTTAACACTTAAAAACCTTAAAAATCTTAAAAATGGTATAAACATCATGAGACTTGTATATTTCTCAAATAAAATGATATGACCATAAAAATGAATGTGAAATAATAACATGAATATGAATGCTTACTAGTGATATGATGAGGTTTAAGGACAAAGGGTTTTCCTAATCACTTGAGGTTTGTATTACAAAACCTATGCAACAAATGATACTAGTGTGTATAAAATCTTGTTTTGAAAACTTGAGATAATCCTTCCTTTTGGTCTCCTTGTGGCTGCCGAATATTTGAGAGAAAGAGAGAAAGACATATGGTTTTTGATCTTTTGCTTTTTGGATAAATGAAATGAAATGAGATGATACATGAGTACTTAGATATTATTTGCAAAACTTTCATGACTCATCCCCCCTTGTCGACAAGGGGGGTTTGTCATTCACTCCTTATTGTTTTTTTTTTTTTTTTTTTTTTTTTTTTTTTTTTTTTTTTTTTCTAAATGTATAAGTGTAATAACTTGTAAGATATTTGAAGTTAAGTGGTAAGTTGTAGTCACTTGTGAATATTTAGGGTAGCGTTGGATAAAAATAAATTTTCACGGGTCAAGATAAAATATATTTAGGTCATAAAAATTATAAAAATACATTTCTTGCAAAATTTGAGTGAAATAATAATAATCGTGTCGTATTTAAGAAAATCGTCGTAATTATATAAATATAACAATTTATATACAAAATAAATTTAAAACACTGGGTAAACTCATAATATTATTTTTATAACTTAATATGAGTATAAAAATATATCAGGATAATTTTTGGAAGTATCGGATCGATTGTTCAAAATAATTAATTACGCGATAACGTTTGTTTAATATGAAAATTATACGTTTAATGAAAAATGCAAAACCATGCATGAATTAATATGATGACAATGATGTTAATGAAATGTAGACTAAACTTAGTCTATATGAAATGTCCTCGATGATATGATCATGAATTCACAGCTAAACCATTACGGTTATGTGAATTTGATGCTCGTAAACCTAGTTCACGATAAATGATAAATAATGTAGCATGAATAATGTTTTGAGAATGACCCAAAAATACGAATTGTCACATGAACAACCTTTCATCAATCATTCTGATGATCCTTCTCACATCCCTTCTGTCCTTAGAGTTCCATCGCTTTGGGTTCCCAATCTTTTCATGTATATCCTTCAACCGATAAGCCAATCCATCCCTGACCAGCTTCAAAGTGTGATCCCCAAATTTTTGAAGATCGTCACACGCCATTAAGCAGTTTCGTTGAAGTTCACTGCGGTAAACGACGCCGAAAGGTTTGCTGATGAGCGTAAGTTGTGTAAGCTGGTTGATGTCGGGAAGATCAAGCTGTGGGGGAGTGAAGTTTACACGTTTCTGATATGATTCAACGGCAAGCTGAAGATCTTCAACACGTTCTTTGATGACTATGCGTCTGATGAAGATGAGCAGTGACTTGATGAATTCACGTTGTACTTCAGTTGGAAATTGTCTCATGCGACCTTGGACTTTGGCAAGGTACATGTCTTCAATATCGTTGATGTTCAAATTCTCAAAGTCAGCTTCAGAGAATGCATAGTCCCTTTCGTCTTGTCTTTTGACCACAATCTTCTTGAGAAAAGTGTAGTCCCATTTAGACGATAGACCAACATGTTGTATGGCCATGATACTTTTAGTACTGAACACTGCATGTTGAGACTTCTGAACCAAGCAGCTTCTGTAGTAGATTCTTCGGCGTTCCGGCCAATGGTGAATCCCATACATTGCATCTTGGTCATACGCTACCACTTTGTCGGAGAACATGTGGGTAGCACGTTCCTCGATGGCTATACAATCAGAGTATATTGAACCATCGCCACCGTGTTGAAGAAAATCTAAGTCTTTGTTGAAGAAATGTCTGAAAGGAATCCTAGGCTGATCAGGTTGGCCAATGGTAGGTAGAGGTCGAGACCAGTCGGTGTAATATGGAGGATTGTCCCGTTTGGTGACGTCGATGTTTGCTTCTGGGTTGAGCCAATACATGTTATTAGACATGGCTCGAGCAATGTTTTCAAGGTGATATTCAACCTCGATTGCACTTTCGGAGCTGTCTTTCAAAAGTAGGAATGCTTCATTCTTGATGCGCTTCAATTCAGATTTCGTCATCTTCTTCACACGGAACCTTTCTTGCAAAATCTTTGCATGCTCCAAGGTACTACCTTCTACCAATTCTTGACCTTCTTCAGGATAGGGAGTGTTGTTAACAAGTGTAGCAAACCATTCAAATTCTTCAGTTTTATCGTCATCTAGCCATGATATGACGTCAGTATGAAGCGTCTTCTTCTTCTTTTTCGAAGTCTTAGATGATGATGCTGGTTTCTGTCCTTGTTTGGGAGAGGTGGGTTGTTGTTGGGGCTCAAGGACCTCTTCATCGTCACCACCCGTATAATCAAAGTGATCACCGGTTTTTTGAGTCTGGGGTGGTAACTCGGAATCGTCCTGAGGTTTATCAGTTGAAGAGCGAGGAGGAGATCTTCGTTGAGAAGGAGTCCGTTGAGGTGGGGGTTGCATAGAAGAAGATTCACCAGATTGCTTCTGACGTTTAGTTGCAGAGTCCTTGTCCTTATCATCGTCATCTCTTGGCCGTTTGGGTTGATCGGCTGACTCCTTGCATGATGATCTGAGTTGAAAATCAAGTAGACCTTCGAAAAATTTAGCTTCATCCGAAGTAAACGTTCCAGATCGCTTTGACATTTGCATCACTAGTTTAGCGATTAACTCAGATTCAGAGAGATCAGCATCTTTGGCCATTGTATGTTTAACCAATGCGACGATGTTAGGGGTGAGTTGTCTGGAAAATACTTCTCTAGTCACACCGGGGACAGTGTCGAGAAGAAACTTGTGGGTATGATCTCTTGCTGTCTTCTCCAGTTCCTTTTGGACTTTAGGAACGATATCCTGAAGGTACTTGTAAGTGTAACCTTCGATCATTTCGTTCAGTTCCTCTTTACGATGACTCTTCATGAACTTCTGAACAAATTCCCTTTCTTTCTGCATCTTGTCTTTCTCATCATTTAAGTACTATATTTGGTCAGCAAACCAATTTAGTTTTCTGTAAAGCATGTCCTTCTTTCTGACTTGTAGGACAGCTTTCACAATTCTTTCATGAGTCTGAGAAATCCAAGATTTAGGTGGTTTCTTCACGGATTTAGATGATGATCTGGTTGACTTCTTTGATGGTGGTGGTGATGAATGAGATGAAGAGTCTGATGATGAGGAGACATGAGGAGGCTCGGGGTCCTTAGGCGGTTCAGAAGTTTCCTTCTGTGAATGTGTGGGACTTCCCAGAAGCAACTTGTCATAATCATCATCTTTATCTTTCTCAGACTTCTCAGTTTCAGGGTTCTCAAACTCATATTCGATAGTATCCTCCACAAGCTTTTGTTGTTGCAGAAGAGTGGTGGCACCAGATCCCTTATCGGGTTAATTAACCGCATCAGGATCTGGAGAGGAGTGGGCAGCACCACTTGATCCTCCGGGGCCACCCATTTGATCTTTAGCAAATTCTTCAGCTTTTTGAAGGTGTCTGACGATTTTAAACTTCGTCCTGTATGATTTATCCAGTTGCTCTTCTTCTTCTTCTTCAGAGCTCTCATCATAGGGTACAATTGCTGGAGTCTTCCCTTTTTCTTGGACAGCTGGAGGACTTGGAGGTTTTGCTACTGAGGCAGGTGCTTCGGTTGCAGTTGCAGAGTAATAAACCTCTTCATCTGTATCAGTATCTTCAGAGCTCTCGTCCACAAGCTTTCTTTGCGGTTCAAGTGTGGGAATAGGTTCGGCTTCCTTTACGGGAACAATCCTTTTAAAAGGAGGATTCCTTTTAGGAAGCTTCCTTTGACTCACAGTACTTGTTGCGCTTCCTGCACTTCCTCTTCTGGTTCTCCTTACAGGTGTTCCAGAAGATTTTTCGTCGAGATGACCAACTTTGCCTTGTCTAACTGCTTCCAGATACCTTTTGTACGTTTCGAGCTTTCTGACATCTTCAGTTAGAAGGAAATCTGGCAACACAACACCTTGTTTCTTTGTAGACGATTCCTTGATTCTGAAAGATAGAATAGGCTCCGTCAACATATCGTGATTGTCGGGGTCATTGAGCCTCTTGGGAATATCAGGATGAAGTCCAAGTGCTCTCTGGATCAACAGTTTAGTATATCTGATGTAGGGAATCTTTGAGCCAAGCTTGTTGAGAAATGACATCATGTCATCCCAGATCAGAGCTTCGATAGCGATGTGTTTCATGTTGACCAATGCCCAAAATATTTGCAGTTCCATGAGTTTAGGATGCTCATAGCCACTGTCACGACCAGAAACAGACTTAGTGATGATCATGTAGAGAGTTCTCCATGGTTGAGGAATACTCTTAAGCTCTACGTGAGAATGCTTGGTGATTACTCCTGTAGCCTCGTCATAACCGATATCGATTAAGAATTGGAGAGTGAGCTCTTCAGCAGGTGTGGCATATAGTTTGGTTGGTTCGAATTCAGGAATTAGGAGGACAGCCCTTAAGTCTGCAGGTGTAATGGTGACTTGTTTGTGATTCAGAGTCACCGTCACAGCAGTCCGTCCTTTGACCCTTTCCATAGTGTTCCAGAACTGTTGGATATAGATCTCAGGAACAGTTGCAGAGTGAGTGAGCATATTCTGATACGGATGAGTCCTCAGAATATCAATAGCAATTAAACACGAAGATTCTGAGCAAGTGAGGGTGTCAAATTCAACACGGAGATTATTCTTTCCTATCTTCATTGGATAGCCATAAGGATAGATATCAGCAATGGAGAGAATTTCTGATGCATCCACATTCATTTGTTCAGCCATGTCGTGATCTGAAATAACATTAGCCAAAAGAACCAACATATCAAAAGACATAATGTTAGTCAACAGAAGGTCTCATTGTCTAGTTATTGAATGTACAGTGTCAATGATTGTTACAAGTCCTAAGTCACTTGTATGTCCAATAGTCCAATGACGTCGTGAAATGTTTTCTGAGTTAGTTAACTTTAAGTTTTAAAGTTTATGTTATCACTTATGGTTCACAACATCTCAAACATTTTAGATTTATTAGTGACATTATTGGATTCGTGACGATATGATTAGTTTATTTACAAGTTTGTACAAGTAACAATTCATAACGAAGGTATGATCCAGGCTTATGCGTAGGATTGGTAAATTTATGCGTAGACAGAAATGATATATGCGTAGGCGTAAACTTACGCGTAGGATCCTAACTTACGCGTAAGAAATGTTACGCGTAGGAAAAGGGGACCTTACACGTAGAGCTTACGCGTAGGCATATATTAACCTTACGCGTAAGGCTACTCGTAAGAGTTGACCGTATGCGTAGAGGTCACTGTTTACGCATATCCTTCACAGGATACGCGTAGTCCCATATGTAGAACCTTATGCGTAGAAGCTACGCGTAAGACTAATCTTACGCATAACATGCAACGCGTAAGGTGATCCTTATGCGTAGAGTTACAACAACCTTGATTCTGAATTTTAAGTGTAGCAAGCCTGAAACAAAGCATCATATCATCAATTTTGACACATAACATTCATTTTGTGACAAATCAAAACACAGTTGCACAGTTTAACAGTTACGCGTAGAAAAACTTACGCGTAGTCTAAACCCTAAATCTACGCGTATGAAATCTAGCCATGGAATATGCACAAGACTTTTTCTGGTAGTTTAAGAGTGTTGAGGGAGTCTTTATACCAAGTTATAACACTTAACTCGTTGTGAATCAAAAGTTACCAAATATTATGAACTTTAAACCCTAAATCCAAAATGTTAACCAATTCGTGTTTCTGGGTGCTTAATAACCATGGAAATCATTAATTCAACAACTTAAGACTATAACCCAACAATCTTTTATACCAAAACACTTCACATTTGGAAAAACCCAAATCGACACATAAACCCTAATTTCGTAAATCATTTAATTCGTGATTCTGGGCGAGTTTTGATGATTAAAACGGTATCATTGATGTGTTAGAAACATTTTGACACTATTCTTTTAACCATAAACACCCAATCTTGATCATGTGTTCATACACATATGCGTAGACCACAAAAACGAGATTATACAAAGTTTTAACCGTTGGATTTTTGAAAAATTCAAAACCATTGCTTAAAAACATGTTGTAAACACGAAATCACTTACAAAATGATGATCTGAAACACGGATTTCTTGAGTAAATTCTATGCGTAGGATGGTTTTAGGTTTTGAGTAATAAATGAGAAGTGAAAGTTAGGTGGGGGTGTTATATTAAAAATAACTTTAAGGTTTTGACAGTTTTGGTCCC
Source organism: Chrysanthemum seticuspe (assembly GCA_019973895.1). Classification (NCBI taxonomy): domain Eukaryota; kingdom Viridiplantae; phylum Streptophyta; class Magnoliopsida; order Asterales; family Asteraceae; genus Chrysanthemum; species Chrysanthemum seticuspe. Next base: position 178,310,492 of record BPTQ01000005.1, on the reverse strand, counting down.
TCCACCTTTTCTTTTTTCAAACAAAGCCTTTTAACTTCCATTTTGGTTACCAAACAAAGTTTATAGGAAAGAAACATGACGACACTCCCCCTCGACTTAAGAAAACTGATGAAAAGTTATTAATTTTAGTCCGAGGAGTGTCATTGTACCAGAAACTCCGGGATATGATAACATGCAAGTACACAGATGTTTTGAAACGGTTAAGAGATTATTTTCTCCCCCTCAACACTTGATCGGAAAAATACTGAATTTTGAAAGATTAAAGTGTTGACGGAAGAAATGTACTTGCCATGTTGAAAGATTATAGATTAGAAGAATATTTTTGTTGTTTTATAAGATTTTATATTTTGTATTTTGTTTTTGAAAAATTTATTTACAAAAGATGTTTTGGTGTTTGACAGGTTTTTAAGACAGTTTTACGAGGTCATCCAATTGCTCTTGAGTCAAACACCTCATACCAATCCGGTGGACCAACTCATTAAACCTAGCGGGAGGCAAGGCTTTGGTGAGAAGATCTGCCAATTGGTATTCTGTACCCACAAAGTATAATTCAACGGTGCCCTGTTCCACGTGGTCCTTGATGAAATGATAGCGTAGATCGATGTGCTTTGATTTCGAGTGCTGAACTGAGTTGCACGAGATCGCAATGGCACTCCGATTGTCGCAGTACATCGGGATTCTGTCGAATACGTAACCATAGTCTTTGAGTTGTGTTCTCATCCAGATGACTTGAGCACAACATGCGGACATGGCTACATATTCTGCTTCGGTTGATGACAGCGATGTGCAATCCTGCTTCTTTGATTGCCAAGACACCAGTTTATCGCCAAGAAATTGTAGAGCTCCTGAAGTACTTTTCCTTGAGTCTAAGCAGCCTGCGTGGTCAGCGTCTGAAAAAGCGATTAGTTCAAAACCAGAATCCTTCGGATACCAGATCCCCAAATTAATGGTTCCCTTGATGTATCAGAGGATTCTTTTAGCCTCAGAGAGGTGGGTTTCAGTTGGTCGCGACTGATAGCGGGAGCATAGATAAACGGCAAAGACAATATCAGGTCTGCTAGCTGTTAGATACATGAGAGACCCAATAATACTTCGGTATTTGGTAGGTTCAACTAATTTCCCATGTAAATCAGCGTCTAGCTTCTTGGTATGAGTCATTGGTGTGGCATAAGTATCACAGGTTTTCATTCCAAATTTGTTTAACAATTCAAGGGCATATTTGGACTGACTCAAGAAAATACCACGGGGTGATTGATGAACTTGCAGTCCTAGAAAGAACGTGAGTTCACCCATCATGGACATTTCAAAAATTTTCTTCATAAGTTTTGCAAAAGCGGTTGAAAACTTTTTATGTGTAGACCCAAAAATGATGTCATCCACGTAAATTTGAACAATTAAGATATGTGCCCCGTGATATTGTATAAAAAGAGTTGGGTCAACCGAGCCTTTGGTGAAATTATTGGCAATGAGGAAAGATGATAGCTTATCGTACCATGCCCGAGGGGCTTGTTTGAGACGATAAAGAGCTTTGTTCAGTTTGTAGACATGGTTCGGGAACTCAGGATCAACGAATCCATCTGGTTGGCTGACATAGACCGTTTCTTTAAGTTGTCCATTGAGAAACGCCGTTTTGACATCCATCTGATAGACCGTCATTATCATATGAGCTGCGAACGCGAGAAATATCCGAACAGCCTCAAGACGGGCAACCGGAGCAAAAGATTCTTCAAAGTCTATTCCCTCTTCCTGACGATAACCCTTAGCAACTGGACGTGACTTGTTTCGGATGACGTTCCCTTCAGCATCCAATTTGTTTTTCCAAATCCATTTTAGACCAATGACGTAGACCCCTGTTGGTCTTTCAACCAGTTCCCATACTTCAAGACGTTTGAATTGGTTGAGTTCTTCCTGCATGGATTCAATCCAGTTGTCTTTAGTCATTGCGTCTTTAATGTTTTTAGGCTCAGATTGGCAGACAGTGAGTGCATAAATTCAATGTTCACCGTCTATGTGAAGACGTTGTCTCGTAACGACTGGTTGATTCGGGTTGCCAATAATGTTACCCAGAGGATGGTCTTTTGTCCATCGGTGTGTAGAGGGTTGATGTTGGTATACATTGTGCAGATTCTGAGGGTTCAAATGGTTTGTTAAAGATTCTGCGACATCTGGTGCTGCAGTCTCATTGGCAAACGGGTTGAAGAACGCATTTGGATCAAAATCTACAGGTGGGGGTACTTCATTCAGAATATCATCAGCTGGTTCATCATTGTTGGAAGCGGTGTGTTCAACTGTTGTGTTGGAGTCAACTGGTGTAGGTGCATCTTCAACAGTAGTTGTTGTAGCAGGTGTATCAGGTATAGGAATATGATCAGGTTGTAAAGCGGAAACAGCGGATACACCTGGAGCACGTTCATCAATATCGTCACTGAACAGAGGAGCAAATAATCTTTCCATTTGTTGACGAGTGAGCTGGGGGCTTTGTTCAGCTGATGATGGGGGTTGAGGGAAGTTTAAGCGGTTGTGACCGGGTTCTAAGCTGTTATACTCAGAAGCCATTTCCGTGAGTTCATCAAAATGAGCATGAATCGTTTCCATTACCTCCTTAGTTCGACGATTCCAGATTCGGAAACCTTTAGAATTGTTACAGTATCCAATAAAGACTCCAATATCAGCTTTGGCTTTGAGCTTTCCAAAATCATCACGATCATTATTCGGATAGCAAAGGGATCCAAATACATGAAAGTGTTTGAGGTTCGGTTTATAGTTGTGGTCAAGCTCGAAAGGTGTTTTGTTGTGGCGTTTTGTGATCATAGAACGGTTTTGAGTATAGCATGCAGTAGATACAGCTTCTGCCCATAAGTAATCTGGAAGTTTAGCATTGATTAACATTGTTCTTGCAGCTTCCACTAACGTTCGGTTTCGTCTTTCAACAACTCCGTTTTGTTCAGGTGTACGTGCAATAGATGTTTGATGCTGAATTCCCACTTTCTCATAGAATTCACGAAGGGTTGTGTTAACAAATTCAGTTCCTTTGTCTGTTCTGATTATCCTGACGGTGTTGCGGAGCTGAACCTGTATTTTTGTGAGAAAGGTGATGATCATTTGTGGAGCTTGGTCTTTGCTTCGAAGAAAGTAGACCCAAGTCCATCGTGAGTAGTCATCAACAATTACTAAAATGTAGCGTTTGCCATTGATCGTTTGCACGCGCATCGGGGAACACAAATCCATGTGAAGAAGATGAAGCACATGCTGAGAGCTGTGTTCCACCTTTGAAGGAAAATGAGCACGAGTGCTTTTCCCTTGTTCACAGGCTGAGCAAAGGTGATCTTTTGAATACCGGAATCGTGGGAGTCCTTCAACTAGTTTGTGTCGAGCAAGGTTGGTGATGGTTTGAAAGTTTAGATGTGAGAGACGACGGTGCCATTGCCAGGATTTTTGTAGATGTTGCCTTTGAAAGCAAGCAGATGGGAGAGGAAGCAACCATATCTTGCATAGAGATAGTGTAGAGACTAGAATTAAGCGAGCCAGACATAAGGTCATTTCCTTGTAGATCACGAATGAAACAAGTTTTCTCCCTGAAAGCAACCTCCAAATCTCCATCACAAAATTGACCTACTGAAAACAGATTGTGACCGAGGCCTTCCACATAGTAAACCCTGCTGATTTCGATGTTCCCATTGACATAATCTCCGTTGCCCATGATAGCTGCGAAGTAATCGTTCCCGAACCTGACAGTGCCAATGAACTTTGCAATAAAGTTTGATAACAGTTTAAGGTTGCCTGTCATGTGTCGGGAACATCCGCTATCAACAATCCAGAGAATGATCTGTATCACCTGCATTACACACAGACGACACAGATGGAACAGAAGTAGATGTGGAACCCGAAATGTTAGAGGGTTCCGAAGCAGGTATGTTAGACATACACACATTGATAATTTTAGGTATCCATTTAAATCCTAGTGTGTTATATATCCATTTCTGCCATCTATAACTACTCTTTGCTTGAGTCTTAGTGAAAGCACTAGGTGGTACTACATTCTTAGGAGGTGAAACTGGAGCTACAGTGACATCAAAGTTTGCCTTAGAATCTAAAGAAGGAGGTCTACCAAGCACAGACTTAGAATGATTAGTGGGCCTAGAGATATTTCGATTCTTAGGATTCCGTAAACGAGAGATTATAGCTTTAGCAACACATTTGTCATGACAATCAGAATTCATAATCTTCCGACAAATAACACAAGGTGCATCAGACTGAATATCAAAAGTACTTAACGGTTTAGCATTCGTTACATCACTATTTCTATTACATTTGCCAGACGCAATATCTATAGTGGAAGCAACATGAGTCTTATTCAGAGTCCTAGGGTGTTCTTCTACTTTAGCATTCCTTATTGATCTTTTCTTAGGTCGCAACTTCCTATTCTTCGATTGAGTGCTCCTAGGCTGTGAAGTGCGGACGTTTGGAAAAGACGCAACTATTCCTGTTTCAGTAGAGGGAAACACGTTAGCAACTTGTGATTTGGCAGTAGGGATTCTAGGTGCACGATTACTAAGTGTGATTGGTGCTAATCTCTTAATCACGGTAGGCGGAAGTTGTTCATACTTTCCTAACATTTCCCTTAACTTGGAGATAGTGTGAATCAAATCTTGATTTTCAGAACGAATATTACCAGCAAAATTCATGACTTCTCTAGTGTGAGCAAGATAGTGATCAAGTTCGTTAGATGCTTCATGACGAGTCTTATTGAGTAAATGAAATATGACACCATATTCCTGTTTAAATTTTGAAAGTTCTTGTTCATATTTTGAGATTTGACTTTTCAAAGACACGTTTTGATCATCCAGTTGCTCAATTTTAGGATCAGAAGATGTTGCACTCAACTGAGCGATTTTCTTTTGAAAACTAAGTTGATGATTGTGAATATCTTTTTCACACCAATGAAGACGACGTTTTGCATTGTAAATTTCATTGAGTAATCGTTTATTTTCAGCTTTTAAAGACTCGATCTGAAGCACATAATATGTGTTCTCAACAGTTACAATAGTTTCAACAATATCAGCAGAGATATAATCAGATGCATATGGCAAAGAATGAAACAACACAGCATTATGGACATCAACACAGATAAGGTCTTCCAAGAGTCGATCAACATCTTTTCTCAAGAGTTTCTTTTTACGTTTAGTATTAGAAATAGATGTTTCTATTTTCTCGAAAACGACCTTCATAGTTCCAAGTTCCTTATGAAAATCCCGTTCCCAAGCTAATGCACAACTTTTCAAGTTTTTAACATTAGGTAAAAGATTTTTCTGAAAAATGTCTCTTTGTTCTCGCGCCAAAGGCGATTGAAAGTGTTCAATTTTGATTTCAGAACGATATTCTATCTCATGTTGTAAAATTTTGAGGTCAGCCATGAAAATGTCAAAATATCTAAGAATATTTCGATTTTCAGGTTTTGAGTTTACTTCACTAATTGAAGCTAAAGGACCATAAGTTTGTGCATAATCTGTTTTGGGATTAATATTAGAAGACTCAGGTGTTTTGATGATAACCCTTGGTGTGTTAGAAGAATCCGTTGGTGTGACGAAAGTGACCGCGTTTTTATAATTAAAAGGTTTGTTGTAAACAACATTTTTTAATTTTGATCGACTCTCGTCTTCTGCATCTAATTCCTCTTGACAATGATATTCAACAACACTCATAACAGTATTATCAATTTTGTATTCTGCACTGGAAACTTCAGGAGTTGGTTTGAATGTTTTTAGTGAAAGCTTTGGTTTGTAATCAGCTAGATTTTTTCCATATCCTTTTGGATTGGGTTTTAAGGTAAACTTTTCAATAGCTGTTACTGATTCACCATGTTTGTAAACAACAGTTTTAAACTCTTTAAGTTTGTTTTGCAAGCCGATAATTTCTTCAAGAAGGTCATCTACCCGATTCGTTGAATGCTTTTTGTATGCGGAGAACTGTTTTTGACAATTTAACAACTCAGCCTTAGCTTTTTGATTTTCCAAGGTGAGAGCGTTAATTTGCTTTTTATGTTCATGTTTCAGTTGTTCTAATTCAGACAACAAAGCATTCTTCGAGGCGGCTAGATCACGCATCTGTCTCTCTAAATATTTTTCGTTTTGATGAGATTTTGCAAAAGCGGCTTCAAAACCTTTTTCACGGTTTTCTTGAGTTTTGAAAAAATTGAGTTGCATTTGTAAGCATTCAAAATCCTTGGTTAACAGTGCATTTTTACTTTTTAAGGTTTGGTTTAATGCAACACATTCAGCAATTTGGGATTGTTGGTCTTTAAGTAACAGAACAAGATCTGGATGAGGCAAAGGTTCATCGTGTTCAACGTGAGTCACAACATGATCATTATTTAGATCCTCAAGTATAACCACGGAGTCAATTTGATTATCAAGGGAAACCATAAGGTCATCTGGATCGTCAAATGTAACTACGGGGTTTATTTGAAAATCGTCAGAATGAGATGTAGATGACTCATTTTGAACATTTTGAGCCGTGCCGGATTCAGATATTGATGGAGATATTAGTTCAGATATGATGATGGTTTGTTCGGGTACCTGAGACAAGCCATCAGTGTCATACACTGGGCCTGTTTCACTCATGTGTAACTCTTGCATATTAGCCATCAACATAACAGCTGCATTGGCCTGCAAGTCCTCCATATCATCATCTGAGTCTGCATCTGCCATAAAGCTCTGTTCTTTGTCTGTGAGAGATCCACCAGCTTCATCCTTAAGAGCCAAAAGTAAAGCCTCTTTGAAATAAGCACTGCCCCTAGTCCTCGGCTTTGGGCATGCATTAGCCAGGTGTCCCTTCTCATTGCAGTTGTAGCATCTAAGACCATTTAACCGATTCTGAGCATTTCCCTGTTCCACCACTTGAGCTCTGTTGTTATTCCTACCCACAGCCTTAAACCCTTGACCACCGCCCATCTAACGACCATAATCACGATTCTGAACTTCAACACGTCCATTGTTCACAACAGCTTGAGTCCGTGTGTTAGATGAGGAACGAAGACTTGAGTTATCTAGTTGAACCTGATCTAAGGAGTTACGTTGTTGTGCTCATAGCTTATAACTATCACTTTTAAGGAGTTACGTTGTTGTGCTCAAGTGTCACACTAAGGTGCGGATAATTTGAGAAACTTAAAGTTTACATTTTTTCAATCAGGATTCGAAAAAGGGTTCTTCGTTTGACAATAGTGCAAGTTTAAGTCACAAGTTCGGGTTATTCTACTTCAGTCTCAAGTTCGTCATATTGGGTTTTCTCCATCAGTAGTCACTACAAAAAGCCATCAGAATGATAATGGGGTCGGTAAAGAGTTAGCTGAGAAGAGTATACACGAGAAGAGAAGTTTTTATCAGCAGCTGATTCGCACAAGATATTTATGGTACTTCACACTTGTTCGATTAATTGAACATACATGGTTTCGATGTCTCCAATTTCATCATCAACATACGTGGTGTATGATTCTGATTCGTTGAAAACATTGGGGGGAAGAGAGTAGAGGTGTTCCCTGCTTCCTTTGTTGTTTTTGTATTTTTTTTGCGAAAACCCTCTCCTTTCATGAATTTCTTCAATCAGGGGGAAGAAATGAGACGATCTGTGGTTTAAATGTCTCACTTTGGTGTTATCGTCTCACTTTCACAGAGTTATCGTGCGTGAAGTTACCTAATTATGATGTTGTGATGCCTCACACACGCTCATTTTATCAAGTAATTGCAGATTTACAAGTAACTATTATTCCGATAGACCGCAACATTCAGGGGGAAGTCGTTTCATTTCGTCTTTCGTGGTTTGTTTGGTGTGAAACATCTACATACGTGAGAAGACCTTGATGATTTCTTGCATGTTACCCCCGAACGGATTTTCCGCAACAAGTCAGATTTACCTTGTGTGGTTTACTGCTCATCTACAAATTCCGCTGCGTACTGAAAACGTCAATAGTTAGAGGAAATGTTCACTACATCAAAGTTTCGAATCTGCTAAAGACAGTTGTCAGTTTGGGGGGAAGCTGATTCAGAAACTTCGCCAAAAAGGAGTGTACGGAGAAGCTGCTAAAGACATGCGGCATGAATTGGGGGGAAGTTAATCCAATTCTTGCATATTACATCATTCGCCTACAAGTGAAGAAGACAGTTCTCAAGTCGAGGTACAAGAAGAAGACAAAGAGCGTAAACTGTCATCATCCTCAGCATTTGAAGAGCTTATGAAGACTTTTCTTTATTTGTTTTATTAATTGTAGGAAATGTTGTAAGTAATCCCTTATGTCGTCCCATTGGGGGAAGATTGTTGGAATCGCTCCTAACTCGTAAATGGAACGACATTGATGGGATTACATTTCTATCTTTGTTACCTCAAACACAAGGGCTTGTTATGTCATTTAGGCATAGATGTATGTGTTTGGGTATATAAACCCCTCCAAACTACCATGGAGGGGTGAGATCTCTTTGTGTAATTCACCTTTCCTTTCATCAATAAACACATAGTATTTCCCTTCTCTCTTGTTTCTCTCTCTAACTTGAAGATGGGTTTCTTCCATCTTCCAAGACCTCCCGATTCACCAAATATACCATAGAAACGATCCTAACAATGTATCTCCCCCAAAAGAGTTTATAATATAGTTAAACAAAAGCTGGGGCTATGAAACTCACTGTAGTGATCAGTAGCGGAGTGTAACGATATATTGTTTATCAACGGTAGAGTATGACAAGATCACGATCTTTAACGATTACCTACGAAAGCATAGTAATCGCGTTTTAGTATAGTATACGATATAAGTGTACAAGTATATGTAGTATGTTGGCTTTCAATATGATGTTGTACATGAATCCTTAAGTTAAAGTATCCATTAAGTGTTGTTTGGCTTATAGCCCTTTTATTAATAACCTCGTACCATCGTTCGGGCTATCAAAATCAAGAGGTCGTGTAGTGAACGTATGAGGAGCTAGGTTACTTTAAATCGTAAATCCACAACTCATCGATACGACACCCCGAAGAGGCCTCTTATGATAATGAAATTCCTTACTATTATTGTACTTGTCATTTATAAGTAAAGTATTTGACGAGACAAATGTTATATAAAACATGTGTCGTGTTTCGTCAAAGACTATTGATTGACTTGTGTGACGATATGATGCTATAAGTTGTGTGTCGTGAAGTAGTTTAACATGCTATATGGTCATTACTTAGTTTGTCAAAGTCTAGCAAAGTCTAATCCAATGAACCAAGTTCTAAAAACAAGTTTCGGGTCATTAAACTTATATTAGCCGTGCGGCTAAGTCAAACAAAAATCAAGGTCATTCTTAAGGATGTATCTAAGTTAAAATATCTTGAAACAACACCTTGGTTTAACCTTAGCTTTGTTTTGGCCTCAAGGAATCAAGATATCACTTAAAGTTTCTCAACTAAGGTTGTTTTCCGGTATACAACAAGTCCGGTTAGTTTTTGTAGTTTTTAAGCTTTGTCGTTCACTTTCTGCTTATGTGCTCCCGAGTTTTTGTAGAAAAAGTCATTATGAGCAACTTTCGTGTTTTACACTTTTGCTGATTCGGACCAGAAAAGGGTCAAAACCTTGTTTTAAAATCGTATCAGCAAGCTTTCTTGTTTCAGCACTATATTTCCTCTAGTAACACTTAACTAGGCATAACTTTTTAACCACAAGTCCTTTTTAAGTGATATAAAATCTCAAGTTCTAGTTTTTACTTTCTCTAACAGCTTATCAAGCTTAATCAAGTCATTCCAAAGTTTACTTATATCAATAGTCTAATTACAAGTATATACTTATATTTCATTGCAGAAAGTTTGGTTGCACATGCACTCCTGCCAAAATGACCATAAGTTGAGTTCTACAACTTTTTTTGACACGCGGCTTTCGCCAAACTTCAAGTTTTGGTCTTGGCTACATTTCATAAAACTGAGTCGACTACCAGAAATTAACAGAACCATGGGCTTTTCCAAAATGAAATCTGGTGTGCAGATTTTGACATGTTTTGCCATTTTGGCTCTCATTTACTCATCGGGAGGAGTTATGAGGTGCGCCACCCGGCGAAACGACCATAATACATAGCTCTACAAGCATATCTTACTGAATTAACCTCAACGTTTACTAAGATGATCAGTTTAATCAATCTTTGGGACTGTTGCAGAATTCAGGTTCGTAAAACCTACCTAAGGCTTGCTCTAGCTTCTTTTCATGTTACAAACTTCATGTACAACATCAATCATGCCATATTACATATACTACTTGTACAAGGTATAAATTACATCAAAGATGAATGAAATACTTGAGAATTAAATATAATCTTACAACTTCTTGGATGAGAATCATAAGAACTTAAGAACCACTATCCTAAGTTTTTCAATCACCAACATAGCCTTTCAATCTTCAACCCAATCTTTAATCTTTTCACCACTTGATTCAAACCTTTATTAACCACCCAATAACCTTCTTATATTCAGCCCTTGTTGCCTTGTGTAGCTCCTAATTCACCCTTGTAATCACCAAAACAACCCTTGAATCATGTAGAGCTTATCAACACTTTCATCTTTCTTGTACAACTTATGTCTTGAATCAAACTTATGGATGGTGATGGTGTTTATGATATACGATTAGGAGAAAGAGATACCAAGAAATTTAGAGAGTTTCTTTCTTAGTTGCTTAAGTTTCCTTTGATATGAAGTTTAGTATAAGCTCTTATATCCCTTTAGGAGTACATGTGTCTACATATAAACACATAGTTACTAATACAATGCCATGTAGCTTTGTATTAGTCAATTTCACACCACCTCTCTATGAGGTGGTGAGGTGCTTGTGTTTTAAATGGTTATTTTGTATAACTTTGAGTGTAAATGGTATAGTTTGATTGGTGCTAAACAGTCAAGTCTAAAAGACTTAAAACTGCTCAAACACAAATGCAATGAAGTCCTGGAGAATACAGGGGATTCCCGGGTCGTTATGTCCCACGGAGACTCAATGGTGTGCAAACACTTAATCAGACGATAGAATGATCACTAATGATAGCGATCAGAAATGATAGGATTTGAATATTACACTACTGAAAAAGGTTATAAATAAAAGCGACTTAAATGCAAATTAAAAAGATTAAAAAGATAAAAGATATTAAATAAACGCTATCACTATATTTAAAGTGATGAACGTTTAAAACTAAAAAACTTAAAACTTACGTTTAAATAAAAATAACGTAAACGTACAAAATAAAAGGTGAAACTTACACAATATAAATCCTAAAAATATGAAAAATACATTTTTACAAACCTAATGATATAAGAAAATTAGTAGAAAAGGAAAATTATTTTTAACACTATTTAATTAATTATTATTAATTAAAAACTATTTTAAACTATTTAATAATACTCTAAAATAAAAGAAAATATGAAATAAGACTAGAAAAATAAAGTTAAGACTTAGAAAAATCTAAAATATGTTAAAACTAATTTTAAAACTGAAAAAATATTTTTTAGACTTTTTATGTATTTATTATTAATGTAAAACTATTTAAAACTAATTTAAATTATTAAAAATACCAAATAAAAGGAGAAAAATATGGAAAAATACTTTTTAAGCTTTTTACATTTATCTTAACCTAAGAAAATAGAAAACATATTTTTTTAAGCTTTTTCTTAATTATTTGTATTAAAAGCTATTTAAAAAGTATTAAAAACTAATTTAAATTAAGAAAAATAGCAAAACAACTTAGAAAAATCTGAAAATTTCAGGATAACTATAAAATAATATTAGAAAGCTGGGAAAAATAGAAAAACAGGGGCTTGTTTGGCAGAATCTGAAACTGATGAGTAAGTGCTTATTGAAATAAGCACTTACATAAGCAAATGGAGTCCAAAGTGGACCAAACTGATAAGGAAGCAATAATAAGCTAAAAGGACCAACATGCAATGAGAATCAACAAGTTCTAACCACTGATTAGCAAGATGCAATGATTTGAGGTGCTGAGATAATAAGCTAAAACAGTGAGAATGGGGGTACTTTAAGCACTTGCACAAGACTCAAAATAAGCTGAAACTTAAAACTACCAAATGGAACCTACAGCAGACCTGGCCAAGAGTACTTAAACCAAAAATTAGACCCAGAGGAGCTCAAGTGAGCCCTGTGCAAGGTCTGCAAAACCTGCACAACTCCTGTGCAGGTAACAGGCCCTGCACAGGGGATTTGGGGGCAGTTTGATAAGCTCCTTTGAGCTTAAAGAAAAAATTGGAAAAATCTACTAAAATGACCATAGGAAAGTAGACCAGTGGAAGATTTCAAAGCAACAAGATTCACTTAAATTGGCTTGGTAATGAACAAATGAAAAATCTTTCTCAGTGGGCTCAAAACAAGGTTTTTGCCAAATTGACTTTATGAAATAAAACTGAAAGTTGACTTGGGTGAGATTTGATCTCAGTTTAAGGAATGATTATGATATTAATGGTTGAAATGATACTATCACAAGCTATGTCTATGGGATTTGGACATAAAACAAGTTCTATAATTTCTAAAAACACAACAGATAACTGTTGAGATGGATTTTGTTGAAAAGTTGACTTTGGTAGTGCACAGGCACCAATTTAAGACAGATAAAGACTTGAATGAGCTAACCAAGTATGAGACAACCAAAACCAAGCAAAGAGCTAGCCTCTAATGCAGTTGAACAAGCAAAACCAAACACCCCTGTATGAATAAATTTGCACTCAAGACTATGCAAACTGATAAACTGGTTCATGCCATTGATCAAACTAGTTTTACTTGACCATAATACAACCATAAAAACACATTTAAACTATCTATCACTACAATTACAAGTGCAAATAAAAAAACTGCCATATGACTTGAAAATGAAAAATGGGAAAAACACTTACCACTGTCCAGTTGGTGACACAAGCTAAACCAGACCCAAATACTACTCTAACCTACTCTAATACAACCCAAAGCAACCTTAGCATCACCATTTTCCATTTCTGACCCAAGAATCATCACAAGTTGACTTTTGTTGACTTTTTACTAAATTGCTTAAACTGATTCCAAAAGCATACCAAAGGCTCTAAAAAGCTTAAATGAGCTTATTTGACTACAACATGAGCTATTTAGAAGATTGAACATAAAATTTTGAAACTGCAAATTAGACAGTGAACTAGAAAGTTGCATTTGTAAACATAACTGAAATTCTTGCTTGCATTAAGTCTCAAAACTCTTAAACACTTTAAAATGATACAATTTAACAAGATATTACAAGTTTTTATACTAAATTAAGGAATTTAAGATAAAAACGACATTAAGCAAAAATTACAAAACTAACTACTAGTCTAAACTGCTTCTCTCTTCTCCTTTTATACTCCCACTAGTCTTGCCACATGTCTCTGAGTGGATCCCACCTCATTCCAGAGCTTTAGAGTGACTTTGTTGAGTTTTGGCCAAATTGTCAAATTTGGCGGGAAGTGAGTTTTTTTGGCAGTGGAGGTTGAGTGAATGGGAAGAGGATCATTTAATGGTTCTTGTATTTGTGTTGAGGTGGGGGGACAAAGGTGAGATGAAGGTGAGCTGAGGGGATGGGTTTGGAGTGATAGCAGGGAGCAGTTGGGGAAGATAGACAAAAAAGGCGGGCAAGTGGTTTGACCAAGTAGGTTGACTGACCAGGATTATTAAAAGGACAGGGGGGTCATAATGGGGAGTCCAAAAGGGTTGTGGCAGGGGTCCAAAGGGTGATAAGGGTCAAAATGGCTTAAATGGTATTAATAACATAAGGACCTTATTGCAATTTCTGAAAATTAAGGGACCTTTCCTGCCAATTCATCAAAGTTGCTTCCAAGGACTAAAAATGACAAAGTTTAATAATGCAAGGACCAAAGTTGCCATTTTCAGATTTTCCTGGGGCCAATTCTGCCAATTTTGAGACTTGAAGGACCATTTTTGTAATTTTCTCAAACTTATGATATTTTTCACCAAAGGACTTAATTTGACAACTTTTGATTTTAAAAGGACCTTTGGTGACTTTACTTTTGAAATTTTGACTCAGGGACTATTTTTGACAATTTTTGAAACTCGGGAGACTAAAACTGCAATTTTTGCAAATTTGATATGTTTTTCATCTGATTTTGATATTTTTGCATTTAAAACACATAAAACACTGATTTGTGATATATTTATCATTTTGATGCGTTTCTGAGTGTTTTCAGATGATTTTGCAGTCTATACAGTACAAAAATGATGAGTATTTAGACACTCATCAATCCCCCATACTGAGATATTGCTAGTCCCTAGCAATGATTTGAGAAAACATAATGGATTTTAATCTCTTTACCAAAAGCCATTACTTCTGGAGTAGCCAAATGTTTCAGTTCAAGTAAGAACCATGGTACATTGATAACCATGTGATTTTGAGCAAACCACCAGCTTTCAACGGATTTGATTTGTCTTTACCAGAAGCCGTACCCTTCTGGACTAGCCAACTCTTAGATAAATTATCAACATTATCTTTGGTGAGCTGATTACCAATTATGGATTTTCCACTGCCTTTACCACAAGCCATAATCTTGCGGGCTAGCCAACTCTTCACTTTTTAGGATATGGTGAGTTGAGAACCATACAATTTTGGGCAAATTGCAAGCCATATAAACGGATTTGATATATCTTTACCAAGAGCCGTTTGCTCCTGGATTAGCCAATCCTTTAGTTTATCAAACATGGCGGACTGATAACCAATTGAGTAAGTGTAGAACACTTACTCCAAAAAAAAAATTTTGGCCAAAAACGGGGGAATTGGGTAGATAATATATGAAATTCGTGAGAATTCCCCCCCACACTTAGAAATGAATATTGCCCTCAATATTCAAAGTACCGGCGGTTATGCCGAAACAAAGAACGTAAAAGGGAAATACTACGGCCATTATTTGAAAGGATTTTTTTTTTTTTTTTTTTTTTTTTTTTTTTTTTTTTTAAACATGTGGGCAACCCCCCCACACTAGGGTGATAGAAAGAGGTAAGAAGACAGAAATATGGGTGAAAACCCATATAGTGTGTGCTACTGTTTTTGGTTACCGAGTCGCTAGCTTGACTCGACCCCGCATTCATTGGTTCATGGGGAAGCAAAGTGGAAGATACAATCTCCATCGGACTTTCATTCAAGATGTTTGGATAAACATTGAAGTACGTGAAAGTTCCACACCGATGAGATATACAGAGAACCGGCTCAAAAATGATAATTGAAAATGCCGGGATCAAAGATAGTGTCCTCACTCCCGAAGGAGTTAAGACATGGAGAAGTCACACCGTATGTGAAGAAAAGAAGGAGAATTATGATAATGATCATGACTAACTCCTCATTATCAGAAGGAGAATTCATGATTTTTGGATCATGAATCTCATCAGTGAGGATAGAATCATCATCACATGATAGAGGAGATAAGATAGAATACAGAGGTGGGACAAGTGGTGTGCTCTGAGAGCTAGCAATTTCCACCACTTCCGTGATGGTCTCTGTATCGGCCTCAGACATTTCATCGAAAAGAGGATTTACTTTCCCAAAAGTGTAGTCATCATTAAATTCAAAAAGAGGATTTGAGAAAATCCCGGAAGTAACCTCAGAAATGTCGAGAGAATCACAAAAAGGCAAATCACAATCACTATCGGATATATCCTCAGACTCACTTGGGATTAGGACAAGACTCTCAACACTAGACGGTTCCATTTCTGGAATAGTGTTAGAAGGCTCGTCCCCCATTATGAGAGAGTCTTTGGAAGCAATAAAAGGTAAGATAGGTGTGATAGCAATAGACTGAGGGAGATTAGACGGACTAGCATACATATGTTTAATACTTAACATTTGTTCTTCTGCTAGTAATTCCATCATAGTCTTTTCTCCCTGATGGATCATGGAAGGAGTCTCAACTGATGAACTTGATGAACTGTTATAAAATTGTAGGATATCAAGGATATCTTCATCATCATCGTCATCAGGAATGAAACGGAATCGAGAGCTAGATTTGGCCGCTTTTTCTATTGCAATTGATTCCCTAACAGATTTTTCAAACGCAATATGGGAATCTAATTTAGCAGCCCGCTCTTCGGCTAACAAAACTTCCATTGATTTTTCATTTGGATTATCTTGGGAGGACATAGCCGACTCCTCCTTAAGTTCTTTTAATAACTCCAGAGTCTTCAGTAGAAGATCTGTCGTAGTTTCATGAGGAGTCGCTTGAATCATTTGGTATTGTGGAGGTTGGTCTTGATATGAAGAGTCGTGATCGTAACAAGGAAATGGGTTCCCTGTTTGACAATCCGAGCTAGAGTGAGAACCTCCACAATACTCACAACAGTACAACTGATGTGGCTGTGAGTGGTATGTGTTGTAGTCATAATTGCTATCAGGAACCTGCTCATAGACAAGCGTGTTTCCTGATTGACAATCAGAACTGGAATGTGAACCACCACAGTACTCACAACAGTAAAACTGCTGAGTATCACAGTGTGGTAGCTGATGGAATAAATCAGTTGTGTTATGGTAGGAATAGGGATCTTGGTTATAGACAGACCCGTTTCCTGATTCCACCATGCAACAACTGGGGCAATTGCCACCATTATAAGGACCACCACACCAGTGGCAACCAAGAGGGTGAGGATAAGACATAGAAAGAATCAAAGGTTATCAGAGGGTAAGAAATGAAGAATCAAAAAGGTAAGAGGGTAGAGAGGAATATTTTTGGTGTTTTTGAAAAACATGATGATAAAAACAAAGAATGAAAATATTTTTGGCGTTTTTAACACTTTAGGAAAAGTGTTGATGAACTTTTTGGATTTTCTGAAAACTTTACAAAAATTTTTTACAAAAGATGGGATATGTGCAAGAATGGGTCTGAAAATGGCTAAACACACGCTAAAGCCTCCCCGGCAGCGGCGCCAAAATTTTATTGGTGCTAAACAGTCAAGTCTAAAAGACTTAAAACTGCTCAAACACAAATGCAATGAAGTCCTGGAGAATACAGGGGATTCCCGGGTCGTTATGTCCCACGGAGACTCAATGGTGTGCAAACACTTAATCAGACGATAGAATGATCACTAATGATAGCGATCAGAAAGGATAGGATTTGAATATTACACTACTGAAAAAGGTTATAAATAAAAGCGACTTAAATGCAAATTAAAAAGATTAAAAAGATAAAAGATATTAAATAAACGCTATCACTATATTTAAAGTGATGAACGTTTAAAACTAAAAAACTTAAAACTTACGTTTAAATAAAAATAACGTAAACGTACAAAATAAAAGGTGAAACTTACACAATATAAATCCTAAAAATATGAAAAATACATTTTTACAAACCTAATGATATAAGAAAATTAGTAGAAAAGGAAAATTATTTTTAACACTATTTAATTAATTATTATTAATTAAAAACTATTTTAAACTATTTAATAATACTCTAAAATAAAAGAAAATATGAAATAAGACTAGAAAAATAAAGTTAAGACTTAGAAAAATCTAAAATATGTTAAAACTAATTTTAAAACTGAAAATATATTTTTTAGACTTTTTATGTATTTATTATTAATGTAAAACTATTTAAAACTAATTTAAATTATTAAAAATACCAAATAAAAGGAGAAAAATATGGAAAAATACTTTTTAAGCTTTTTACATTTATCTTAACCTAAGAAAATAGAAAACATATTTTTTTAAGCTTTTTCTTAATTATTTGTATTAAAAGCTATTTAAAAAGTATTAAAAACTAATTTAAATTAAGAAAAATAGCAAAACAACTTAGAAAAATCTGAAAATTTCAGGAAAACTATAAAATAATATTAGAAAGCTGGGAAAAATAGAAAAACAGGGGCTTGTTTGGCAGAATCTGAAACTGATGAGTAAGTGCTTATTGAAATAAGCACTTACATAAGCAAATGGAGTCCAAAGTGGACCAAACTGATAAGGAAGCAATAATAAGCTAAAAGGACCAACATGCAATGAGAATCAACAAGTTCTAACCACTGATTAGCAAGATGCAATGATTTGAGGTGCTGAGATAATAAGCTAAAACAGTGAGAATGGGGGTACTTTAAGCACTTGCACAAGACTCAAAATAAGCTGAAACTTAAAACTACCAAATGGAACCTACAGCAGACCTGGCCAAGAGTACTTAAACCAAAAATTAGACCCAGAGGAGCTCAAGTGAGCCCTGTGCAAGGTCTGCAAAACCTGCACAACTCCTGTGCAGGTAACAGGCCCTGCACAGGGGATTTGGGGGCAGTTTGATAAGCTCCTTTGAGCTTAAAGAAAAAATTGGAAAAATCTACTAAAATGACCATAGGAAAGTAGACCAGTGGAAGATTTCAAAGCAACAAGATTCACTTAAATTGGCTTGGTAATGAACAAATGAAAAATCTTTCTCAGTGGGCTCAAAACAAGGTTTTTGCCAAATTGACTTTATGAAATAAAACTGAAAGTTGACTTGGGTGAGATTTGATCTCAGTTTAAGGAATGATTATGATATTAATGGTTGAAATGATACTATCACAATCTATGTCTATGGGATTTGGACATAAAACAAGTTCTATAATTTCTAAAAACACAACAGATAACTGTTGAGATGGATTTTGTTGAAAAGTTGACTTTGGTAGTGCACAGGCACCAATTTAAGACAGATAAAGACTTGAATGAGCTAACCAAGTATGAGACAACCAAAACCAAGCAAAGAGCTAGCCTCTAATGCAGTTGAACAAGCAAAACCAAACACCCCTGTATGAATAAATTTGCACTCAAGACTATGCAAACTGATAAACTGGTTCATGCCATTGATCAAACTAGTTTTACTTGACCATAATACAACCATAAAAACACATTTAAACTATCTATCACTACAATTACAAGTGCAAATAAAAAAACTGCCATATGACTTGAAAATGAAAAATGGGAAAAACACTTACCACTGTCCAGTTGGTGACACAAGCTAAACCAGACCCAAATACTACTCTAACCTACTCTAATACAACCCAAAGCAACCTTAGCATCACCATTTTCCATTTCTGACCCAAGAATCATCACCAGTTGACTTTTGTTGACTTTTTACTAAATTGCTTAAACTGATTCCAAAAGCATACCAAAGGCTCTAAAAAGCTTAAATGAGCTTATTTGACTACAACATGAGCTATTTAGAAGATTGAACATAAAATTTTGAAACTGCAAATTAGACAGTGAACTAGAAAGTTGCATTTGTAAACATAACTGAAATTCTTGCTTGCATTAAGTCTCAAAACTCTTAAACACTTTAAAATGATACAATTTAACAAGATATTACAAGTTTTTATACTAAATTAAGGAATTTAAGATAAAAACGACATTAAGCAAAAATTACAAAACTAACTACTAGTCTAAACTGCTTCTCTCTTCTCCTTTTATACTCCCACTAGTCTTGCCACATGTCTCTGAGTGGATCCCACCTCATTCCAGAGCTTTAGAGTGACTTTGTTGAGTTTTGGCCAAATTGTCAAATTTGGCGGGAAGTGAGTTTTTTTGGCAGTGGAGGTTGAGTGAATGGGAAGAGGATCATTTAATGGTTCTTGTATTTGTGTTGAGGTGGGGGGACAAAGGTGAGATGAAGGTGAGCTGAGGGGATGGGTTTGGAGTGATAGCAGGGAGCAGTTGGGGAAGATAGACAAAAAAGGCGGGCAAGTGGTTTGACCAAGTAGGTTGACTGACCAGGATTATTAAAAGGACAGGGGGGTCATAATGGGGAGTCCAAAAGGGTTGTGGCAGGGGTCCAAAGGGTGATAAGGGTCAAAATGGCTTAAATGGTATTAATAACATAAGGACCTTATTGCAATTTCTGAAAATTAAGGGACCTTTCCTGCCAATTCATCAAAGTTGCTTCCAAGGACTAAAAATGACAAAGTTTAATAATGCAAGGACCAAAGTTGCCATTTTCAGATTTTCCGGGGGCCAATTCTGCCAATTTTGAGACTTGAAGGACCATTTTTGTAATTTTCTCAAACTTATGATATTTTTCACCAAAGGACTTAATTTGACAACTTTTGATTTTAAAAGGACCTTTGGTGACTTTACTTTTGAAATTTTGACTCAGGGACTATTTTTGACAATTTTTGAAACTCGGGGGACTAAAACTGCAATTTTTGCAAATTTGATATGTTTTTCATCTGATTTTGATATTTTTGCATTTAAAACACATAAAACACTGATTTGTGATATATTTATCATTTTGATGCGTTTCTGAGTGTTTTCAGATGATTTTGCAGTCTATACAGTACAAAAATGATGAGTATTTAGACACTCATCATTGATCCCGGTAATTACTAATGTTAAGCCCTTAAGTCACGAAACTTAAAACCGGGTAAAATAAGAATATAATACTTATGAAAATATCTAAACTTATCAATATACTCCAACTAGGTATATTAAAGGTGTGATAAGTCTATTTGCGTGCGTCTATGTTGTTTAAACCTAATAACGTAGGTTCGAGTACGCGTATTACGTAAAGAGTAAAATATTTACGTAAAACTAACAAAGTGGCAATAGTTCATAAAAAATATGACTATTGGTAAAAATAGAGTATTTTGAACACCTAGACTTATCGTAGTCTTGTGTTGATCACGAGGAAAGTTTACACGATTAAACTTTCGTAATTATTAAAGTCACAACTTTAAATAATTATTTATAGCCAAAGGTGAACAAAAATGTTTAGAGTGTAATAATCAAAAATAGAGTGAATTATTTAACTTGGGAAATTACCAGTTACAGTATTTTCTTTTACTTTACGGTAAAAGTCAAATAGTCAAAAGTCAAAGTCAAGGTCAACTTTTAAGAAGTCAAAGGGTAAAATAGTCATTTTACCTTTTGAAAAATTACGGGTTGCTATATATATATATATATATATATATATATATATATATATATATATATATATATATATATATATATATATATATATATATATATATATATATATATATATATATATATATATATATATACACACACACACATACTAGTGGTCGAAGCCCGCCCAATGGGCGGGCATGTCTTATAATTATCATTGACATAAATTGCTATAGCGAAAGAAGGAGGGTAATCGTAAAGAAGTTTTTCCATAAAAATTATATAACATGTCTAAAAAGTAAAATGTAAAACACTGAATTATACTTATTGTTGGCATATTTTGATAGTAGTAACAATTGCTAAGGTGGACTAATGTGATGACATGGCTTAAAAATAATTACATGGCAATGACATGACTTTTCTTGAATAGTCTACGTGTCACTACCAACTATACGCATACTTCCAATATAATACAAAAAATCATTAAGTTTCTGCTAAGTACAAAAATGACCAAACGATCTTTGTGAAACTAGTCCTTTTCATTCTAAATAACTATAGATTACCACTGAGCTCGTTTGACCCGTTTCCTTTTTAGCCAAAATTTTTATATATTATATGCATCAACACATTACAAACAAACTATAACCCATATTTACGTTTGTGTTTAAATCAACACTTTACTTTTGGCATTACAGATTTTGCATACACGGTTTTGATCAAAGGTAACACATGCTATTTCAAAGTACCTCCACAACCACACTTGGGTCAAGCTCTAGTTTCTCACTAAGATGCAGACCTTCAGCAAAAGAAGTCATCATACTACAATGAGTAAAGAAATTAAGCTCAATAGCAATGAGTTCAGCTTCCAAGGCATCAACACGACAAACAACAGCATTTAGCAATTCTTCTTTCTCACAACGCATCACATATGACTTATCTTCGAGTGTGTCTACCTTTTCTTCAAGTTCACCTAGTATCTTTGGAACCGATGGCTTTTGCATTGATGGTTGTTTCTTTAATACAACATCGACAACCTTATCGACCATGGGAACATACTCATCATATCCAGAGAATTGACCAGCAAAACTTGTAGATACAACCACCTTAGCCTATATACAAACACATAAATAATGAGTAGTTGCTAAATTATAATACAAACAAAAGTATGACTGGAGGTCAATGAACCTGTGTACTTAAAAATGTGTAAAACTACCAAATTCAAGACTCGAAAAAAAACAAAACAATGTACCAAATAGATAAGCATATGTATGTACTGTAACATCGATATATTATGGTGTTGTACGCATGAGTAGAGCCCTTGATCCCTACATTCATAATTATGATGACATCAATTAGAAAAGCAATCGTGAAATTTGTGGCACCCCATATTACTCAAACCAACCCAATCATCAATCGTTCAAAATGCAGTGACAAAATAATGACACAAGAACAACATTTCAATGTCGAGTTAGCTTACCAAATTAACAAATGTTGTAGTTCTCTAAATGATGGAATACAGGTTCATGAGCAATCTTTGATGAAAATATGCAACTAAACATTAAGGGGGTGTTTGGGATTGCATTCTTTTTTCCGTCTTTTCTAATTACTTTCAAGACTAATCAGTTTTTTGTTTAGTATTATCTACCAAACTGTAACATATATATATGACAAACTCAAGTTTAACATTGTTTGTAACGAATTCTGCCATCGCATTCTAGAATCAGTTATCTAATTATTTCACATTTTCATATTTAAGCAAAAGTTATAAGCCTAAGAAGTTTAGCTATATTCAAACACTCAAAAGTGCCTATCACCTTATAATCTATAGCCAACGCAGATCTCGATTCATGCCTATTGCCTCATAGCTATACAGGTCAACTGAATAGTTACACATGTCAACGATTAATTTTATATAAAACTGACCTTGCAGCCAAAATCGAGAAATTAATAAAAATGACACAATCCTCTATCGTTGTCTACTCGTGCACCTGAGTAACAAATAAATTTGATCATTATACATACATCATACAAAGAGATCGACACAATATATATAGCCATAATTAATATGTCTGACCCGTGTCTTTAACTTTATCATCAATGTGTTGGAATAGCATATACAACTTGGCACACTTGATACAAAAAACTCGTCTGACCCGTGCCTTATAACTGCAGTAACCCATCTTAAAGTGACCCATCTGACCTTTGTTTTTTTAGTAGGATGACCTGTCTGACCCATGTCTTTAACTTGACCAATTTCCTGTGTTACATTTTCATCTAAAGATGCTAAAATTCAGTCAAAAAAAGCCTATATTCAAAACAAAGATAAATCACCTTGACGACATGAATCAATATAAAAAATAGTATCAAGTGAATTCTTAAAGAAAGGGAAATAATGTTCCCTATCTTTATGATGAACATGTTATTTAGGATTGAGAATACTTTGTACGGGAGATGTTACTTATTGTGGCAATAATATGTCAGAATTCATACCTCAAAGAACTTGTGCTTATATTAGTCAACATGACCTCCACTATGGTGAGATGATGGTTAGAGAGACCTTAGACTTTGTTGGTCGTTGCTTAGGTGTAGGGACCAGATACGACCTTCTAGAAGAACTGTCACGACGTGAAAAAGAGGGAGGTATCAAACCATACCCAGAAATTGACGCTTTCATGACAGCCTCAGCAGTTGCTGGTCAAGAATCTAGTGTCGTTACAGACTATGTTCTAAGGGTTACTCTTCAGGCCTTTGTTTTTATTTGGGCTTTTTTAGTTTGTAGAGTTGATTTAAACTTAATGTGAACAGATTCTTGGATTGGATATGTGTACTGATATCATGGTGGGTGATGCAATGAGAAGAGGAATCTCTGGTGGACAAGAAAAGCGGGTTACCACTAGTATTATTAGTCAAACTTTGAACTTACACTGCTGTATAAGTAAAAAATTATACGTTCGCTCAATTTGTCGAAAGTTGAATTAACATTTGTTTTGATAAACAAAATTACTTATACCATGGAATATATGGAGTTTTTGTACCTTTGCTTGTAAATGTTCCTTATTTTGACCCGTTATTCATCCTGCACATATTTCCACATCGAGTTTATGCTTTTGAATAGACTGATGACTCAATACACACCTTTTTTATGTAACTTCGGGAGAAATGCTAGTTGGGCCAGCAGAAGTTTTCTTCATGGATGAAATCTCAACTGGTTTGGACAGTTCAACCACGTATCAGATAGTCAAATTTATGAAACAGATTGTTCATATTATAGATGTAACAATTATCATCTCACTTCTTTAGCCTGCACCCGAAACATTCGAATTGTTTGATGATATTATACTACTCTCTGAGGGCCAAATCGTCTACCAAGGTGCACGTGAAGACATCCTCAGTTTCTTCAAGAGTGCAGGGTTCAAATTTCCTGAAAGAAAAGGAGTTGCTGACTTTTTGCAAGAAGTTGCATCAAAGAAAGACCAAGAACATTACTGGTTCAAAAAAGATGAACCTTACTGTTACGTCTCGGTGCCTGAATTTGTTCATATTTACAGCCAGTTTCAAGTTGGTGAGAGGCTTTATGCTGATCTTGCAAGTCCTTATGATAAGACCAAAGTGCATCCCGCTGCTTTAGTGACAAAAAGTATGGTATATCAAACAAAGAGCTCCTAAAAGCAAACTTAGCTAGAGAACTGCTTTTGATGAAAAGAAACGCTTCCTTGTACATATTTAAGACCACTCAGATCACAATAATGTCGGTTATTATTTTCACAGTGTTCTTCAGAAGTGAAATGAAAGTTGGTAATACAGAAAGCTCCACTAAATTGCAGAAAAACTGCTTTTCCCTTTAACCCTTTGTACACAATTTAATTTCAATAAATTTTACTAAAGTTGATTCCTTTCCAAGATATAATTCAGCAATTTTGTTTAAAGTATGATTTGGTGGCGAAAAGAGTCTGTAAAAATACAAATTTAAGCACTCCAAAAACTTACAGCAAAAGCGTTGAGCTTGTTCGTTGAAATACGGTTACCTGTTTTTAATATCAGATTTCGTTCGATCGAGGCTTGGGGTATCAAAAGTAAGAACAATAGCCTTGCAACCAACCTTTTCGGACCGCTTTACCAACTGAATAATCAGATTTCTGTCTTTATACACCTGCCAATCTGACGTTTTCTTGCTTCTTGTGTCAGATAAGCTCTAAACAACTTCCCAATGGTTAAAAACTATTCTATCCCTGGACTAAAAAGGAATGTAAAAAACAGAAGAAAAGAAAAGATTTTTAAAAGAAAAACACTACACAGGGTGTTTGACGTTCTCATGATGATCAATTGGAATTCTTATTGAATTCTAATGAATCACCTCATGTCATATAGGGACGATAAAGCTTAAGGTCGTTGTAGTCTTTAAATAGTTTCCATTATTACATTAAGATGATCAAAGAAGCAGGATACGACCATACTATTAGTCATCTAGCTAGACTCATTCAAAAAGGTCAATCTCTTTAATATAATAAACTAAGATCAAATGACATATATCTCTATGGTTTCCCTTCATATCAATCAATCATCCATTGCATATAGAAACTTAAAGGCAACAATAATCCTGACCAAATTCA
This sequence comes from Chrysanthemum seticuspe, assembly GCA_019973895.1. Lineage (NCBI taxonomy): Eukaryota > Viridiplantae > Streptophyta > Magnoliopsida > Asterales > Asteraceae > Chrysanthemum > Chrysanthemum seticuspe. The sequence continues at coordinate 178,285,027 of BPTQ01000005.1, read as the reverse complement.
TTAATCTTTGTTTTGAATAGAACTTATAATTAGCAGTTATGAACTTAGAACATCAGTCCAAGTCCACCATTAACTCCTGCCCAGAAGTGGTCAGTACTGCTGGCTGTCAAAATAGCCCTATTATTTTCTCCTACATTTCTTTCCATGTTCTGTCAATTAAGAAATAGATAAATGTTAGTAAAATATCGGTCTTGTTATTCTTTGTGGATTTATGTTCAGCAGAGTTTGTATGTGTCAGTACATTTATAACTGATATATTAAATAATTCCAAACACCTTCATAGGATTCAAACCCAAACTACTATCAAAATTCCTGTAAACTAAAAACGCCACACCATTTAAACCATACCTGCAAGATTCAAATTTGGCTATAACTAATTGCTAATGGGAGACGAATAGGATAATTAGTTTAGCTAAAAAGAAACATGTAAGATAGTTCAACAGGGTACTTCTCTCCGATGCACTATAACCTAATAGTGATGGAAATTCACCTTTCAGGGCAGAAGTTCAATGAACTCTCATCCTGATCAAAAGGATTCATGTCATATCTTGAAAACTTGCTTCCAATAAGTCCAGATTCTACCAAACCTGAAGATCCAAATCCATTAAAGGCATGAAATACCCAAATAATTCATCCCAAAACATGCAACAACATATCTCGAAATATTAAAATCAAGAAAGTTTAGATTTCTCGTTTCACCTGATTTTGGGATTGTTCCCACTCGAGCCTGTGCAAGCGCCGCTCAAGTACAATGGTCATATTTTTTTCTTCTTTTTTATCACTTGAATGAAGTAGGCCAATTAGTAAGCTGATGTGACAATCCGAGATTTCAAGATATTCATTTTTCGAGAAATTATGTTCGTTTTTCATTTACGAACGTTCCCGAGCTCATTTGACGTGAAAACGAGTAAGTTATCTCGCGAAATGTGAAAATTAGACACAACGCGTACTGGCACAACCGTAACCCCGTTAATCAATTTGATGATTAATTACTTTAATTTCGAGAAATTAATCATGTAAATACCTGTTTTGATTGGAAAAATCATTTTGAACGTGATGGCGCAAATTTCGTAATTTTTATCACTCGTTTGATAGTCCAAACATGTCCCGAACCTTATATTTATAATATATTGCTGAAAATGTCATGTTTAGTCCCTGAGGGGACATGGGGCTTTACAAAATTCGTCCATATGATATTATAAAAGAGTTAGAAACTCTCATTTAGGTTAAAGCACTTTTGGAAGCAAACCCTAGCTGCTCCTCCCCATTTCTCAGCCGCCACCCTTCCTTCCAGTCCGGCATCACCACTGTCAGCCGCCACTCCACCACCACTTCATAACGCCATTCAAGACAAGGGTGTTTGTTTGCTTAGTTTTGGAGCAAGGGTATTGTTTAGGGTCTCGTTTGGGTTCGTGTTAGAGTGTACGAACATGGGTCCGATTCATCCTCCTCATCTCTTCTTCTCATCACGTCATCTCTTCATTCTTTCCTTTTGTTATCTTGGTAAGTCGAAAGGTTAACTCGTGTTTCCACTTTTTAATTTAAAATCCGATTAGAAAGCGAAGTGGTATGGTTTCGTGGACACAAAAGTTGTTAAAAATATTTTTTTTCTAGTTGAAACTGCGATTGTTTTGAAACTGAGTTGAGTTGACTCAGTGAGTCGAGTCAGCTCGACTGAGTCAACTCGGACTAAAACATCTTGGTCACTTGTTTCGTGTGGTGTAGTTTCGGGTGGTAAAAACTTGATAAAAACATTTTTGGAAACTGATATCGTGTTGTATATGTGGTGAATTGGAATCTGTTATTGGCCTCGTGGTGATAAGAAATCGTTTAAAAATGTTTCTGGGTCGGTTTCGTGTAGTAAGCTTCGTTAAAAACGGGTTAAAAGCGAATTATTAGTAGTATCATGTGGTGATCGAATATTAAAAGTGGTGTTTGTTTTGTTCGGACCTGTGCACGGGTTTGGTCACCCGCTCGAGTCGGGTCAGACTCGAAAGACCATGAGTCTAGACTTGATGGTTTATTGCGATCCTTGATGTTGTTATTGTGTTAGATACTTGTATCGGGGCCACAGTTGGTCTCGCCTTGTATTGGGAGTTTGATTAGGAGTCCCAGCCACTAAGGCTGCTTAATATTGAATATGAAACTTGGGTTGAATCTGTTTTCCGTGTAATAAGGATTGTGTTTGTGTCATGTCGGTTACTTGGTTCAACGAAACCCACGTAGGGTGAGTTTGTTTGTCATTTATGGTACACGGATCAAGGCGAAGCCGTGAGGGTGTTTGCTGTTGTGTTAATCGGATATAGATGAGTTGCTTTTGAGTTCACGTTTTCTCGGCATAAGTTAATACCGTTTATTTGAACTGTTAACTAGCTTATAGTCAATTAAAACATTTGCGGATTATGTTCTCTAAACAAAATATTAAGGTGCTTTTGATTATAAAAGTGTAAGAGTGTGTTTAAATTGTTAAGTTATTATATATAACATGCACTACTAATATTCGGATATCGGACTAAATTGATATACTTGGTTTCGAATTTGATACGTTTCGGAAAATATGGGAAACTGTGATTTGGATACGGTCGATATAAATATTTATCGGGTTAGTGGGTTAGAACATATTAAAGTAGTGTTATATAATACCGGTTACTGAGATAATTAACTAACGTGCTTACCGTGAACAATTGGTACGTTTCGGATACGATTCGAGATTTGGTTACTTTGGGTTTGGATACAAATTATGAATTGACAATTGTACATATATGAGATTGGTAACATTTGGACACTTGGATTGTTATTGGATTTGCGATATTAGACGTTGAACTTATTGGACACTTTGTGACTTAACGGTATAATATATTAGACTCTAATAGAATTTAATATATTAAATACGGAACACTCACAAACTATCCAATAAACTCGAGCTAATAATTACGTGAATGATAACGAAACAAAATTTATAAATATGGTAATTTCAAACTTGGTTTTTTTAAAGTCACGATTGCTTGGGGATGTTTTTTAAATGAACACGTCATGCCGAAATTTATAAAAACATTTTAAACTTATATTTTTAAATTCAAATCCCTTTTATTGTTAAAAACCTGACAAGAAATTAAACAAGTGTTCTTTTATGTAGTGAAATCCTTATTGTTTGGATTGCCAATTTAAACTTATCATTGGTTATTAAACATGTTTGTTTTATGCGAGCTATTTGGGGATTATGGGTAAACACCGAAACTTACCAATTAACGCACTTCTTGGTGTAGTTATGTGTCGTTATTTTCCTAGACTTCTTTCTTGTCACTTTTTACTCGAGTCGAGTATTGGACAACTTTTGACTATTCCTCGTAATATATTGGGATATATATTAGATCTTGGTACAAGTTATGTTTGGCGTGAGTTATAACCCTCGGTGTGAGTTACATTTTGGTATACTTTTGGCGTGAGTTGTATGTAGAGTCTTGATTTCTTACCACCACACGAAACGTTAAAACTAAACTTTTTGAGATATTGATACTGGAATTTTTGGAAACGTTTGACACGAGTACTTCACGAAAACTAATACACGCTGTCTTTCGGATATTATATTATTTTACTTTTTAAGACGTATTTTGAGATAATACGTATACTATTAGGTTGTGACGATGTAGTACCTTTGTACTTGTACTCTTTGGATATCGACGTGCCTTCCTTCACGATTTGGTTGTGCTTACTCTTTGATGCCAGTCTTGTTAGTTGTGATTCTTGCGTTGCTTCGCTTCGAGGTGAGTTCATGGCCCCTACTTTTACGTGCTTTTAAACTGTTTTGGGGGAGAATACATGCTCGTTTTTACTAAATGCAAATGATTGATTTATTTGAATACGCTATTGATAACTGATTTTGATGAAATGCGTGATTTGGTTTAAATATGCTTTTACGTGGACACAAGTGCTTGAACTGTTTTGGATTGGACCTGAAAATGTTTTTGTGAGCTATTACGTGCTAGGTTAAGGTTAGAAACCCAAGAGTTGTTATGAATTGTTACATCCTGGCTCAGGATGGTGCGAATGTTATGGATAGATCTATTGGGAATGGCCACCCCGTCCTACCAACATGGCTCATGTGGGGGACGTATAACATGTCGATTGTTAGTGTGTTTAGAGATAGTCACGGCTCGTGCTATCTAGTGATGGTTTCATGACTTAGCCTGCGTAATAGTTAAGCTCGCGTGACACTATATTCGTTGTAGTGTTTGATTTTGATATGGTCCAAGTAGCTGTTTTTGAATTATATTTTGCGGATAAATATTTTGATACTGCGAATTAGGCAGGGTATGCCTCGGTTAAATTTGACTTGTTTATGAGAATTGATTTGCACTTGAAAACCTTGTGGTCCACCTTTCTACTCTTTTGCTTAAAGGTAAACCTTGTTTTCGCGACATTGTGGGCGCCACAATGATCGAAAGGATATTTTTAACTCGTAATACTTTTATGAAAACCTATGAACTCACCAACCTCGTGTTGACATTTTTACCGTGTATTCTCAGGTATTGAGGCGATTGTTTACTTTTGGAGGCGCTTGGGCAATGGCATGGCATGGTCATAGACAACTCTGATATTTGTATTTGGGGACCGCTTATTTATTATGGGCCTATTTCCGCATTAAATTTTATTGTAAACATTGATTTTATTAAATAAATGAGTTTTCTTAAGAAAAACCTTTTTACTCTATGCTTGTGTTGTGATACCGATTAGTAGCTCCCAAAACTTGTATGCTTCCGCTAAAATCCGATTTTTGAGGGTGTTACAGATTGGTATCAGAGCCTAGGTTATAGAGAACTGGGTAAATTTTCAAAACCTAGACTATAACCACTTTTATGAAAATTTAACCCTATGACCGACACGTGCCTGCCTGCCAAGCTGATGCCTCACTTGTGACTTTGATTGCTAATATATTTGATGAGATGTGTGCCTTACTATTGGATGAGTATATCCATTTATCTTTCACTATCTGTTATAAGTATCTTCGACATACTTATGTTTACGCATTGTATATGTTGTAGCATTGCGTCTTTTTCCCTGCACAATCTCATCACTCGTCCTCGCGTGTGGACACTTGTTTTAACCTTTTGAAAAATGGATTTTTGGAAAGTGAAAGACATGAGGCTAGAGTAACTAAGTCAAGTGTATCAAAATTCATTGAACCTCGGGTGAATATAGGCTGATCACCTATATTCAACCAGGGACAGTGGGACATAGCCTGATCACCTATGTCCGACTCAGTGGTGAATTTGGCGATACTTGGAGTAGTTATAATAGAATTATGTCTGGTTAGCTTTTGGTTTGATTTCGGGAAATGGAAAGGTTTTGGTGTGTGTATACGAATATGAAATTTTATAAAAGCTTTCCTTCACACACAACACACTGGCATCACAAATTCTTGTCTATCGTGATATCCTTCCTTTGTTATGAATCGCTATTTGTCGCCGTCTCATTATTATTTGACTACGGATTATTTTTGGAATCGTTGGAACTGTAAGACCTTGTTTTGCATCGGGTCATGTTAGACCCGATTGATCACAAGTTTGCATTTGGGTTGCGTGAAGTTGTAATAAGCTCATCGGGCTTCTTGGAATATTTGGATTCGATCTTGGCTACGTTGAATTTATATTGTTAGATTATGCGATTTTGGTTCCTATGGTGAAATTGGATTCGCTTATTCTCGTGGTTTTGTTTTGGTCTTGTTGTAGACGCCTCTACCCCAAGCCTTATCTTCGATCGATGATTATTCCATTGATTCTGTTCTTTTGATGTTGCACCTTGCGCTCTATTGATGTGTATGCTTTTAGCATAACTTTTTGGAACCATCGTTGTTCAATTGTATTTAGAATTTGATTTGATATCGACTGGTAGTCGAATTTCTTTTAGAAATTATGACGTTGAATTTGAATGTTGTATCTTTCTGCGTTAAGGATTAAGTGCACTACGGAATCAATCTATTGATTACTAGTAGTAATTAATGCTCTCCTTCAGAGTCATACTTTGAATTTGCTTAACTCTCTTTTCGACGGAGATTATGTCGGCCCAACAGAAACCTTAAGACTTTAAGGAGTAATTTGAACCGCGATCCTTGGAGCTGACGCCTAACCCTTCATTCGCCTCTCGAGAATATCAATTATATTGCTATCTCCTTATGAAAATTTTGAGCTGTACCAATATAGTCGTACAAGCTGATTTCGATTATTCTACTAACCAGTTTGCGCTCATCCTACGAAATGTTTTGCTGTTATCGAGATTTTGACCTTGTCGTTGTTTGTACACAATGGATTGTATTCTTGTTATCCTCTCAACTGTTTCATAAGTCGTTTCACATCAAGTTTCTAGTAAATCACTCCAAGATCCATGAGAACAGGTCTTGGTATGGGTATTGGATACCATCCATAGACTGGTGGCTTGAGTGAAAGAACTATTTAAATGTTAGAGGACATGTTGCATATATGCGTGATCGATTTCGACACTGGTTGGGATAGACACCTCCCATTGGTCGAAATCTCATATAACCATAGCCACGTTGTACGAGGTACTTCATGGTTGAAAATTTTCGCTCAACAATTCGTCGGATTTAAGTGGTAAATACCCAACTTGCTATCCTAAAATTGTTCATTAGTCTGTTGAGAGATTGTTTAAATCAAAAGCAAAATGCAAACTGCACACGATCATCAGAAGAGCTACGATGGATGAATGACATAAATCTTTGAGACTCCATGATTGGAGACGAAACTATGCTTAAAATCTCACCATAGATGGTGTGATACGTTTAGCAAATGAAAGTTTAATCTTCGTTGTGTTGATCCTTTTTAAGACTCTTGCTAGAGTTGGACTGGCAGCTTAGAGCTTTGAGCTACCGTCAGAGCTTAGTTGTTCACGACGTTTTCATGTGCGTAATCAGAGGTAATGCCTCATTGTTGAAAACGATTATTGTCTTTGCTGGGAGATATCCATATCGACGAACGCCTAAGCTGTGTTGAAGAACCTATCGAAATCGTGAATCGTGAAGTCAAATGACTTGAGCAAAGTCGTTTTCCTATTTTTACTGATCGGTGGAAACTCTAAGAAATATCTCGAATTCGCGTGAGAACGTGAAAATGGAATCTTGAGAAAGTATCTATATTTTTTTTTATTTCTAACGAATAACTTGAATTGAATCGCGAGGACGCGATTCCGTTAACGAGGGAAGTCTGTGACAATCCGAGATTTCAAGATATTCATTTTTCGAGAAATTATGTTCGTTTTTCATTTACGAACGTTCCCGAGCTCATTTGACGTGAAAACGAGTAAGTTATCTCGCGAAATGTGAAAATTAGACACAACGCGTATTGGCACAACCGTAAGCCCGTTAATCAATTTGTTGATTCATTACTTTAATTTCGAGAAATTAATCATGTAAATACCCGTTTTGATTGGAAAAATCATTTTGAACGTGATGGCGCAAATTTCGTAATTTTTATCACTCGTTTGATAGTCCAAACATGTCCCGAACCTTATATCTATAATATATTGCTGAAAATGTCATGTTTAGTCCCTGAGGGGACATGGGGCTTTACAAAATTCGTCCATATGATATTATAAAAGAGTTAGAAACTCTCATTTAGGTTAAAGCACTTTTGGAAGCAAACCCTAGCTGCTCCTCCCCATTTCTCAGCCGCCACCCTTCCTTCCAGTCCGGCATCACCACTGTCAGCCGCCACTCCACCACCACTTCATAACGCCATTCAAGACAAGGGTGTTTGTTTGCTTAGTTTTGGAGCAAGGGTATTGTTTAGGGTCTCGTTTGGGTTCGTGTTAGAGTGTACGAACATGGGTCCGATTCATCCTCCTCATCTCTTCTTCTCATCACGTCATCTCTTCATTCTTTCCTTTTGTTATCTTGGTAAGTCGAAAGGTTAACTCGTGTTTCCACTTTTTAATTTAAAATCCGATTAGAAAGCGAAGTGGTATGGTTTCGTGGACACAAAAGTTGTTAAAAATATTTTTTTTTCTAGTTGAAACTGCGATTGTTTTGAAACTGAGTTGAGTTGACTCAGTGAGTCGAGTCAGCTCGACTGAGTCAACTCGGACTAAAACATCTTGGTCACTTGTTTCGTGTGGTGTAGTTTCGGGTGGTAAAAACTTGATAAAAACATTTTTGGAAACTGATATCGTGTTGTATATGTGGTGAATTGGAATCTGTTATTGGCCTCGTGGTGATAAGAAATCGTTTAAAAATGTTTCTGGGTCGGTTTCGTGTAGTAAGCTTCGTTAAAAACGGGTTAAAAGCGAATTATTAGTAGTATCATGTGGTGATCGAATATTAAAAGTGGTGTTTGTTTTGTTCGGACCTGTGCACGGGTTTGGTCACCCGCTCGAGTCGGGTCAGACTCGAAAGACCATGAGTCTAGACTTGATGGTTTATTGCGATCCTTGATGTTGTTATTGTGTTAGATACTTGTATCGGGGTCACAGTTGGTCTCGCCTTGTATTGGGAGTTTGATTAGGATCCCAGCCACTAAGGCTGCTTAATATTGAATATGAAACTTGGGTTGAATCTGTTTTCCGTGTAATAAGGATTGTGTTTGTGTCATGTCGGTTACTTGGTTCAACGAAACCCACGTAGGGTGAGTTTGTTTGTCATTTATGGTACACGGATCAAGGCGAAGCCGTGAGGGTGTTTGCTGTTGTGTTAATAGGATATAGATGAGTTGCTTTTGAGTTCACGTTTTCTCGGCATAAGTTAATACCGTTTATTTGAACTGTTAACTAGCTTATAGTCAATTAAAACATTTGCGGATTCTGTTCTCTAAACAAAATATTAAGGTGCTTTTGATTATAAAAGTGTAAGAGTGTGTTTAAATTGTTAAGTTATTATATATAACATGCACTACTAATATTCGGATATCGGACTAAATTGATATACTTGGTTTCGAATTTGATACGTTTCGGAAAATATGGGAAACTGTGATTTGGATACGGTCGATATAAATATTTATCGGGTTAGTGGGTTAGAACATATTAAAGTAGTGTTATATAATACCGGTTACTGAGATAATTAACTAACGTGCTTACCGTGAACAATTGGTACGTTTCGGATACGATTCGAGATTTGGTTACTTTGGGTTTGGATACAAATTATGAATTGACAATTGTACATATATGAGATTGGTAACATTTGGACACTTGGATTGTTATTGGATTTGCGATATTAGACGTTGAACTTATTGGACACTTTGTGACTTAACGGTATAATATATTAGACTCTAATAGAATTTAATATATTAAATACGGAACACTCACAAACTATCCAATAAACTCGAGCTAATAATTACGTGAATGATAACGAAACAAAATTTATAAATATGGTAATTTCAAACTTGGTTTTTTTAAAGTCACGATTGCTTGGGGATGTTTTTTAAATGAACACGTCATGCCGAAATTTATAAAAACATTTTAAACTTATATTTTTAAATTCAAATCCCGTTTATTGTTAAAAACCTGACAAGAAATTAAACAAGTGTTCTTTTATGTAGTGAAATCCTTATTGTTTGGATTGCCAATTTAAACTTATCATTGGTTATAAAACATATTTGTTTTATGCGAGCTATTTGGGGATTATGGGTAAACACCGAAACTTACCAATTAACGCACTTCTTGGTGTAGTTATGTGTCGTTATTTTCCTAGACTTCTTTCTTGTCACTTTTTACTCGAGTCGAGTATTGGACAACTTTTGACTATTCCTCGTAATATATTGGGATATATATTAGATCTTGGTACAAGTTATGTTTGGCGTGAGTTATAACCCTCGGTGTGAGTTACATTTTGGTATACTTTTGGCGTGAGTTGTATGTAGAGTCTTGATTTCTTACCACCACAAGAAACGTTAAAACTAAACTTTTTGAGATATTGATACTGGAATTTTTGGAAACGTTTGACACGAGTACTCCACGAAAACTAATACACGCTGTCTTTCGGATATTATATTATTTTACTTTTTAAGACGTATTTTGAGATAATACGTATACTATTAGGTTGTGACGATGTAGTACCTTTGTACTTGTACTCTTTGGATATCGACGTGCCTTCCTTCACGATTTGGTTGTGCTTACTCTTTGATGCCAGTCTTGTTAGTTGTGATTCTTGCGTTGCTTCGCTTCGAGGTGAGTTCATGGCCCCTACTTTTACGTGCTTTTAAACTGTTTTGGGGGAGAATACATGCTCGTTTTTACTAAATGCAAATGATTGATTTATTTGAATACGCTATTGATAACTGATTTTGATGAAATGCGTGATTTGGTTTAAATATGCTTTTACGTGGACACAAGTGCTTGAACTGTTTTGGATTGGACCTGAAAATGTTTTTGTGAGCTATTACGTGCTAGGTTAAGGTTAGAAACCCAAGAGTTGTTATGAATTGTTACATCCTGGCTCAGGATGGTGCGAATGTTATGGATAGATCTATTGGGAATGGCCACCCCGTCCTACCAACATGGCTCATGTGGGGGACGTATAACATGTCGATTGTTAGTGTGTTTAGAGATAGTCACGGCTCGTGCTATCTAGTGATGGTTTCATGACTTAGCCTGCGTAATAGTTAAGCTCGCGTGACACTATATTCGTTGTAGTGTTTGATTTTGATATGGTCCAAGTAGCTGTTTTTGAATTATATTTTGCGGATAAATATTTTGATACTGCGAATTAGGCAGGGTATGCCTCGGTTAAATTTGACTTGTTTATGAGAATTGATTTGCACTTGAAAACCTTGTGGTCCACCTTTCTACTCTTTTGCTTAAAGGTAAACCTTGTTTTCGCGACATTGTGGGCGCCACAATGATCGAAAGGATATTTTTAACTCGTAATACTTTTATGAAAACCTATGAACTCACCAACCTCGTGTTGACATTTTTACCGTGTATTCTCAGGTATTGAGGCGATTGTTTACTTTTGGAGGCGCTTGGGCAATGGCATGGCATGGTCATAGACAACTCTGATATTTGTATTTGGGGACCGCTTATTTATTATGGGCCTATTTCCGCATTAAATTTTATTGTAAACATTGATTTTATTAAATAAATGAGTTTTCTTAAGAAAAACCTTTTTACTCTATGCTTGTGTTGTGATACCGATTAGTAGCTCCCAAAACTTGTATGCTTCCGCTAAAATCCGATTTTTGAGGGTGTTACAGCTGATGGCCCCATTGTTTGCTGTAACGATACGGTTATCCATATTATGACTGGCAAGTAACCTTTGCTCCCTTGTAGCATTCCATACTTCATCAAGTGAAGTGGTACTTAAGTTGTCAACCAATTTTTTCACTTGGGTTTGAGCTCCACTATGATCAGGCTTCGTTTTTGTGGTTGGAGTAGAAACTATTCTTGGTCCAAACCTCTTTGATGGCCTGCACCATAGGTCGTATTGTGTCGCTGAATCCAGAATTGAAAGTCGCTGAAGAAGATGGATCTGAGGATGCAAGCACTGCCATTGAGTGCACCGGAAAGTGTTATCAGATGGGGAGGAAGAAACTGCAAATACATTTGTTTGTTTTATCATCTTAATAGGCTAACGACAAATAGCATTTTTCATAAATGAACTTACCCTTTGGAGACCCATGTAGAAACAATGTGAATACTGGACTTTGATACGGTTGTTAATACAAATAAGCCGTAAAAACGTTATTTAAATTTTACGATCTTCTAATGTTTTGTCGATAACAAACGTAAAATGATTTTAACGAAACAAATAAAATACGTAAATGGTTTGAGCCAATAGTTTTCTAACACACTTACGTTTTCACATAAAACACTAAAACAAGTATAAGTGATTTTATGATTTAGTAATACATATGTACAACAACTAGTGTTTACATATTGGGCAAATATATACATAACTAGTATGTATTATAGTGGTTAAAAACTACAACCCATGGAGCATATCCATAGCCCATGATATTAACCCATACCCATTTGACTAGATGCATTGCATCTATTAGATACATTGTATCTAATGAAATACCCATGGATCAACCCATAACCCATGACCCGTGACCCATAACCAAAATACCCATGGGCAAAGAGGAGCGTCCCACGGATCCCTAGCATTACACTAGACGGATCCCTTGAGGGTGGGATCTGTGGGATCCATGGAACAGTAGACATTTTCTCTCTATAAATAGTGAGCCATTTCTTCATTGTTTCTTACCCCTTTCTCACATACTTTCTCCCTAAGTTAAAAACTCTCTAACCCCAGATCCAAGTGATCTATGTATGTAGTTTTGTTTTTGTGTGATTCTCTAGCTTCCTCTTAAAGGCGAGATCACCACCTTTGAAGTCAAGCAAGCTCAAGTCCATGAGTTGCCATGCTTCCTCATCATCAAGTCTAATGAAGTTATCTTGTTGATGGTTCTTTCTCAAAGAAGTGTAGTGTTGAAGACATAAGTGAAAGATGTCTCAAGTGTCAAGACGAAGACATTAGTGAAGGGTGTCGATCGTCCGTGTTGTAGGCATTAGTGAAGGGTGCCTAGAAGTCAAGTCACAAGACATTAGTGAAGGGTGTCTTGAAGATCTAGTCAAAGGCATTAGTGAAAAGAAGATGTACATTCGGACATGGTGTGTTTCGATGTACAAGATAGATTAGTATTGGATCCAAGGATATTGATATCCTTGATGATGTTGTAATAAGGAGTTGGTCTCCTTTGGGTTTAAGTACTGTGTAGTGTTGGGTAGTACTTCCTCCATTGTAATGGAACTCGGTACTTAGCCAAGTACCGGATAAAGGGTAGGTGACGTTGTGGTAGGTGTGGTTCACCTTGCTGTAAAGAACCCGATGGTTAGCCTAGTACCGGAAAAATTGTAGGCAACGTTGTGAAGGTTTCTCCACCATAAGGAGTCGGTGTTGTGTAGTATTTACGAACTCTCGAGTAGGTGACTCGGGGAGTGGAGTAGGGAAAGGAAGGTGTCCTTGTAGCCGAACCACTATAAATACTCGCGTTGTGGTTTTGTGCCTCTTACTCTTTATCTTTTCATTACATATTTACATTTCTATATGTTTGTTTATCAACATCCAACACACATCCAAGTAGATTGACATAAGTCATTCTAAATAGTTTACAACAAAGTTTTAATTTGCAAAACTATTCAAACCCCCCCCCTTATAGTTTTCCAAAATTGGCATCAGAGCTTCGTTATCAAGTTTCTTAAAGTTTATTGTACTTCAAAAACTTGATACGATCCGTGGTTAATTGAAAACTACAAAGAAGGTTTTTCATTAAAACAAACACCATATCTTTTAAAACTCTTTGTTTAGATGTTGATTAGATGACACCATTTTTCTTATTATTTATTCTTCATTTAATTGCACTAATCCTCTTTGTCATGTTGCTTAGTTAAATCTCATACCTACCAAGCCATAGGAATCGCTTGGTATCAAGAATACCTTCCCTAAGAAGGTATCTTAAACACAAAGGAACCGGAATTGTCTACTGACATTTGTTGTGTCGTTTGTAAAGACATTCCTAAGTGCATTAGAGGTATGAGTTTCCATTTATCTCTAAATAACATTAGCTTGATAAATAAGTATACTTACATACGTATTTATATGATTATCTTTCGTGCATATTCATGTATTACATGTAGCTTCATTAGGAAGCCTTTCTCACATACGTGTTACTTTTTCGTCTAAAGTCGTGGTTTATAAAACTTGTGTTTTATTTCATTTAATCCAAAAATCATATCCTTCTAATAATAAAACAAAATGCAAATTTCAAAAATTCCTCCTTCCCCATAAATAAACCATTCGTCGTCCTCTCTATCAAATCCCCACTTTTTTAAATCTTCCACTTTAAAAAATTACCTCTCATTCAAAATTTCATCTTCCTCTCATCTCATCTCATCTCAAACCAAAAACAAGAAGGTTCGTCATCAACATGGTTTACATCGCCCTCGTGCTCATCGCCCTAACACTCATCGCTCTTGTGTTCCCTATGATGAAATTCTCATACGGAGACATATACTTTGTGTTGTTAAACTACATAGGGGTTATATACCAATTCCTTTGTATCATTCTTAGCATTGAAATGAAATAATACTAATAGTCTAGTTTATCTAGGTTATTATTATCATAATGTGTTCGTCATTTCTTTTGATTTATATCTTTCGTATTCTTTCGTGATACATTAAAAACCATGTATGCATGCTAAAAGAAAATGTAGGCTAAAACACATATCTTGGTATAAAACTATAAAACCTATGTTTTTATTAAAAAAAAATAATAAAAAAAAAATAAAAAAAATAAAAAAACTGCTTCTGTTACTACAGATCCACTGATCCCGGTAAGTATACTAACCGGATCCCTTATGAAAGGGAACCGCAGGAACCATCCTCCTGGATAACAGTTTTTCATGCAAAATAAGAACCACTTTCATCCCAAAAAGAAATGTTCTACTTGAATGTCAAACATTAAGTGAGTTAAACGTCATTGTTAATAAACATCTTGTAAAAACGTTAGGTAATCATTGTGTTGCCCGTAATACGTCACATCTTATTAACTCCTCTTTCCTATAGGTTTCGCTATGTCGCATGAATATGAGTTTGATTTTTCACTCACTAACGTCTACACTCTTAACATCTCCCTTGAGCCCAACACACCTGGCAATCATGTCCGTGGGTTCAATAATCTCGAAACCCGTCACTTTCATGAAGGACGTATTGTTGACACCCCGCTATAATTCGAAGAAAGTATCAATACTTCCTTCCGAGCCATAGGACTAGAATGTCTTCTCGAAATTAACGAGAAAATATGTCCAAAGTTTGTATTGGAATTCTTCCGTCAAGTGGAACTCGTTCGTAAGAGGATTGCTCTCTATCTCTTTGGTTTTGGATCAAAAACCAAAATTTTGTTTTAACCCTTGGGTAATTTGCTCACATCCTCCAGATTCCAAATCATGGACAATGTGCCTTCACTGAAGATTGGTCTCTTGATTCTCTCTTCAACTTTCGTGAAGAAAATAGCTTATATTGTTCACACATACCTTCCCCGGAAGACTTGAATCGCATATTATGCAAACCCCATTACTCTGATCCAAACATTATCCATACACGGGATATCCGAGAAGAGTACAAGCCTCTTACACTCATCCTACGTGAGAATGTTTGGAGCCTTAGGGGAAATCGAGAAATCCTTTCCGCTTGTTGTGTTCACATAATGTATTGTTTGCTAACACAACAACCATACAATCTCGCCTACTTCTTCGCAAGGTGAATTGTAAATCTTCAAGGCTCAAAGAATAAACTAATGCCTTATGGATTGTTCTTGATGCGCCTTTATCATAACATCATGCACTTTCATCCTCAATTTCAAAGTTCGTTGTACGTACTTGTGATAAAGATGATGGAACCTCTAAACGCATCTCTTATGAAGACTTTCTTCATTCCTGAATCGGTAAACACTCATCAACCATTTGACGATCCATCTAGCGAAAACGCTCAAGAAATTTAGCTTTCTTTCAAAATAGGATCAAACCTTAGTATCCATGTTTTCTCAATATAACTCATTTCTTTCACGAAATAAAATATCTTGCGTTTGATCTTCCTGCTACATTAGTGTTAGAACCTCTTAGAAAAACACTAACTTTGAAATATGATGCATTGTCAAAACCCTTGCATAACTTTTGTAAAGGTTCTGCTCAGTGGAGAGACGGATCTCGGAGTTTGTGCTAGACGGATCCTTACTCTTAGGGAACCGTGGGATCTGGCAAACAGAAAATACAATTGCAATCATTGTATTTAGAAACATGTCTTTAGATCACTTCACACTAAGCTAGACATAGTGCCTTAAGACAAATTGATTCCTTTTCAAAGTTGAGTAAATTCGTACTCACGCATAACTCACTTAGATCACACTCGAAACATTTATAGATCTATTATTTCACTTAAACTCATTGCTCTTCCGCTCTCAAGCTCGCTCGTCATTTCTCACATGATCCCTCACATCTAGCTTTGGAAATCTTTCAATTATGGCAAAATTGATCATAATCATCCTTGCCTCAAAATTGGTCAAAATTGATCAAATTCTAGTTTTTCCATCTTAAACCTTTAGGATATTCTCCAAAACATTATCCTAAGTCACTATCTGATCTCTAGGATCATTTAGCTCCACTTGACACTCTCAAAATCTTTAGTGTCATCTTGGTTCATTCATTGGTACTCTTGAAAGTTCCAATTTCTTCCATAAAAGGCAATCATTAGCTAGATTACTCATTGCCCTTGAACATTTATGTACCCTTTTCATTTTAGATGCTTAGGAGAACTGAAACACTCAAGATGGCATAGGCTTTAGACCTTACAAACATCATTGTTACTCTTCTCCATCTGCTGAGAGACGGATCCCTAGGATTATCCTAGATGGATCCCTAGGATTAGCCTAGATGGATCCCTCGTTGGAGGGAACCGTGGGATCCGTATGACAGATTTATGTCAACTCTAGCCAAAACAATCATTTCAAGCTCATCTTGCTAACTTGAACACTCCATCTCATCTTAAATAAGTTCTTAGATAAGTACAACTCTGAAGTTGACTCTTGTGCATGCTAATCATCACATTCCAAAGAAGTTTAGTGGCTTAAGTCTTGAATGCACTTGCCAAATCCCTTGCTTTATAAACCACATTGTTAGGACTCCTAAAGTCATCATCCTCATCCTCACTTTCAGCACTTAGAAACATTCACAAACCTCTTTGAATCATCTCATCATGAGGAAAGCTCCAAGTAGTAACTTATCCACCAAAGAACCACCGAAGAAAATTGTTTGTGTTGTACACGAAATCTCTTCAACCGAATCATCTGCGGTCAAATCCACAAATGCAAGGATTTATCCTCCACCAATCATAACAATCCCTAAAAGGATAGTTCCCACAAAACTACCTATGCCAAACACCACCATACCTCCTAAACCAAACAATCCAATTTCCACTAAACCATCTCCACTGGTGCCTAGAGCTATTTCATTCACAACTCCACTCTCATCGCCATACCTCTACAATTTAGAGGATTTACCTCCTAGGCCGTCTCATCCTCCTCCACCGACAACATTCTCCTCATTAGGAGGATTAATGGTACAAAATCAAGGTGTTGAGTCAACACTAGCTCAGGCTTCCTTTTCGCCGTCACCATCAAATAATCCCATTTGGATTATGAGAAATTATCAAAGTCAACCACCCGACCATATGGAAGTTGACACTTCTCTACCACCATCATTCTTGGTTGAGCTATCTTCAAATGCGCCTCCACCAATCCCTCCGTCTTTTGAGGCCCCCCAACCCGCTTCACTTGATCCTTCGCATCAAGCAATTTCCTTTCTTCCACCACCACTACCTAGCCATGACAAAGATTGTTATCATTGTCAACATGTTGAAAGTTTGATACATGAAGTACGAGAAGATCAACGTTTCATGCTCTATCACCTCCTCGAACGGTTCGACAAGATTAAACCTAAACAAACTTGAGCTAGAGGATTTTAGTGGTGTCTTAGTATCAAGCGTTACTTAGATAAGTCTAGTAATTCCAAGTCATGTACCATTCATTTTCTTAGTTTTTAGAGTCATGTATATCATACCACTAGTTTTATTAAATGAAATTACATGATACTTGCTATATATCTGAGTATATGATTATGTTGTATAATACATATCTCACTTTGATGTTAACATTATTTGTTATATCACCATTGCTGAATTTAGTCATCAGCCAGATGGATCCCTGATATTTGCCTAGATGGACCCCCCAAAGGAGGGAACTGTGGCATCCGTCCAACAGAAAACTATTTTTATACTAACTTGAGTCATATTTGCAGGAAATTATGCATTATACTTGTTTTCAAACCTTTGTTTTGTAGTCATTCAATTTACACATGAAGAGTATTGACACCCTAAAGCTAGGGGGATCTTTGTGTCAAAGCTATACATTGCAAAATCACTTGCAATATAAAGATTACATTTCATGACTTCCCTTTGCAAAGTTGCAATCATCAAGGGGGAGCATATTCGTCACATAGACGAAATCTTTTGCAAACTTAGTTGCAAATGAACTAGCTTAGTATGAATTTTCTTGACGCCCTCAGATAGGGATGGACTCGTCAAGGGGGGTTAAGACGAGATCTTTTCCCGTTACTTGCCCTCTATATTATTTTTCTTTTATTTTTCTCACATGTTTTTCTTAAAACAACGTGTTAGTTTATTTTCGAAGCTCTTTTTGTTTCGACAAAAAGGGGGAGAAGAAAGTAAAAACTACAAATTCAAACTTTTACAAATTTTAGCTTTTCCTTAAAATAATTTTATGTTTTGTCATCAACAAAAAGGTGGATATTGTTAATACAAATAAGCCGTAAAAACGTTTATTTATTTTTTACGATCTTCTAATGTTTTGTCGATAACAAACGTAAAATGATTTTAACGAAAGAAATAAAATACATAAATGGTTTGAGCCAATAGTTTTCTAACACACTTACGTTTTCACATAAAACACTAAAACAAGTATAAGTGCTTTTATGATTTAGTAATACATATGTACAACAACTAGTGTTTATATGATGGGCAAATATATACATAACTAGTATGTATTATAATGGTTAAAAACTACAACCCATGGAGCATATCCATAGCCCATGATATTGACCCATACCTATTTGACTAGATGCATTGCATCTATTAGATACATTGTATCTAATGAAATACACATGGATCAACCCATAACCCATGACCTATGACCCATAACCAAAATACCCATGGGCAAAGAGGAGCATCCCACGGATCCCTAGCATTAGACTAGACGGATCCCTTGAGGGTGGGATCCGTGGGATCCGTGAAACAGTAGATATTTTCTCTCTATAAATAGTGAGCCATTTCTTCATTGTTTCTTACCCCTTTCTCACATACTTTCTCCCTGAGTTAAAAACTCTCTAACCCCAGATCCAAGTGATCTATGTATGTAGTTTTGTTTTTGTTTGATTCTCTAGGTTTCTTTTAAAGGCGAGATCACCACCTTTGAAGTCAAGCAAGCTCAACTCCATGAGTTCTGATGCTTCCTCATCATCAAGACTACTGAAGTTATCTTGTTGATGGTTCTTTCTCTAAGAAGTGTAGTGTTGAAGACATTAGTGAAAGATGTCTCAAGTGTCAAGACGAAGACATTAGTGAAGGGTGTAGATCGTTCGTGTTTTAGGCATTAGTGAAGGGTGCCTAGAAGTCAAGTCACAAGACATTAGCGAAGGTTGTCTTGAAGATCTAGTCAAAGGCATTAGTGAAAGGTGCCTAAGATGTACATTCGATATGGTGTTTTTCGATGTACAAGATAGATTAGTATTGGATCCAAGGATATTGACATTCTTGATGATGTTGTAATAAGGAGTAGGTCTCCTTTGGGTTTAGGTGATGTGTAGTGTTAGGTAGTAGTTCCTCCATTGTAATGGAACTTGGTACTTAGCCTAGTACCGAATAAAGGGTAGGAGACGTTGTGGTAGGTGTGGTTCACCTTGGTGTAAAGAACCCGTTGGTAAGCCTAGTACAGGAAAAAGAGTAGGCAACGTTGTGAAGGTTTCTCCACCATAAGGAGTCGGTGTGCTTTGTAGTGTTTATGAACTCTCGAGTAGGCGACTCGGGGAGTGGAGTAAGGCAAGGAAGGTCTCCTTGTAGCCGAACCACTATAAATACTCGTGTTGTGGTTTTGTGCCTCTTACTCTTTATCTTTTCATTACATATTTACATTTCTATATGTTTGTTTATCAACATCCAACACACATCCAAGTAGATTGACATAAGTCATTCTAAATAGTTTAAAACAAAGTTTTAATTGGTAAAACTATTCAACCCCCCTTCTAGTTTTCCACAACGGTGATATGTGACTACCTATACTTGACAAATTAATGTCCATTGGATCCGTGTCCAACCTCTTGAAACGAGTATCTATTACCAATACTTGACACAATATTCCATTGTATTACCTTCATAGACACACCTCCTTTGTTTATTCCTTTTGAATGAGGTAACAGAAGGTTGTCCAGCTACATGTCCTGTAATCCGATCAAACGATAATCTCTATGTCACTTAAATCCAAATCATAGAAATAACTATGCGCCACACTATCCAGCTTACCATTTGAACCTTGAGCATATGCAACAGAATCCATTTCAACAGGAAGTAAATGTGGCAGGCGCAGATGCACTATAAAGCAATGCCCGTCAAGTTCACGAACGACCCCCGTCGCAAAATTAAATATCATGAAATCAAGGTAAGGGGCTGAAGGTGCGGTTACAATGTCGTCAAAACCATCAGGACCGCGAATGATCCCCGCCAAAAAAAATAGTGTGAGTGGTCCAGGCTCATGGTCTGAAATTTAATGGGAAAATGCAAAGGCATGAGAATAAATTTTATTCGGTGATCCCAAAACAAAGAAACATCAAGACGATCATGACATTTTAAGCTTTTTTAACTGTTGCAAACTTCTTGAACTTCCTTCACATCTGACACGGTTACAGAGTTGGGAGTCTTCTGCAGAAAAACAATGACCAAAAATGAGACAATGTGTTAAGAGATCAATATCTTGACTCATTTTTATGTAAAAGAGCCAGTATTAGCTTATGTTATTTATATTGACAAGCGTGAAATTTATTTAGAAAATCATTGTACACATAGAACCATGTAAAAAAATCACCCAATTGTATCTTAATGCATAAAGCACTCAAAAGGCTAGACTGATATAGAAAACAATAAACGTTGTGTTCAGATATGACACATCGATGTTTATGAGTTTATCTAATCTATATATAGTATATTTCATGTTCTGTAATGTAGCAAAAAAGCACATGCAAGATTTTAAATTTTTTAGTCACATTTGACCCATTGCGCAGATGGACACAGGATTGATGGAAAGTTGATTGTAACAGACCTTGGTATGGAGGACGGATATTGTAGACCTCAGGATATGATCCCCGACAACTGATCTCAGTTTCCTAATAAACTCGTCCCTGTTTATCTTCTTGGCCTGCAAAAATCACTACAAAGGTGAGATTATTACACAAGACAGTATATAATTGAAAAAGTTTACTTACTCTAAAGGATCCATAGAACACATGTAGTAATCTCATATCATTTGGGGCTACTTTATCAGAAACAGCTTCAAAGAACTTAGAGAAAGACATCCATGGTGATTAAGGCTCCCTGGGTGTGCTCGAACCAACACCAGGACCCTTTTCTAAAGGTGAGACGTTCATATCATTCCACTTGAGGGCAGTTTTTCCCCTGAATTATAATAATATAAAACATTATGTTAGAAATCTCAAACATAATGAATAGTACCATTTTGCTTGAAGATGAATCTGGGAGTGAGGTGACTCTTGAGGTGTCCACCTCGCTATCTTCAGCATTTGTATCCCTGGCAGTAAAATAGTGAAAAGAAGTTTAAAGATAATAGAGCTAAAGCCTATGTCATGTATAGTAGAAGAGTATGAATTACAAACTTTGATTGTTGGAGACATCTTGAAACTAACTACACATTCAGGGAAGATGTGTGTGTTCATATTCATGTTCCAAATTACATAATTATTAGGAGTTTGCAAATCATCAACACCATTATCAAAGCACGGATCGCTTGGATGAAACTGTTTTGACCCAGATTGAATCAGTTCTACATTCCCCAAGATCACACGACATAATACCATATGTCGGAGCCCTTTTTTGTCAACAAAAATAAAAATCAATATAGTGACAATTGATATGGTTTCTAGACAAAACAAAAATAAAAATCAATATAGTGACAATTTACGAATATAAGAAAACAAATACATGCTTACAAATATTTTGATTTAGGGTTTCAGAGAAGAAGGATGGCAATGAATGAATTTGTGTGGGTTTGTTTTGATTTAGGGTTTTAGGTATTGTTTAGGTTACGTAAAGTTTTAATGGTTTTTTTTTGTTCTAATCTAGGGTAATTATTGTGGTATAGTTTATGTGGCTTTATCAGTTTTGACTTGAAAAGAGAATAATAAAAGTTCCATTGTTCCATTGGTTGAGATGTTTGTTAGTGTTAGTAGAGATCCCATGTTCGAATCCTCTACAGTTAATTTTTACACGAATTTAATCCGAATTTTAATTAATAAAAAGTATGCTTAAAATTTCGAAAATAAGTGCTTAGGTGGACAATTTATGATGACATGGCACTATAAGAAATTACATGGCAATGAGGTGGACATTTTTGGAATAATCTACGTGTCATGCCTCATGTTATATATAATGTAGAGATATGTATGTATATGTAAGTTAAATGAATTATCGAAGTAAAAACACTCATTATACACTTTAAGTTGTCAAAATATTCGTTTTTACGGAGTCGTGATAAGTTTATAAGTTTTCTAAACTTTTTTCCCGAATTCTTAAGTTTCAAAAAGTACGAGTTTAGTCCCTCAACTTTGGGAAAATAACATTTTCTGCCCAAAAATACTTTAAACTCCAAGTTTCGGAAATGACAGTTTCAGTCCCAAAGGTAAACTGTTTTTAGAAAATGTTTTAAAATTGATTTTACATGTTTGGTCCTTCATGTTTCCAAAGTTTCACTTTTGACACTAAAGTTTATATTTCATTTTTTTAAACTAGTTTGGCATAATTACAAACTCGCCCTTGGACTTTCCATGCACACACGTGTATGTATAAAAGGGACCTTTAACTTTCGGATATTTACAAAACATACCCTATACTTTTCATGCTTAAAGTTTTATTTGTGAAACAACCCTTTAACTTTCAAATCCTTACACTTTCCACCCGATTACCAAACAGTTTGAAAAAGTAGTCCAAAATACATGTTTCGACTTATAAATTTCATTTAACTTCTCCAAAAGCTTACTTCTAGCTTATTTTTAGCTTATGGCATATTTGTATTTGGATTGGGCCGAGTAAAGGGCAATGGGCCTCTGATTTTTAAGAGTTGGGCCTTAAGGCCAAATCGGATGCGTTTGGTTTTTGAAAATGAACGAGGCAAGGGGGTTTCAAAAGGGTTTCTAGTGTCGATTATTAGTGTGGTAATGTTATTTATGTGTCATGTGAGTTCATGATTTTGCTATACGTGACAAATGACAATGATAACGAGTGTAATGCTTGAATACTTAGCTACTTAATTTGTGATATTACTTGTGTGTAACTAGCTCAAAATACTACTAATACCAAGTAACTCATTTAATCTATCTTCTTAGGTGTTTTAAGACTTTATTGACGTGTGATATTAATATCGTACGAGGAAACAAAATAGAATGAGGAGACGAATTACTACACTCGAAATGAGTGGAGATGTAATGCGAGACTAGAGTGTACGTGCTAAACGATCCCTTGTTCTCCTTATAACCCAATACAATTTACCCAAGCCTTTAGATTTTGCGTTTTTCTTTCCTCCTTTCCTTCGTTACCACTGTGGACGATTTATGTTTCTAAGTGAGACGTGAGCGAGTATATGTGAGTGAGAGTTTGTGATGTTGTGAGTTTTATGAATGTACAAAGAGGATGGTAAGTATGGCCTTAGGATTAGTTTTGAAGGCATGGGGGATATGGCAGCTGGTTTCTAGGGGATGCAAGGCCATGTCTAATCGAGTTTAGCACAAGGGACATAGTGACCAAAGGTTAAAGATGTCAAAGATGAAGTCAAATGGTTTAGGAGTATATTATATTGACTAGGGGGATTATTTAAATGAGGATTAGGGTGGCTTAGGTGCATGTTTTGTTTCTTCTTCATGTTACATGCAACATGTGATAAAAAGGGTGATATGGTTTATTTGCTTTGTGTCATTTGGTTCCCTTGGTTTGCTTCGACTTAAGTGTAGGATAATGGTGTAGGCTTGGGGTTAGAACCGGTGGAGGCCCAAAGAAAAAACGAAATCGATTGGGCTTGGATTTGGATGTTGGATCGGACACAAGTGAGGCCCAAGGGAAAAAAACTAAGAGTAGTGGGCTTGGGTTGAGGCCCAATGGAGCTTTAGGGTGGGAGTTGGGCTTAGGCCCGGTCCGAAAATAAAAATAAATTTATTTTTATTAATTATATATTTTTATATAATTTATATATATAATTTAAATATTTAATGATATCGAGATCGAGAGGAATTTTATTCGGGTCACAACGGTATAAATTTGGGCGTTTGATTCGCGTTGATCATGTATATGCAAATGATATGCAATAACGATGATAAGAAAATGTCATGATGTTCTAAGCCGTGTTTTATTCATGTTTTAGTTGCTAATTACAAATGAAATTTTTCTGGGAGCTTACACATATGCTAATGAGTTTTGACTTAAATCTGCATAGTGAGGGTAGAGCGCGCACTTTTTAATTAATCGACTCCTGATAGACAATTCACCGCGAGACACGGTTACGTTGTATACTTAAAGAGATCCATTCTCATCTTTTAGGTGACAACTAGCTCTAATAACTACCTTGAAGATGTGAACAACCCTTGAAAAGGTTGTCAAACCCGTCAAAGTTCATGTCTATCAAGAGTTTCTCGAATTGGTACGATCTACTAAGACACATCTTGAAGACAAGTCTTTTCGGTTTGTGACATTTCAAAGCTCGTCAATTCGTGGGTTAAATCTTAGCACACTGAGATTTCATTTACTTTCCAACATATTTTAATCACATATATTTTTCTCCCCCTCAAAAATTACATATTGATGTTATTTTTGATGAAATATTGATTTAAAATATGACCATTCCGAGTTTTATGGGAAGATTTCCATTAAGAACTTTTGTTTGAACAATTACGTTTGAAAATACTCCCCCTAAAAAAGTAGTATTAACTTTTGAGGTTTTGGAAAATACAAGAGGGAATACTTGGTCCTTTGAGCAAAATTATGAAAATATTGAAAATTTGATTAATTTTAATCAAAAGTAAGAAGATTTCGCTCCTTTTATAAGGATTGTGGCACTAAAGCGTACCACAGGGTCCTTTATTGACAAGTGCGGGTTGTACACTGTTATATGAGTACAAACCATAGTATATATATTAATGAATCAAACAAACAAAATCATAGTCAAGAATAATTCAATAGTACCATATGATTACACACGACCTGCTACTTTATGAAGACGTTGGAACATCATAATCGGAAAGCTTGTTCTTCCTCCCACATAGCTCTCCAGACGCCGCATTTGATCTCGATGAAGCAACCTTTCATCAATCCTCTTGATGAACCTACGAACATCCCTCTAATCCTGAGAATTCCATCTCTTCTTCTGAATTTTACCAAACTCAATGTCCTTCAATCAATAAGCCAATCCATCACGAACCATCTTCAAAGTGGTGTCACAAAACTTGTGAATTTCATCGAAAGCCATGAAGCATGTATGATGATTCTCACTTCGATAGACAAACCCAAACTTTGGTTTATGGAAGATTTTGTACTGAGGTTCTTGATTGATTTCATTGAAGTGTAGAAGTGGTGCGGTGACGTTGAGTTGTTTTTGGTAACTTTCGACCCCGAGCTAGAGATCTTCAACACGTTCTTGGATAATTCTGCTTCGGATGAATACCAGGAGTGCAGTGATATACTTAATCTGAATATCTGTCGGAAACTAACGCATCCTTCCTTGTACCTTGATAAGATACATGTCTTCAATATCATTGAGAGAAAATTCGGGAAAGTCAACTTCGGAGAAATCGTACTCCTTTTCATCTTGTCTTTTGACGACTATCTTGGTCAAGAAGGAAAAATCTCACTTGGTATCCGTTTTGAGAGACATGATAGCAACTATCCTTTGATCATGCTTCACATCCTTGTTAGAATTACCGACTCTGTTGCTCCTGTAGAAAAGCCTTTGCCTTTCTGGCCAGTGATGGATTCCAAACAAAGCATCTATGTCGTACTCCAAAAATTTGTCCATGAACAAGTTTGTGACGTCTTCTTTGATAGCTTTGTTGGTGGAGAACGAGGCAGCCGGTATGTTGAATGTAAGGGATGTAGCATATTTTTTTCTGATGTTGCTTCCGTGTTGTAGAAACTCTATATCATTGTTGAAGAAGAATCGAAACGGGATCTTGGGTTGTTCGGGTTTTCTGATCGTCGGTAGTGGTTTGGTCCAGTCAGTGTAGTAGGGTTCATTTTCCTTTATAGAGTAATCAATATTGGACTATGGATTATGCCAGTCAATGTTGTTGGACATTGCATGGGAAATTCTGTCCAAATGATATCCCAGCTCAATTGCATTTCCGGATCTTTGTTTAAGTAAGTTGAAAGCATCATTCTTGATCTGGCGGAGTTCCCTTTTGGTCATTTTCTTGATTTTGAATTCACTCTTTAGGACTTGAACCTGTTATAGAGTGCGACCATCCACAGGCTCCTGACCTTCATCGAGAGGTGGTTGCGCCTCTACCAAGTTGTTGACCAATTCGAACTCCTCTGTAGTATCGTTCGTCTAACTAGGAGACAATAGATGGTTTCTTTCCTTTCTTTCTGGAGGATGATTCTGGTCTTGGTGATGGTTGAGGTGTAGGTTGATGTTTCGGTTGTGGTTCAGGTTGGGGCTCAGGTATATCATGATACTCACCACCAGTGTATGTAAAGTGATCACCGGTTTTCTCCATTGGTGGTGTGGTTTCTGAATCCCTTGGTTGATCAAATGGAGGTTGCTGTGTTGCTTGTTGTGTAGTGGTGGTGGTCTTAGTAGGTGGTGGTGGCATGGTTGATGATGATCCTCCAGTTTTCTTTTGTCTTTTAGCATTGGGATCCTGATCTGGGTCATCATCTTTCCTTGGTCTTTTATCCTTCCCCGCATCTTCCTTGCACGGTGTACGAAGTTGGCGAGCAACGAGAAGATCATAAAGTTGGTCATTTTCCTTGCTAAAAAATGGAGCTCCAGCGGCCATTTTAGTCACTAGCTCTGCAATCAGATCTTCCTCGGAAACAACTGGAGGCTTGACTGGCTTAGTTTCCATGACCACCGGTGTCGAAAGATCCATAACCACTTCGGCCAATGTGTTCACTTGTTCTTGAAGACGGTTTTGTTTTCGAGTCCGTGAGTGGTGTACAGCTTTCTGAATCTTGGATTTGACACGAGATATCCATGTGTCAGTCTTCTTCTTAACTGATTTTGTGGTTGATTTTGTTGTTTCATGTGTTGGTGTAGTTGTCTGTTTCCTTCTTTAACCTTTCCACTTCAGCTCTAGCAGCTTCTTTTTCAGCCTCTTTTCGCTTCATTTCCTCTGCAGCCGCATTCACATCATCATCAGTAACTCGTTCATCCTTATCGATATCGTAATCTCCTTCGTCATACATCTCCTAATCTTCACCATGCTCTTCTTCTTGTAGTTGTTGTTGTTGCTGTGTTTGCTTCATTTCGACTATAGTTGTGACAGTGACACTCTGATCCTTACAGGGTTGATTAATCGGATCGGATGGGGTTAGAGTAGTCTGCAGTGGATCTTTCGGATGTGGAGGACTACTGCTAGAACCTCCTGCTCCACCGGGTTGATAAACCGGAAAGGTTGAAGCTTGATATTCCATCCTTTTCTGATTCAACGCCTTCTGATATTGTCGTTCCTCTTCCTTCGGATCATACTCTAATTCAGAGTCATGTTGTTCTTCTTCAAGAGGTTTCTTCCCTTTATCGGCCTTGTTGGCATCATCAGAAGTTTCATATTCATCGATATCCTTGTCAAGTTGTTCATATGTAAGGCTTACAGGCTTTTCCATCTCCTTTGTGGAGTCATCAATACGAACTTCACTATAGATAACTTGTTCGTCCAACTCTGTTTCTGAGTCATCATCATGTTGTGACGTTGGCTCAGGTGAAAGTTCTGTCTTTACAACATTGACGGGAATTCTCCTCTTTACTAATCTTCTGGTTTTCTTAGACTTAGTCTTGGTTGTACTTGCAGAACTTCCAGCTTTATTGGCTCTGGTCTTGACCGCTAGAGCAACAATCTCATCCATGAACCCAATACGTTTAGCTAGAAGAGACTCCCTATAGTGTTTGTATGAAGTAGCATCTTTGATCTTATTAGTTATGAGGCACACAGGGAGTTCTGCTCCTTGTTTACGAGTGGTTGTCCCATGGAACCTATTTGATTTGAGTGTAGGCTCAGTTATCATGGTGTGCTTGTTAGGGTCATCAAGTCATTTGGGAATATTCTCATACTTCCTGAGGAGGTTGCGAATGATTAGCTTAGTGAAGCAGGATCTTGGTGCCTCCCTTCTTAAGATGCCTAGGAGGTTGCGAATCATACTTCCTGAGGAACTTGTTCGTCCAACTCTGTTTCTGAGTCATCATCATGTTGTGACGTTGGCTCAGGTGAAAGTTCTGTCTTTATAAAATGATAAAAAATAATCTTCCTTAACCTCAACCTTAGCATAGTACACTTCTTACTAGCATTCCTATTCCCCTAGAGAACGATATCAATACCCGAGGCTTACCCAATACTACACTACAACGATTAGGTTCACTGCCTAGGGTGTTGAAAACCTTGCTCGACGAAAAGGAAGTTCCTTTGACCCCGAACGCGTTGTACACGCATCAGTGCATGAAATCGTCATTGCTTCATCTTTTACGATACCTGGCTACATTCACATATAAATACACTTCTTTTGCACGTTTGCAAAAATTATGTGTAAATATAACCGATTATCATACACAAAACTAACAATAATGCTACTAAAAACGTACTCATTCTGAGAGTTATCAAATTCCCCATACTTAAGTTCTACTCGCCCTCGAGTAGGTCTAGCATTTATAAAAAAATCGATTTCAATGGTCTCAACACCGTGGTTCAAAAAATCTAACAATCACTTCAAAAGAAATAATTGTTAATTTGCTTTTAATATGTGAAAATTCTAAAAATGAACCAAATAACTTTTGATAACATAACTAAACACCTCACGAATGATTTTAGGATTTCACTCAACACTCATATATTGGTGGGTATATGTAAATCACTCAATGCCTAGTCATGATTCATGTTTCTTACCATAAGCTTGTACAAGTATCAAGACAAATAAAATAGATTCATCAAAAGGTCTTTTATTCGGGTTATAACGTTAAGGTTTTGGGTTTATAAAAGGTATGGATAAGGCATGGGATGATTTATTTAAAATGGTTTAAAAAGAAAAATAAAGTCAAGTATAAACCCCCATGTTGCTAGCCATCAAACAAACAACAATCTCGAAAATGATTATAATCGCCTCTTCTTCACATATCGATCTCCAAACACATATAACTCATTTTAGCTCATTGGCTAATCAATATACTCTATAATATAGCACGTTGGCTATACTCGTCACATAGTCCTTTTTTTTTTAACACATTCTCCACACTTCGTATGAACATACACCACAAAAAAAAAATACAAATGAGAAAGACGTCTCCTTCATCTTTGTTGTAAAATGGCACACACGAATGACAAAGTGTAGCTTCTTCATAATCATCAAAAACAATCCAACACTCCTAACAACTAGCAACAAACCAATAGACGTTGACATGGGTTGCCTAAGGTTTTAAGGTGTAAAATATTTTTGTATTTTTCTGGATTTAACAAATACGAAAAGACTGGATCGGAGGGTGTAACTAAGGGTATCTTGTGCTAAAAATGAGCACTAACAAACGGGTCCATATTGAGTGGTTAACTAATCGACGTGGTTAGCAAAAAACGTTAGATATAAAATGGAAGGTCATTTGGGTTAAATCCTACGATTGCCTCTTATCATTTGAACATATTTTTATCTCTCGAAAGTGATTTTAACCGTAATGCATAACAAGTACAAGTTCTAGAATCGACATAATCACCGACACACTCATAGCAAAATATAAAACATAAAGATGTGTTTTATACAAAAATAATCCTCACAATTTAGTGGAAAAAGGCTATAATGCATACTAGTAGATGTTATCGAATCCAAAATGAATTACTTTCGTAATTTGATGCAATTCCAAAATTTTCAAAAACCTCATTTTACCATTGAAATAACCAAGTTGTTATATATATATATATATATATATATATATATATATATATAACGTGTGAAAACAACTAGATAATCAAGGGCGAACTTCTACTAGCTACTTGAATCCGAAAATTCTACCTAATAATCAAAACTAAAAACTAAAAATTTTAAAATCGTATCATTTTTCCTATTTTCTTCCCTCCCCCATACTTAAGTTTTGCATTTTCCTCAATGTAATAAAATGAACTTCAAAGTAAAGAAATGGGAAAAGAAATAGTCAAAGAGATACCACGGGCGTAAATACGCAATATGCATATTTGGTCATAGGTACGCGCGTGAGTTTTCCAACTCCAAATATTGACCAATAATAAGCTTCCGGCATATCATCCCTGCAAACAAAACTGCAAAATATACACAACACACAAAACAAACAAACAAAACTAAAAACAATCCAAACGTACTTAAAAATAAAAAAACAAACAAAGTATGATAATAGTCCTAAAGAAATAGTTAGAGAAGGATAGAGAAAATATTGTTTCGACACACATAAGCATTGTTTTTCCAAACCACCATCCAAGTCACAATCAAATAATGATCCACATGATCATTCGTCATCCTCACTCATATCATCATCATCATCGCCATCGTCATTCTCCTCATCATCTTCGGAGTCATAATTCTCGTCCACAAACTCCGAACGAACTCTCCTTTTCTTCTTTCCGCTAGCTCCTCGTGTTTGTGACGCGATCCCTTTTCCTGAAACATTCTTCATAACATAACGAAACCAAACCGGGTTAGGGGTAAAAAAACATGATGTATTATTGTAGGATTCATAAATATAAGTTAATATAAGGGTGTTAGAACCAACGATAATATTTATAGAAGCCCCGAAAGTCAAGTTCAAAATTTGCAAAATTTCTTTACAGAACTTGGTACCGATTCGGTCGAGGTACAACCAATCGGCTCCTCCCCTGACCTTGCTCCAACCGATCGGTTGCGATTCGCAGCCGATTCGGTCGTGGGTTCTGCAGAAGGCAATGGCCTTCCAATTGACTTCCCACTAGATTTTTCCAATTCTAATTCACTCCTACACTTCATTTGAACCTCAATAATGATTTCTACAACCTCAATTCACTCTTAATTCGCTTCCAAAACATCTTCCTATGACTTGTTCATCATTCTTAGAACACAAATAATGAATCAACTTCAATTCCTCAATTAATTGTTCTAACTACAATGTGGCATCTAAAAATCACTGAAAATGCATCATCTAACAACTAGAAATCATCAATTGCAACTTAATTTGATTCAAGACTATAACCTAATTGAATCCGAAAATTCAATCAACTAATGCTCATCCAATGTTGAATCAATCACTATAATTCTTTTTGCAATGCATTCCTACATCAATTACCCACTTAATTCCAAAAGATTACATCTTAATTTGAATTCTATCAAAAACCCCCAATTCGTGACCTAATTTGCAATTCGAATAAAAAACTCAAATTAAACCCTAATTAAGCTAATTTATTGCAAATGCTTACTTGTTTAGGTGCCATGATGAACTTCCAACACTCCTAAAACTTTCAAATGACTCCTTGGTGGTCGATTTTTGAAACCCAAATGGAGGATTAGTGTGTGTGTTTGTGTGTGTTTCTGGAAAAATTGAATTTTTGGCACTTATACTTGCTTCCAACCGATCAGTCATGGACACAACCGCTCAGTTTGCATTTTTGGAGAAATTTTACCTTTTAACTTTACTTGGCCATTTTACCTCCCAAGAAAAAATTATTTTACTCAGTTCGATTAAAGATGCACATAACAATTTTCCAACCATTTGCAAATTCCATCAATATCCAAACTACTAACTCAAAACTAAATTATAAAATCTTATCATCATAAAACGTAAACTTAAACTCAAAAAGAAATTGTCTAAAATAAACTTCAAACCATAATGATCAAAATAGAAATAAAAAGAATATGGAATTCCTAAGTGCATAAAAGTAAATTCCATCAAAAGATGAAGCATAAGAAAACAAGTGCTTTTTATTTTTTCGGTGTTCCATTCTTCATCATCCCTCGAAGTATTCGTGTTTCAAGATATCTTCGCTTTGAAACTTCCCCGTTAACTCACGATTAGTTTCATGGGTCTTGAATTTCCTAACAAAGTTTCTCCCACTAGGGCATAATATGTAAAATTTCACATGCCACTCTCCATTACCTTCCTCTCTCTTGTACACACTTGCTCCTTCGGGTCCCCACTCTAAGTTTTTCAATTGCACAGGCAAGGATCTGAGAAAGTCCGTAAGCTTTTTATACACAATGATATTCTTAAAGGGATTGTAAACAGCTTCCATTGCGAGTGCTCTCTCCATTTCATCTTCTAAATCAAAATAAGGTGGGACAAGGGGACCATACATAGCATTTCCATGGTCATCACGACCTACTTCAAAACATGTTAAATCATCATTATCCAAAAATTACAAGTCATCCATGAATTCCAAAACTTTACCTCTTGGTTTGGGATAATATGTTTGTTTAGCAATTCCGTCATCAATGGTCATTGTTCCCTTTCCCATATCAATTATAGCTCCACACGTTCGAAGAAAAGGTCTTCAAAGTAAAAGAGGTAAACTCTTATCTACCTGAATATCCAAAACAAGAAAATCGGCTAAGTAAGGTTGATAACCGATTTGTACCCTTACGTTCTTAACCTCTTCCATGGCCTTGGGTTGAGAATTATTGGCCATTTTTTACTTTGATTGATTCGGTTGAGGGTTACTAAGCCCCAAGTTTTTATATAGCGGATAGGGCATGACATTAACACTTGATCCGGTGTCTGCTAATGCATAGATCAGAGTGGTACCGTTAAATTTGATTGGTAGAACAAAGTTTTCTGGGTCACTCTCCTTTCTTGGCATCCCCCTAAACAAAATTCTATCCCTTTCTTCCTCTGTTAGGTTTTTTTTTCCAAACGAGCTCTTGCCAACATCACCACATCGATTTTCTTGCGGTACATTACATAATCTAGCAAAACTTCAATGACGGGTTTCTTTTCATTTAGCTCAATCAATTTTTGCTCTAGGTTCCCAAGAATAGCCTCATTTTGCTCTTGTGTCAAAGGTTTAAAGGTGGGTGGTGAATGGGGTGGTGATGGTGAGAAATTTTGGCTTTTGGTGGTAGTGGTTGGGGTGAGTTTATTGGATGAAGTTTTCTTCCTATTCCCTTTGCCCATCTTCACAACCTCCACATTTTCATTCTTACCATACTCCATATTTCCACACAACTACGTTAGCATATCATTCACATTCTTTTCCTCCTCTATATCCGTGATATTGATCCTCATTTCACCAAGCGCAAAGTCCAATTGGCACTTAGTCGTAACTAGAAAATCACGCCCAAAACAAACATCGGGTTTGTCCGCGTTACCTCCATCTAAAACCACAAAATCAGGTTCAAAAATATGGCCATGAATATTGATTCGTAGGTTCTTGACGATTTTTCTTCCATACCCTTCATAATCTAGCCTAACATGGTCAAGTTTGTCAAGTACCGTGTCAACAATGTAATTATCCCCATATGCCATATTGAGTTGGGCATCCCAAGCACTTACTCCTTCGATACTACAAGGTGTTCCAAACCGCATGAATGGTGAGTCATACTCTGTGAGAGGGGCTTGAGTGAATATCACTACCTTATTCTTCTTGGGAACATGAACCTTATTCTCCCCGACTCCTTCTAAACACTCCGTTCCAACGGCTAACTCCTTCTTGCTCTTCTCTAAAATGTTTCCAATTTTCTCCAAAGAACTACCAGTGTCTTTGAACATTTCATTCAAATTCCTAAGATACTCCGAGATACTGCTCAAAGTATCCATATTATACTTATCTAAACAAAACAAAAACAAAAACAAAAACAAAACAAACATAAATAACCAAATTATTAGCGTTAGAGTTAGTTACAATCAAAACAAACTATAGAAATACATTCTAAACAAGTAAAGACACTTATTTAAACAAAATTCAAAAGCTAAAACTTAAAAATAAGAAACAAAAAAAATGTTAACGAGAGCTCCAACCGCTTCGGTTGGCTCAGAACCAATTCACCCAGCCGAATTGGTTGCGGGGCGCAGCCGATCGGCTCTGGTGAAAATCTAGAATTTAAAAAAAATAAAATAAATAATAATTAACTATTAATAAAAAATAATTAATTTAAAACTTTAATTCTAATAAATGTGACTACTCATTTACCCGTTATTTAAATATTAATTATACTAATTAAGCATAAATAAAACATTAACTAAACTTAAATTACCAATTATTATAACTAACTTCAACTTCTAAAAAAACTGAAAATTAAACTAAAACATTAAACTAATTAAGACACAATTTAATAAAACTTAAATAAAACAAAAAAAATAATATAATAATCAAAATCTAAAAACAAGCATAAACAAGCATTTATACTAGCCTAAAAATAAAAAAGAAGAGGAATTAAGCTAAACACTTAAACACATAACACTAGATTAACAAGGAACTAGGAATTAAAAAAAAAATTCGAGAGGTCCAACCGAATCGGTTGCTTGAGCAGCCGATCGGTTGGCCTAAAAACCAACTCTTTTAAGTTTTTCTCTTTTTGATAAAACTACTTAAACTAAACTCAAACAATATCAAAAAATACAGAAAATAACAAACCAAAACAATTCAAATCCCTGGTAGCGGCGCCAAAGACTTGATGGTCCGATCGTATGCAAGTTTTTAAAAATTTATAAACATGATTTATCCGGGTAATTACTTTAACACATATGAGCAAGTATACTCGTTCGTGATAGCAAAGGTGGGTAAGTCGAGATCGTCCCAAAGGATTAGTGTAAAGTTTGTTAAATTGTTTGAGACAAGAAAGCTTGTCATGGCTTTCCTCTAAAGTGATGCTTTTATAAAAACCAAATTAAAGAAAAATATACTTGTGTGAAGTACATAGTCAATTATCAAGAGTGTGAAGTCCAACTTGGTGTAAACTTGATGCAATGCACAAATCATAAGCAAATTATTCCCAATCCATGGTTTATGTTTTGTAAAAATCATTTTATGAATAAAAACACATAGGTAATCCTTTCGGTCCTTAACCTAATGATTATTCTTTAAAAAATCCATTTGTTTGTAAAACATTCTTTTTTAACTTGTTCTTACGAACACTTTCGGCCTTTACGTAATGAAATCATTTCTAGTCTTGTTTTAACAAGTAAATATGATGAGTGTCAATCATCATATCCCCATACTAGTTTGTCACTAACGTTTTGGAATAAAACATAAGAGAAATCCTTTCGGTCCTTTACCTTGAAAATGTTTTACCAACAAATTAAACAAGACTAGTAATTATTCCAACAAACTCATTAAACAAGAACATTTACATGCATCACATATATAAGAACACTCCTACAATTGCCTACATCCTTAAACACAAGTATACTCAAGAATTACACCATTAAAACCATAACATAACACAAGTAGTAACCATGTAATTCATATAATTCATAAGAATAGAGATTCATGACAAAGTTCATAAGAATTCATAAACCACGCGCCTCTAATCACCTTATACTACCCGTACGACTCCAAATGACTACCAAATGGTTGAGAATTGTTCTCACCAAGCTCCTAGATGTTTTACAGATTAAATAGGACTTTTGGGATGAATAAAATTGTTTGGTAATAGTCTTGGTGTAAGCCTATTACTCTTTGGGTGTGTCACACTAAACTACTAAGTCTAGGTGCAATATATGTAGCTAAGAACTTGTTAGGTCACCATATTGTAACACAAGCCTCAATATGTTAGAAATAGATAGAGAAGTGAGCGGATGAACACACACAATCACACACGTATG
This sequence comes from Chrysanthemum seticuspe, assembly GCA_019973895.1. NCBI lineage: Eukaryota > Viridiplantae > Streptophyta > Magnoliopsida > Asterales > Asteraceae > Chrysanthemum > Chrysanthemum seticuspe. The sequence continues at coordinate 178,249,179 of BPTQ01000005.1, read as the reverse complement.
ATATAAAGGAAAAGTTATGTGTAGAGTGTATTACAAAGTGAACAACCAACCTTCAAATGAAGGTTTACATGTGCTTATATAGGGAACGGAACTAGGGCAACACACCAAGTTCCCTTCCTTCCTTATTGGATATAGGCCAAGGCTTATGGGCTTTCTACATAAGCCTTGCCTTTAATACAAACGTAAAATCCTAATTAAGCAACCTATTACATGTTCATTACAAACACTTGAAATATAGTTTAGGAGTGATTCCAACAATCTCCCCCTAAGTGTTGGTAATTAATGACATAAGTAATCTTTAACCATTGTTGGTGCTGATGTAATAGTTGCTTTGACGTCTTCTGACATTCTTCTTTCTTGTTAGAAGAATTGCCTTGATTCTAACAATCTCCCCAGTGTGAGGATCTTGTTTTCTTTGAAGTTTTCAGCTTTGACGTCTTCGTTTATCTTTGTTCTTTGTTCTGGTGTGGATATGGTGATGTTATGTTGTGGTAATCTGCATCAGGTCCACTTCGTTGCTCAGGTGTCTCCACATCCTTCTCCAACATGCTCACACGCTCTTTGACGTTGGATTTCATGATTGATGTAGTTCTCTTTAGTTTTTAAACTTTGTAGATTCTTTGGCTTAGATGAAGAATCTTTCTGACTTTTGTGTTGCCTTTCGAGAGAACTTCATTTTGTTTTGTGGTTGGTATGAGCATGTGGAGAATCTGCACGATCATCTCCCAAGAGCATCCATAAGAAGAAAACATAAGAATTGGTTAGTGATAAACACCAATAGATCATTGTGGTCGTTTCTTAGAGAAATGACCACTACGATTGTTCTTCTGATGAATGTCTTGATTCCATTCACCTTGGTCGGGTGAATCAGCCGTCCGAATCCCATAAGGGACAGTTGGCATTACATTGAAAAAGTTCAAGTAATGACCGACATCTTCAGGACTCAATTCTTGAAAGGAATCTCCTTAGCGGGATTTCCAGCACTTACAAGTTTGAACTTCGAGCGTGTTAACAGGATAGTGTGAAAACACATCTCTAATTCTCGCAAAGGCTGTTCCTGAACTGGACTCCCTCAAGTAGGATAACACGATGTACCGAAGTACACCTACAGTTCAGGTGAGTCGCTGAGGTACATCGAAGCATCACCCCATGACTGTAGACCGTTTGAGACAACACTAAGCGTAACCCACAAGGAGTTACCGAAGTGACCTGCTGTCGGGGCTGTTTGATGTTGACCCTAGCAGGAGTTTCCATTCAATCACTGAGGATCACTGTTGTGAACCCCTCATAAATGTTCTCGACAGATTCCTAAGATCTGTGTAGGACTCTAGAATAGTATCACTTGCGTCCTTATTGTTGAACGACAAGTGATGAAATGTCGAGTGTTCCTAAGTGATCTTTTGACGAATCTCATGGCTCTAGACTCAATAGTGAGCTTTGGTTTTCCTAAGCGGAGACTAGGGAGAGAGTCTCCTTTTTCAATACCAACAATCTCTAAGAGAAGGCCGATAATTTTTGTAGGGTTCCCTGTGAGAATGAAACAAGCTTCTGTTGAGAGAAACTTGAGTGGCTAAGAAGGTTTAGTGCATGCGTCACTGGGTCCATGACGACTTTAATCTTCAATACACGTGTCATCTTAGTGACAGCCAGTAGCATATGTATTGAACCCGGTGTCTGCCCTAAGTTGAATAATTGGAGGGCTATTTCTTTTCACCCTTTTCTTTACTTTTCTTTTTAATTCTTCAACTCCTTCTTTCTCCGATTCTCATTTTCTCAATTTTTTTATAATCATACCTAAGGACTTCTAAATTCTAACCATTGGTGGTGTCCTTGGGTAGATCCCTCCGGCTCTGCCGGATCATAGGACGGTTATTCCTAACCTTAATCACTTTATAACACCATGACTAACCTATGTTGCCATAAAACCATTTTCTTCAAAATATCTCAAAGTGTTTATGAGTAAAAACATTTTGTACCACTGTGAGAGTTTTTATATTTAGCAAAAATACTCCCCCTCAACACGTGCTTAAGTATTTTGACAGAAATCTGCATGGTGAGGGAAGAGAGCGCACTTTGAATTGATCGACTCATGATAGACAATTCCCCGCGAGACACGGTTACGTTGCATACTTAAAGAGTTACATTGTCAGCTTTTAGGTGACAACTAGCTCTAATAACTACCTTGAAGGTGTGGAAAAACCTTGAAAGGTTTTCAAACCCGTCAAAGTTCATGTCTATCAAGGGTTTCTCGAATAGGTACAATCTACTCGGGTAAGTCTTGGAAGACAAATCTTTTCGATGTATGACAGTTCAGATCTCGTCAATTCATGGGTTAAGTCTTAACACGAGGATTCAATCACAATTTTCACAACATATTTGTATCACATAATTTTTCTCCCCCTCAAAAATGGCATATACATGTTATTTTTTATGAAATTTTGATATCAAATATGACCATTTTGAGTTTTGTGGGAAGATTTCCACGAAGAACAAAATTTGAACAAAGAGTTTAGCAAGTACTCCCCCTCAACAAGTAATATTAACTTTTGAGTTTTTGAAAACATAAGAGGAAGTACTTGTTCTTTTTGAGCAAAACTTTGAAAAAAATGAAAGTTTTGATAAGTTTTACTCAAAAGTAAGAAGCTTTCACTTCTTTTATAGGATTGTTGCACTGAAGCGTACCACAGGGTCCTTTCATTACAAGTACGGGTTGTACACTGTTATGTGTGCACAAGCCATTGTCAAATAAATACAGATCAAAAAAGGAATTAAGGAGTATCAGGCAGTCCGTCAATAACACCGGGAGTTCTCTCTGGACGTTGATAGCCTGTAAGAGAGATACTCGGTCGTCCACCCATGAAGCTCTCCAAAGTCCTTATCTGATCGCGACGAAACAACCTTTCATCAATCCTTGTGATGATTTTCTTCACATCCCTCTTGTCCCTAGAATTTCACCGTTTCTTGGACCCAATGCCTTCATGAATCTCCTTTAACCGATATGCGAGCCTGTCAGAAACCTTCTTCAGAGTGTGATCACCAAACTTGTGAAGCTCATTGCACGCCATGAAGCAATTATGGTGAAGCTCACTACGGTAAACTACTCCAAACTTTGGTTTCTTGAGGATGGTGTACTGAGCGAGTTGGTTGATGTCGGGAAGGTTTAGCAGTGGTTTGGTGAGATTAACACGTTTTTGGTATGATTCCATGGCAACTTGAAGATCTTCAACACGTTCCTGGATAACGATGCTTCTGATGAATATCAGCAATGGCTTGATGTACTAGAGATGGATGTTGGTGGAGAACTGTCGCATTCGACCATGTACCTTAGCAAGATACATGTCTTCTATGATATTGAGTGACAATCTTGGAAAATCTGCTTCAGTAAAATCATATTCCTGTTCGTCTTGGCGTTTGACTATGATTTTCTTCAGGAATGAGTAGTCCTACTTAGTAGACAGTCTGACATGCATTATAGCAACGATCCGTTGGTCACTGTACACCTTTTTGTTAGATTTAAGTACCTGGTAGCTTCTGTAGTAAAGTCTTCTTCGTTCAGGCCAGTGATGAATTCCATACAGTGCATCGAGGTCATAATTAACCACATCATCAATGAACATTCGTGTGGCTTCTTCCTCAATGGCAACATTATTAGAGAAGACTGCTGCCGGGATGGGGAAGGTGAGTGAGGTAGCGTATTTCTTGCTAACATCGCTACCGTGTTGAAGAAATTTCAAGTCATTGTTGAAGAAGTACCGGTAGGGAATCCGTTGTTGATCAGGTCGACCAATGGTGGGTAGTGGCTTGGTCCAGTCAGTGTAGTATGGAGCCTTGTCAGGTCTGGTGAAGTCGATGTTTGATTCAGGTTTGAGCCAATCAATATTGTTGGACATGGCTCGTGCTATGTTGTCGAGATGATATTTGACTTAAATGGCACTATCGGAGCTGTCCTTTAGTAGTTGAAATGCATCGTTCTTGATTCGTCTTAACTCTGCTTTCGTCATCTTCTTCACTTTAAACTTTTCTTGAATGATCTTGACATGCTCCATGGTTCGACCATCTACCGGTTCTTGGCCTTCCGGTAATTGAGGGGTTGCATCAACAAGCTTGGAGAACCATTCGTATTCTTTAGTGTTATCTTCATCCAACCAAGGTACAACTATAGTAGACTTTTTCTTCGGTGGCTTGGAGGACGATGCTTGTTGGTGCTTGGTTGATGTTGTTGATAAGGGAGGTTTTTGGGGCTCAGGAGGCTCTTCTTCATCACCACCAGTGTATTCGAAATGGTCACCAGTTTTCTCCGTTGGTGGTGGAGACTCTGAGTCCTGAGGTTTGTCGCTAGCAGGAGGACGTTGTGAAGATCTTCTGGTGGTGGTGGTCCGTTGGGGTAGTGGAGGCATAGATTTGGATTCGTCAGTTTTCTTTTTGCGTTTTGGCTCAGAATCCTTGTCTGCTTCATCGTCATTTCTTGGTCGCTTAGCCCTTTTAGCTGACTCTTTGAACGATGTTTTGAGTTGATATTCTAGTAATGCCTCAAAAAATTTAGCTTCATCAGAAGTAAATGTTGCAGATCGTTGAGACATTTGGATAACCAGTTTGGAGATCAATACCGCATTAGAGACAACCGAAGACGAGACTGGTTTGATTTCCATAACAGCAGGGGTATTAGCCAGTGTATGCTTGACGAAAGACATGAGATGTGGAAAGAGTTGTCTGGCGAACATTTCTCATTAATTCTAGGGATAGTGTCGAGAAAGAACTTGTGAGTGTAGTCCCTTATCGTCTTGTCCATTTCCCCTTGGATATCTCGATTGAGAAACTGCTGGATTTGTTCTCTTTCATCTGAAAACTCGTTTATCACGTTTTGAAGTAGATTGACTTTGTCCGCAAGCTGATTCAGTTTCTGGTTAACAACATTGCGTTTCCTTGCTTGTCTGACAGCTTTGACAATCTTTGTTTTTTCACGTGATGCCCAAGTATCGGTTGGTTTCTTGATGGATTTGGATGTGGATCTGGTGGTAGCATCTTTGGATGGTGGTGGTGATGAATGAGATGAAGAATCTGATGAAGATGAATGATGAGATGGCTCTGGGTCTTTTGGTGGCTCAGAAGTTCCTTCAGGGTTGTGATCAGTATTATCTAGGAGGTAATTATCAGCTTCTTCGCGAGCTTTAGCCTCTTCTTCAGCCTTTACCCTAGCCTCTTCTTTAGCTTTAGCTCGAGCTTCCTCTTCAACTCTTTCCCAAAAAGCTTCCTAAATGTCTTCATCAGTTATCTTTTCATCCTTCTCCTTTGCCTCTTCTTCAAAATCAAAGATGATTTCATCTTCTTGCTGCTTTTGCTCTGTTGATTCGTGAGTGGTGGTACCAGTTCCCTTATCGGGTTGATTAACCGCATCGAAAACTGGTGGGGTTAGTTCGCCACCACTTGAACCTCCAGGGCCACGAGTTTGTTGAAGGTTCAAATCCATAGCAGCATGTTGAATCCTTAAATGCTTCAGTGTTTTGTGGTAGTCTTTCTCCTCATCCTTTGGTTCTTCATCTGAACTCTCCTCTTCTTTATGCTCTGCAACTGGAGTTTTACCCTTGTCTGATTTGGGACTAGTTGGCTTGTCAGCAATCTTTAGTGATGTTGTATCATTAGTAACAGATTCTGAGTAGTGAACCTCCTCATCAGTTTCAGTATCCTCGGAGTCTTGATCCTCTAATTTAGGTGCCAATTTAGGATTAGGAATGGCACCCTCAGATGGAACTTTGCTTTTTCGTGGAGGATTCCTCTTAGGATACTTACGGGTACTCCCAGTGCTTGCAATACTTCTAGCACTGCCTGATCTCCTAGTCTTCTTGACTGGGATGGCGGAAGACTTTTCATCCATGATTCCGACTTTGCCTAATGCCACTTCTTCTTGATATCGTGAATACGATTGAAGACTTTTCATATCATCAGTGAGAACGCAGTCTGTCAGAACTACACCTTGTTTTTTTGTTGATGAGTCTTTGAATATGACAACATTTAATATAGCGTCGAACAACATAGAATGATGGTTGGGGTCATCAAGTCTCAAGGGAATGTCCAAATTATTCCCATGTATCTTCTGGATCAACAACTTCGTGTATCTGATGAAAGGAACCTTTGTGCCAGGTTTCTTGAGGTGAGACATCATGTCTTCCCAGATCAGACTTGCATAGTCTATGTGCATTTTGTTGACCATGCCCCAGAAGATTTGTAGGTGCATTAGCTTAGGATGCTCATGACCGCTGTCTCGTCCGGAAACAGACTTGGCAATCATGATGTATAAAGTTCTCCAAGGCTGAGGAATGTTCTTTAACTCGACTGAAGAATGCTTGGTAATGATTCCTGCAGCTTCATCATAGCCAATATCGACCATGAATTGTAGTGTAGCCTCTCAGTTGGAATTGGCACATACTCAGCAGGCTGGATAGCAGGGAGCAGAAGAATAGCTCGTATATCAGCAACAGTGACGGTGACCTGCTTATTATTAAGAGTAACCGTGACAGCATCTTGACCATCCACCTTTTTCATTGTATGCCAAAATTGGTGAATGTAGATATCTGGCACAGTTGCAGAGTTTGTGAGCATGTTTTTGTAGGGATGAGTCTTGAGAATATCCACAGCAATTTAGCACGAAGATTCAGAGCAAGTGAAGTTCTCAAAATCAACTTTGAAGTTGTTCTTTCCAAGCTTCATACTATAACCAGTAGGGAATATGTCTTCCATTATTAGCTCATTTGGTGCGTTAACATTTTCCACGGTGATGTCCATATCGTGATAGATTTGAAGTTTATAACACGGATTGGAAGATGAATTATAGGTGTGGGATGAGGTTGTTGAAGAATTAAATGTATGAAATAAATGTGAAAGAAAAATTAGGTGGGGAGTTTTGTTAAATTTTAGTTTAAACTTTTGACTATTATGGCCCCTCCACCTTAACCATTTTCAACCACGGCCCATAACTTCCATTTTTGGTTAAGCAAGTAGTGAAAGTTTTGAAAGAAACTTGACGACACTCCCCCTCGACTTTAAAATTAGAGAAATTTTACAAGTTTTAGTCAGAGGAGAGTTTTGAAACAAGAAACGAATCCACCATGATCAAAGATACAACCAATAATAGGTAAAATGCAAGTACAAGGTTTTATGAAACAGAAAATATTTACTTTTTCCCCCTCCACAGTTGTCCGAGAAAATATTGAATTGTTTTAAAAGAGCAAAGTGTTAACGGAAGATTTGTACTTGCAATGTTGAAAGAAATTTAGATAGAATAATATTTTTGTATTTTATAAATTTTATCTTTTTTGTATTTTGTTTTTGAAAAAATATTTACAAAAGAGGTTTTTGGTGTTTGACTGGTTTTTAAGAATGTGTCAAAAGTTCGACCAGTTCCTCTGGAGTCAAACACCTCATACCAATCCGATGGATCAACTCAGTAAACCTAGCAGGAGCTAAGGCTTTGGTGAGAAGGTTTGCCAATTGGTGTTCAGTACCACAAAATATAATTCAACAGTACCCTTTTCCACATGCTCCTTTATGAAATGATATCGAAGATCGATGTGCTTGGATTTCGAATGTTGGACAGAGTTGCACGAGATTGCAATAGCACTTCGATTGTGGCAGTACATCGGGATTTTGTCAAATACGTAACCATAGTCTTTGAGTTGTATTCTCATCCAAATGACTTGAGCACAACACGCCGACATGGCTAGATATTCTGCTTCGGTTGAGGACATCGATGTACAATCCTGCTTCTTCGATTGCAATGACACCAGTTTATCACCAAGAAATTATAGAGCACCTGAAGTACTTTACCGAGAATCTAAGCAACATGCGTGGTCAGCGTCTGAAAAAGCTATTAGTTCAAAAACAGAATCCTTCGGATACCAGATCCCCAAATTAATGGTTCCCTTGACGTATCGGAGGATTCTTTTAGCCTCTGAGAGGTGAGTTTCAGTTGGTCTCAACTGATAACGGGAGCAAAGATATACAACAAATAAAATATCAGGTCTACTAGCTGTTAGATACATGAGAGACCCAATAATACTTCAGTATTTGGTAGGGTCAACCGATTTCCCATGCAAATCAGCATCCAGTTTCTTGGTATGTGCCATAGGTGTGGCATATGTATCACAGTTTTGCATTCCATGTTTGTTTAAAATTTCAAGAGCATATTTGGATTGACTCAGGAAGATACCACGGGGTGATTGATGAACTTGCAGTCCTAGAAAGAACGTTATTTCACCCATCATGGACATTTCAAAGTGTTTTTTCATAAGTTTTGAAAAAGCGTTTGAGTACTTTAGATGTGTTGACCCAAAGATGATGTCATCCACATAAATTTGAACGATTAAAATGTGTTCCCCGTGATATTGTGTAAACAGTGTTGGGTCGACCGATCCTTTGACAAAATTATGAGATATGAGAAAGGATGACAACGTATCATACCACGCCTGGGGGGCTTGTTTGAGACCGTAGAGAGCCTTGTTTAGTTTGTAGACGTGATTAGGGAACTCTGGATCAACAAATCCTTCTGACTGACTAACATAGACCATTTCCTTCAGTTTACCATTCAGAAAAGTTGTTTTAACATCCATCTGAAAGACCGTGATGTTCATGTGAGCCGCGAATGCTAGAAAAATCCGTAAAGCCTCAAGTCTAGCAACTGGTGTGAATGATTCCTCGTAGTCAATCCCCTCTTCTTTTCTATAACCATTAGCTACTAGACGTGACTTATTTCTGATAACCGTACCTTCAGCATCCAACTTGTTTTTCCAAATCCATTTTAGACCAATAACATAGACCCCTGTTGGTTTTGCAGCCAATTCCCATACTTCAAGACGTTTATACTAGTTAAGTTTTTCTTGCATGGATTCAATCCAGTTGTCATATGTCATGGCTTCTTTAATATTTTTGGGTTCAGCTTGGCAGACGGTAAGTGCATAAATGCAATGTTTACCGTCGGTCTGAAGGCGTTGTCTAGTTACGAATGGTTAATTCGGGTTTCTAATAATGTTCACAAGAGGATGGTCTTTAGTCCAACAATGTGTTGAGGGTTAATGTTGATATACATTGTGCAAATTAGGAGGATTCAAATGGTTTGTGGATGATTCCGCAACATCAGAAGTGGCAGTATCATTAGCAAAAGGATTGAAGAACGCATTTGGATCATAATCTGCAGGTGCAGGTACGTCATGGTTCAGAAGATCATCAGCTGGTTCAGCGTCATTGGATGCGGTTTGTTCGACTGTTGTTGTAGAATCAATCGGAGGTGCTTCTTCAACAGTTGTTGTTGTTTCAGGTGTATCAGGTATTGGATTATTATGAGGTTGAGCAGCGGAAACATTTGATACATCTGGAGCACGTTGATCAATATCATCACTAAACAGAGGAGCAAATAGTTGTTCCATTTGACGTCGAGTAAGCTGTAAGCTTGATTCAGCTGATGATTTGGTTTGGGGGAAGTTTAGACGGTTATGTCCGGGTTCTAAGCTGTTTTGCTCAGAAGCCATTTCTGTAAGCTCATCGAAATTGACATGAATCATTTCCATAATCTCCCTTGCACGACGATTCCAGATCCGGTAACCCTTAGAGTTTTCACAGTATCCAACGAAGACTCCAATGTCAGCTTTAGCCTTGAGCTTACCAAAGTCATCACGATCATTATTTGGGTAACAAAGGGATCCAAATACGTGAAAGTGTTTCAAATTCGGTTTACGGTTGTGAATAAGCTCATAAGGTGTTTTGTTGTTGCGTTTATTAATCATTGAACGGTTCTGAGTGTAGCATGCAGTTGACACGGCTTCAGCCCACAAGTAATCTGGAAGTTTTGCATTTATCAACATCGTTCTTGCAGCTTCCACTAACGTACGGTTTTGTCTATCAATAACTCCGTTTTGTTCTGGTGTTTGTGGAATGGATGTTTGATGCTCAATTCCCACTTTCTCATAATAATCATGAAAAGTTTGATTCACAAATTTAGTCCCTTTATCTGTTCGAATTTGTCTGACTGTATTCCGGAGCTGAACTAGAATTTTCGTGAGAAAGGTGATGATCATCTGTGGAGCTTGATCTTTACTTCGAAGAAAATAAACCCAAGTCCATCTTGAGTAGCCATCGACAATTACCAAGATGTAGCGTTTGCCGTTAATCGTCTGCACACGCATCGGACCACACAAATCCATGTGAAGAAGATGAAGCACATGTTGTGAGCTGTGTTCCACCTTGGAAGGAAAGTGAGCACGAGTGCTTTTCCCTTGTTCACAAGCTGAGCATATGTGATCTTTAGAATACCGAAATGTTGGGAGACCTTCAACAAGTTTGTAACGTGCAAGATTGGTTATGGTTTGAAAGTTTAAGTGTGAAAGACGACGGTGCCATAGCCAAGATTTTGTAGATGTTGCCTTAGAAAGTCGACAGATGGGAGATGAAGCAATCATGTCTTGCATTGAGATTGTGTAAAGACTTGATGTGCGGTTTCCAGAAATAAGATCGTTTCCTTGTAGATCACGGATGAAACAAGTTTTGTCCCGAAAAGCAACTTCCAAATCTCCATCACAAAATTGACCAACTGAGAAGAGATTGTGACCGAGACCTTCCACATAATAAACCCTGCTAATTTCGATGTTTCCATTTATGTAATCTCCGTAGCCCATGATAGCTGCGAAGTGATCATTCCCGAACCTGACAGTGCCAATGAACTTTGAAACAAAGTTTGATAACAGTTTGAGATTGCCTGTCATGTGCCGGGAACATCCGCTATCAACAATCCAGAGTATGATTTGTATCACCTGCATTACACACAGACGACACAGGTGGAATAGAAGTAGAGGTGGAACCCGAAGAGTTAGAGGGTTCCGTTACAGTTACAGACGACACACACATGTTAATGATTTTGGGAATCCATTTAAATCCAAGTGTATTATGTAACCATTTCTGCCATCTCTAACTAGTCTTAGCTTTGGTCTTAGTGAATGCACTAGGTGATAAGTTCTTCCTCGGAGGTGAAGGTGGTTCTATGGATACATCAATGGTCGTAGTAGAAACATTAGTAGGCGGTTTACCTAGCACAGACTGTCACAATTCTCAATTTCCGGTCATTTCTCAAACTCCATATTCATCATTTCATATCAACTTATGCATGGGTTTTGCCTTTTTCATTAAACGTTTATTTTCTTATTAAATAAACGCTATCGCGTAATTAATTATTTTGAACAATTGATCCGTTACTTCCAAAAATTTATCACAATATATTTTTATACTCATATTAAGTTTATAAAAATATTATTATTAGTTTACCCAGTGTTTTAAATTTATTTCGCATATAAAATGTTATGTTTATATAAATTACGACGGTTTTCTTAAATTCAACCCGATAAATATTTATTCACTCAAATTTTGCAAGAAATATATTTTTATAATTTTTATGACCTCAATACATTTTATTTTGTTCCGTTAAAATCTATTTTTAGTTAACGCTACAATTAATACCTAATTAGATTTACTTAATACAATTTATACTTAAACTAATGATATATTTTACTACAAAATACACCTCAAGCCCCCCCCCCCTCTACCTATGGCCGGCCACCCTTTACAAAATGGGTTATCAATTTGGTTTTTGCAACTAGACATAACACCTATACAAACTAGAAAGAGATATTTGTTATATTAACTAATATCTTAAGCAAATAAACATACAACACTTTTCTACAAGGTGAAAAACTACCATATTTCTCTCTTCTCCATCTTAGTGGTCGGCCAAGCTTAAAACATCAAGAGGAATCCATAATTTTTCAAGCTACAAGTGTTTACAAGATCCATCTTGTGTTCTAATTAAGGCTTAGGATTAAACCTTGAAGATCAACTAAGTTTTCTATCACCTAAAAACTCTTAATTCATTCAAGTAAGAATTTTATTATTTTTATTACACATTCATATTCATATTTATGTTATTTCATCATTTTTGCAAGAATCATGCATGTTACATATGAGTTTATACGACTTTTAATGTTTTTATTACTTATATTGAAATATGATTATCCTATAAATTATCCCTTGTATCATATTATTTTTGATGATGTCTAGGAACCCATGATACCTTAAGAAGGTGTATGGTAGGATTAGAATAGCTTCGGAGTTGTTTTGAATGGGTTAGAATAGGTATGGCGCGAGAAAAACTCATTTCGACAAGTTTTAAAAAGGGTCTGTCCTTATTTTCGAAATCTGGAAAATCCGACAGTAGGTAAATATTTTTGGCCTAGATATTTGGAAAATATACTTTAAAACGAAAACGTGGCCGCTTGAACGGATTAAAACCGAGCTATAACGAAGAAGTTATGAATTTTTGAAGTTTGACGACGAAAATTAATAATTCCAGAAATTTCAACATAAAAATGTCACCCTTTACGAGTCAAAAATGAGGCTTAAGCGTTATTAAATGTGTCGACTTATCAAAAATATATTAGTATACTTTGACACGAATCTAAGGACATATAAAACGTAGAAAACGGTCTTGTAACGATTAAATTACACGCGATAAACGAAGTTCCCGTAACTTTATTCTATTAGCAAAATTAATATATTTTCTATTAAACACATACTACGGCAACGAGGGACCATGTTGAGGGTCGTTTTTAACAATGACGGAGTACTTTTTATAAAGTGATGTCTTCTAGTAAAAGTGAGTTCGCCAAGTATATTTTCCAAAATGTCAGACCGTTTGCCTAGCGGAGTTGTAATGAATTAATTATGGTCACTCAAACTTTGCCGAAAACCATCCTTTAAACTATACTTTGGACTAAAGTATCATACTAAACCTATATTTATCTCCATGATCGAGACCTCTAGGATGTAAACTTAAATGCTAAAACTTTGAGATAATGATACAAGCTTTCCAAAACTGTTGAGTTCGTTTCCTAACACTCGGTGTGCACCATTTTGCGACTATCGTAGGTGGTTGTTTCAGCGTAACTACTTGTAAAGTATTTTAATACGACGGGATGTCATAAACATATATTTTGACGATAAACATTATTTCCAAAACGTACAAGTGGTATGGATATCATATGAGTTTGCATGCACGACATTGTTTCATGATTTACATTAGAACATATCATTCATAATAGGTCACGGTCAGAGGTTGCGCCTCATTTCAGTATTGCCATTATATCATCATTATCATTGCAACAGGTGAGTTCCATAGCCCCACTTTCAATTGTTTTTATACTACTTTTGGGGGAGATACATGCTCAACTACTTGCTTTTACAAATACAAATACTCAAAACATTTACACTTTTATGCTACGCTATACTTTTTACACTTGATTGCATTATACTTGATTGCGTTATACACTTGATTGCATTATACTTGATTGCGTTATATACTTGATTGCGTTATACTTGATTATACTAAACTTGAAAGTCTCCCAACATACACTGAGCAGTCCCCTCGTTCGCATGATAAGTCTCTTTGGATAACACACGCATTGAGTTTCGGAGATGAAGTAAAACTAATGCTATTACTTTCCTTATGAGCAACACAAAGTCTCCTTGGATAACACACGCATTGGGTTTCGGAGATGAAGTAGAACCAATGCTATTACTTTCCTTGTGAGCATCATACCCACCTGAGGTTTCTGGAGATGGAGTGGAGACTCATGGCTAATTGCATAAGTTTTGATGCACGTGTACGTGATCAATATACTAGTTACATACTTAAAACATTGATACTTTTAACTACTATGATACATGCATACATGATTGACGTACTATTTTTAGCAGTGGGTTGTAAACACACAGGTTGCAAGTTTTGTATGGGCGGAACTTGGAACTGAGTGGATTTACAATGCCTTTGCTTTGTGACCTCATTTGACAACGTGTGCTTGAACATAAACTATACATATTTTGGCAGTGGATTGTGAACACACAGGTTGCAAGTTTTGTATGGGCGGAACTTGGAACTGAGTGGATTTACGATGCCTTTGCTTTGTTGTCTATTCTATATGACCAAAACTTTGCCTTTGTTGCATGAACGCTCTTTAAAAGCTTTACTTGTTAACCAAACTCTATGAACTCACTCAACCATTGTGTTGACACTTTTAGCATGTTTTATCTCAGGTATCTAAGGCATTCACTTCATGGCATGCATATGGACATATCATAGTGTCGTGGTGACGACGCGTCACACATGGGATTTATGAACTTTAAAAACATCGTTTGGCTTGTATCAAATTTATTTCCGTACATATTGATTTAATTTGGGACCTACACTTTGTAAACTCTGAGTATTTTACTAAATCAAACGATGTATTTTCCAAACGACACTTTAGGTCGTTCGATATAACTATAACTTTGATGCTATGACTGTCATCCCCCAGGAATTCCATTCCGCTGCAAAACAGGTAATTTGGGGGTGTGACAGATTGGTATCAGAGCATCGGTTATAGAGAACTAGGTTGCATCATTGACCCTAGACTATAACTACATCATCATAGCATCTCATCATATCATTATAAGTGCACATTCTTTATACATGCGGACTTATGACTCAACACCAAACATCATATGAGTCGATTAGTCCAAGCATTGCATAGTTACTCCTAAATTATACATAGCCTGATCACCTATATCTAATTCAGGAAGAATCATGCAATGAAGGGAGTAGTAGTCTCATATGTGTAAGCAATCCCGTAATCGAGCCAAATTTTCAAAAGATTTTCTTCAAACCACTTGTTTCCAGTTTGATCCGAGTGACAGTTCTTGTTTGATGAGTTGCAATGATCAAGCTAGAAACAAGTTGTTACCTAAACCGATTTAGCCTAATCGTATGACAGTTCTTGTTTGATGAGTTGTAGGATTAAGTAAAAATCGGTTACCTAAAAGTCTTTTGAAAATTTTGCTCGAGAATGGGAAAGCCTGCCTCATCGAGCCTAATCATAAGGGAGCATGTCTTTAGAATGGGATATAGTCACGACATATGCATGAGCATTGACATAATCATTTAGACCATATACGAGCATGAACTTTTAGAACCCTTGTCGCGGTTTGGGCCATAGTATCATTAATCGAATCACGAGGACGTGATTCCTCTGACATGCGAAGAATGTCACAATTCTCAATTTCCGGTCATTTCTCAAACTCCATATTCATCATTTCATATCAACTTATGCATGGGTTTTGCCTTTTTCATTAAACGTTTATTTTCTTATTAAATAAACGCTATCGCGTAATTAATTATTTTGAACAATTGATCCGTTACTTCCAAAAATTTATCACAATATATTTTTATACTCATATTAAGTTTATAAAAATATTATTATTAGTTTACCCAGTGTTTTAAATTTATTTCGCATATAAAATGTTATGTTTATATAAATTACGACGGTTTTCTTAAATTCAACCCGATAAATATTTATTCACTCAAATTTTGCAAGAAATATAATTTTATAATTTTTATGACCTCAATACATTTTATTTTGTTCCGTTAAAATCTATTTTTAGTTAACGCTACAATTAATACCTAATTAGATTTACTTAATACAATTTATACTTAAACTAATGATATATTTTACTACAAAATACACCTCAAGCCCCCCCCCCCCCCCTCTACCTATGGCCGGCCACCCTTGACAAAATGGGTTATCAATTTGGTTTTTGCAACTAGACATAACACCTATACAAACTAGAAAGAGATATTTGTTATATTAACTAATATCTTAAGCAAATAAACATACAACACTTTTCTACAAGGTGAAAAACTACCATATTTCTCTCTTCTCCATCTTAGTGGTCGGCCAAGCTTAAAACATCAAGAGGAATCCTTAATTTTTCAAGCTACAAGTGTTTACAAGATCCATCTTGTGTTCTAATTAAGGCTTAGGATTAAACCTTGAAGATCAACTAAGTTTTCTATCACCTAAAAACTCTTAATTCATTCAACTAAGCATTTTATTATTTTTATTACTCATTCATATTCATATTTATGATATTTCATCATTTTTGCAAAAATCATGCATGTTACATATGAGTTTATACCACTTTTAATGTTTTTATTACTTATATTGAAATATGATTATCCTATAAATTATCCCTTGTATCATATTATTTTTGATGATGTCTAGGAACCCATGACACCTTAAAAAGGTGTATGGTAGGATTAGAATAGCTTCGGAGTTGTTTTGAATGGGTTAGAATAGGTATGGCGCGAGAAAAACTCATTTCGACAAGTTTTAAAAAGGGTCTGTCCTTATTTTCGAAATCTGGAAAATCCGACAGTAGGTAAATATTTTTGGCCTATATATTTGGAAAATATACTTTAAAACGAAAACGTGGCCGCTTGAACGGATTAAAACGGAGCTATAACGAAGAAGTTATGAATTTTTGAAGTTTGACGACGAAAATTAATAATTCCAGATATTTCAACATGAAAATGTCACCCTTTACGAGTCAAAAATGAGGCTTAAGCGTTATTAAATGTGTCGACTTATCAAAAATACATTAGTATACTTTGACACGAATCTAAGGACATATAAAACGTAGAAAACGGTCTTGTAACGATTAAATTACACGCGATAAACGAAGTTGCCGTAACTTTATTCTATTAGCAAAATTAATATATTTTCTATTAAACACATACTACGGCAACGAGGGACCATGTTGAGGGTCGTTTTTAACAATGACGGAGTACTTTTTATAAAGTGATGTCTTCTAGTAAAAGTGAGTTCGCCAAGTATATTTTCCAAAATGTCAGACCGTTTGCCTAGCGGAGTTGTAATGAATTAATTATGGTCACTCAAACTTTGCCAAAAACCATCCTTTAAACTATACTTTGGACTAAAGTATCATATTAAACCTATATTTATCTCCGAGATCGAGACCTCTAGGATGTAAACTTAAATGCTAAAACTTTGAGATAATGATACAAGCTTTCCAAAACTGTTGAGTTCGTTTCCTAACACTCGGTGTGCACCATTTTGCGACTATCGTAGGAGGTTGTTTCAGCGTAACTACTTGTAAAGTATTTTAATGCGACGGGATGTCATAAACATATATTTTGACGATAAACATTATTTCCAAAATGTACAAGTGGTATGGATATCATATGAGTTTGCATGCACGACATTGTTTCATGATTTACATTAGAACATATCATTCATAATAGGTCACGGTCAGTGGTTGCGCCTCATTTCAGTATTGCCATTATATCATCATTATCATTGCACCAGGTGAGTTCCATAGCCCCACTTTCAATTGTTTTTATACTACTTTTGGGGGAGATACATGCTCAACTACTTGCTTTTACAAATACAAATACTCAAAACATTTACACTTTTATGCTACGCTATACTTTTTACACTTGATTGCATTATACTTGATTGCGTTATACACTTGATTGCATTATACTTGATTGCGTTATATACTTGATTGCGTTATACTTGATTATACTAAACTTGAAAGTCTCCCAACATACACTGAGCAGTCCCCTCGTTCGCATGATAAGTCTCTTTGGATAACACACGCATTGAGTTTCGGAGATGAAGTAAAACTAATGCTATTACTTTCCTTATGAGCAACACAAAGTCTCCTTGGATAACACACGCATTGGGTTTCGGAGATGAAGTAGAACCAATGCTATTACTTTCCTTGTGAGCATCATACCCACCTGAGGTTTCTGGAGATGGAGTGGAGACTCATGGCTAATTGCATAAGTTTTGATGCACGTGTACGTGATCAATATACTAGTTACATACTTAAAACATTGATACTTTTAACTACTATGATACATGCATACATGATTGACGTACTATTTTTAGCAGTGGGTTGTAAACACACAGGTTGCAAGTTTTGTATGGGCGGAACTTGGAACTGAGTGGATTTACAATGCCTTTTCTTTGTGACCTCATTTGTCAACGTGTGCTTGAACATAAACTATACATATTTTGGCAGTGGATTGTGAACACACAGGTTGCAAGTTTTGTATGGGCAGAACTTGGAACTGAGTGGATTTACGATGCCTTTGCTTTGTGGACTATTCTATATGACCAAAACTTTGCCTTTGTTGCATGAACGCTCTTTAAAAGCTTTACTTGTTAACCAAACTCTATGAACTCACTCAACCATTGTGTTGACACTTTTAGCATGTTTTATCTCAGGTATCTAAGGCATTCACTTCATGGTATGCATATGGACATATCATAGAGTCGTGGTGACGACGCGTCACACATGGGATTTTTGAACTTTAAAAACATCGTTTGGCTTGTATCAAATTTATTTCCGTACATATTGATTTAATTTGGGACCTACACTTTGTAAACTCTGAGTATTTTACTAAATTAAACGATGTATTTTCCAAACGACAGTTTAGGTCGTTCGATATAACTATAACTTTGATGCTATGACTGTCATCCCCCAGGCAAAACAGGTAATTTGGGGGTGTGACACAGACTTGGAAGCATTAGTGGGCCTAGAGGTATTTCGTTTTCTATTGTTCCGCTTACGAAATAAGATAGCATTAGCAACACATTTATCATGACAACCAGAAAACATGCTTTTATGACAACCAACACAAGATGCTTCAAACATAACATTCAAAGTACTTAAAGGTTCAGCATTCGTTACATCACTTTTTCTATTACATTTGTCTAACGCAATGTCAAAAGTGGGTGCAAATTGAGTTTTTCAAAGTCCTAAGGTGTTCTTCTACTTTAGAGGTATTTATTGTTCTTTTCTTACGTCCAACTTCCTATTCTTCCTTGATTTGCTCTTAAGCTGTGAAGTGCTAGCGTTGGGAAAAGAGGCAACTATTCCTGTTTCAATTTAAGGAAGCACATTAGTATCTTGTGGTTTGTCATTGGGCGCTCTATTGTCAATTTTAAACATTCCTGGGGCAAGTGCATTTGTGTTACTAATCTTATCTTGCTTAAGTTTCACCAACTCTGCTTTTAGATCATGGATAGTGTGTAACAAATCTTGATTTTCAGAGCGAGTGTTTCAATTTTGTCGTAAAACATCTTTGGTATATGCAAGATGATCATCAGCATCTTTAGACGCTTGTGCACGAGTCTTTTTGAGCAAATCAAATATGACACCATCATCTGTTTTGACTTTGGCAATTTCTTGTTCATATTTTGAAATTTGACACTTTAAAGACACGTTTGCATCATCCAGTTGTTCTATTTTTGGATCAAGAGATTTTGAACGCAACTGGTTGATCTTGTTTTGCAAAGAAAGTTCACAATTTTGACAATCTTTTTGACACCATTGAAGACGACGTTTTGCATTGGAAAGCTCATTTAACAATCACTCATTTTCAATTTTTAAGGACTTGATTTGTGACACAGTATCGGTATTCTCAACACTTTCAACAGAATCAACAGAATCAACAGTAATATAATCAAATGCATATGCACCAGAATATAATAGCGCAACATTAATGGTATCAGCACAGATAACATCTTCCAAGAGTCGGTCAACATGATTTCTTAACATTTTCTTTTTACGTTTAGTATTAGAAATCGATGTTTCTGTTTGCTCGAAAACTGTTTTCATAAGCCCAATCTCCTTTTGAAGTTCCCGTTCCCAATAGATTACACACATTTTTAAATTTCGGACATGTGGTAAAAGGCCTTTATGAAAAATATATCTTTGTTGTCGCGCAAATAGCGATTGAAAATGTTCAGCTTTTATTTCAGAATTAATTTCAATTGCATGTTCCAAAATTTTGATGTCAGACATGAAAGTGTCAAAGTATTTAAGAACCTGACATCGTTCAGCTAATGGCTTAATTTCACTAAAAGAAGGTAAAGGACCATTAATTTGTGAAACATTGGATTAGGGACCATCATTAGAAGAGAACTCAGAGTAGGCGTGATAACCCAAGGTGTGTTAGAATTATCCTGTTGTGCGACGAAAGTTATGGCTTCCGAATAGTTAAATGGTTTGCAATAAACAACATTTTCTATTTTTGACCGACTCTCGTCTTCTGCATCTAATTCCTCCATACGATTATATTCAACAACACTCATAATAGAATCATCAATTTTGTGTTCTGCACTGTAGACTTGAGGATTTTGTTTGAATGCTCTATGTGAAAAACGTGGTTTGTAATCAGCAAGATTCGGTCCATATCCATTTGGATTTGGTTTAAAAGTAAACTTTTGAATAGTTGTGATTGACTCACCATGTTTATAAACAACATTTCGAAACTCTTTGATTTTGTTTTGTAAGTCGACAATTTCCTCAAGATAGTCATCTATTTGTTTCCTCGTTGTATTCACAAAACTGTCTTTGACAAGTTAACAACTCAGACTTGGCTTTTTGAGTTTCTGAAGTGAGAGCGCTAAGTTGTTGTTTATGATCATATTTGAGTTGTTCTATTTGAGACAACAAAGCATTCTTGGATGCAACTAAATCACATATATGTTTCTCCAAAGATTTTTCATGTTGGTACGATTTAGCAAATGCGACTTCAAAACCTTTTTCACGATTCTCTTTAATTTGAAAAATGTTGAGTTGGAACTTATTGCATTCATTATCCTTAGTCAACAGTGCAATTTTATCTTGTACTTTCTTATTGATGTCTTGGCACTTTTCCATTTGAGATTTGTGGGTCTGAATTAAGTTGGTCATGAGCTCAAGATCTGGATTAGACAAAGGTTCAGCTTGTTCAACGTGAGTCTCAACATGATCATTATTTAGATCCTCAAATATAACCATAGAGTCCACTTGATTATCAATATTAACCATAAGGTCAGCTTGATCGTTAAATATAACTACGGGATCTATTTGATTATCATCGGAATGAGATGTAGACGACTCATGTTGAACACTCTGATCCTCGTCGGATGCAGATGCTGGCGGAGATATCAGATCAGTAATGAATATAGTTTGATCCGGTACCTGAGACAAGCCGTCAATGTCATACACTGGGCATGTGTCACTCATGTGGAGTTCTTGCATGTTTGCCATTAACATCGCTGCTGCATTAGCCTGCAAGTCCTCCATGTCATCAACAGAATCTGCATTTGCCATGAAGCTCTATTCCTTGTTGGTAAGATTGCTGTTAGGAATTAGAAAATTCAGTCGTTAAAGAGTCGGTCACCTAAAGTATATGTATTCATTAGAAAGCTCGTAGTCATAGTCTAGTTATATTATTTAGTAGTTTGTTTTGTAACACCGTGGAGGACGGACGGGTCTTTACACACTGTATGCCTGATCCACAGCCCGTAGGTGGAGTTTGTTTGTAAGAAACTATAAATACCCTCTACCTCCCAAGGTAGAGGGTTGGAGCTTCAATACCATTTTTCTTTGTTTCACATAGTTCCTAACTCTCTTCCCTTTCTCTCTCTAGAACTTTCTCTCTCTAAACATTGTTAACGCCTCATATGGTTATGGTTTAATGTGTTTGTGAAATCCTATATCCTACAATTGGTATCAGAGCCATGGTTTGATCACTCATCTTTCATGCTCTTTGTTTTGGTGGATTTCATAAGGATTTTGGGGTATTAAGTGTTTAGAAGAGTTTGATTCATTTGTACAAATTCTAGTGTTAAAGTTTGAATTTTGCTTGTACTTTTGTGTTTTGGATCATCATATGTGTTTATGTTTTGAATTGGAAGGCTTAAATCATTGTGGTTTGGTTGTTTTTGATTAATAAAGTGGTTATTTTTTAACTTTGAACTAAGCGAGTTGAGTCTCGGATATACATTTCTTCAAAGCGAGTTGCTTGGTTACTGGATGCGAGTTGTTATATGCGACTTGGCTATTTAGCGAGTTGTTATATGCGAGTTGTTACTTGGTGGTTAAGCGAGTTGTGTCTGTTTTCGACTTGCTATTAAGCGAGTTGATTATTAAAACGACTTGTTTCATTAAGCGAGTTGATTGTGTTGCGAGTTGATACTAAAGCGAGTTGGCTATTTAGCGACTTGATTCATTAAGCGAGTTGATTGTATTGCGAGTTGATACTAATGCGACTTGGCTATTTAGCGAGTTGATTCCTTATGCGACTTGATTCTTTGAGCGAGTTGGTTGTTTACCGAGTTGATAACTAAGCGAGTTCAGTGTTTTACTACTTGTCTATTTAGACTTGTTACTTCTTCAAGATACATTCTTACGGTTGTTCTTTTGGTTTAGTAAAATCCCGTGAAAGAATCAATTTCCCGGTTTAATATAAGAATAGTAAAATCCCGTAGAACATGTAATCATGGCAAACATTGTTCCTACTATTGTTTCTTCCGTAGCTGAGGACGTTCAAGCAGCAGGGTCAGATACTCGTCCACCTATGCTTGACAGAACTGATTATGACTCATGGGCACAACGAATCCGATTGTACTGTTTGGGAAAAGAAAACGGAGTCAACATTCTCAAGTCAATCGATGAAGGACCTTATCAGATTGAGACTACTAGAGACTTAATGGATACAGCTGCAGATGGAACAATGATCTATGGAATAGACAGACCAAAGACGTATGATGAGCTCAATGATAAGGAGAAAAAGAGATTTGATGCAGATATCAGGGCTTCTAACGTTATTCTTCAAGGTCTTCCAAAAGACATCTACAAGCTTATCAATCACAACACTGAAGCAAAGGCTGTATGGGATAATGTCAAGATGCTTCTCTCAGGTTCTGAATTAACTGTTGAAGACAGAGAATCACAACTATATGATGAGTTTGAGCACTTCAAGATGAAACCAGATGAGAGTGTCTATGAATACTATGTGAGATTCCATAAGCTTGTGAATGACATGAGGAACATCAAAATGACCATGCCAAACATTCAACTGAACTCAAAGTTTGTGAACAATATGAATCCCGAATGGCACAAGTTTATCACTTCTGTGAAGCTAACTAAAGGTTTGAAGAATACAAACTATGAGCAATTGTATGCATTTCTTCTTCAGAATGAGAGGCATGCTATGTTTGAGAAAAGGATTCTGGATCAGTTCAAAACCAATCAGGGAGAATCAAGCTCACCAAATGATTCTACAGCTTTCTACACCAATGTTGGTATTACCACCAAAGCATCTCAAGTCATACCCATGGGAAATGGTAAACACAAACTCATTCCCGATCCAATGTTCAAACAAGCTGATGCTGATGCAGCCATGGGAAACTTCATTAACCAACTGGCTCTCATGATTAGTCAAAACATGAACTTTCTCCCACACACCAACAACAACCTCAGAACAGCATCCAATCCACACAATCAAGCCACCGTAAGAGATGGGAAGGTTGTAGTGCAGCCAGTTCAAGAAAGGCAGTAGAAACAAGGAAGAAGGGGAGTTGGTAGAGGATATGTGGCAAATCTGAATAGGGGAAGGAATGGAAATCAGGGACAAGAAAAGCCAATTAAGTGCTACAACTGTGGAGGTGAGGGACATATTGCAAGGAACTTCACATCGCCAAAACGACCTCAGAATGCAGAATACTTCAGAGACAAGATGCTGCTTGTTCAAGCTCAAGATAATGGAGCAGTCTTGGATGAAGAGGAATTGCTGTTTCTTGCGGAAGGAAATGCCAGAAACTTATGATGCTGATGTTGATGAACAGCCAATTCAGGAGTTAGGTAACAATAATCAGAATGCCTTCCAAGTCGCTGACTGTGATGCATATGACTCTGACGTCGATGATGAACCTACTGCACAAACAATTTTCATGGCTAGCATATCTCCAATGGTCTCTCCTAAGGTCTCATCAGCACAGCAAGCTCGTCCATATAAAGAATCAATCATCTCAGAGGTATTAAAACTATATGATGATGTTGATAAGCGAAAGATGTATAATGAAGTACAATCTCTTGAGACTTATGAATCAGATATTGATGATGAGGGTAATAGCAATATTGTCCCATATGATCAATATGTGAAACAAGGTGAAAGTGAGGTTGTACCGAGCGATGCATCTTCCGCAGTCAATAATGACTATGTCTTTGATGAATACACTGCATGTACCCCTGATGATTCTGTTATCTCTGAACTGAATGCCTATAAAGAACAAGTTGCTATTTATGAACAGTGTGCTAAGTTTGAGTTAACCACACGTGAGCAGGAAATGGATGACCAAATGCGTACAATCATTAGAAAAAGTAATTTTAGAGAAGAAGTACTAAAACAAGAGTTAAACTCCTTACAAGAAAAGCTTTCTAAAACTGCTAAGCAAAAACAAGAACTTCTAGAAAATGTTAAAATGCTTAAGCAAGAATTCAATGCTAAGGAATCAAAACTTTTGAATGATTTTTCCAATCTAAAAACGTTGAAAAACAAGCTTGAAAATAAGTTGTACGTACAAGGGAATACCATTCAGACTGCTCACATGATCACTAAGCATAGAGTCTTAAGCGATAAGCATAGCATTCCCCTTGTTGAGGAACCAAATCCAGAGTTCATTAAAAAGGCTAGAATTGCTCATAAGGTACTTTATGATGGCAATGAAATCCTTAAACCTAGGCAGAAACCTAGTTGCGTTGAGTGCACTGAGGAAGATAAGAAATTAGATGAAGTCACTTGGGAGAAAATGAATAAGAAACTAGAAGATCCTGCATGTAAAGAGAAAAACATAACGATCAAACCCCATAACAGATTTTCTGGAAGAAAGATATGGAAATGCAAAAAGCTGAAAATCTGGTTAAAAAGAATCCCCCTTGTAGGAAATTGCCTAAAGCAACTGTGTATCCTCCTAATACACCAATGCACTTAGTTCCTAGATCTATTGCCACTAATAGCAAGACCTTAATCAGCCTGTATGTTGTTTATCAGCTGTTTGTTGATTTTGAGAAAATGTGTAAGAAGAGAATCACACCTACAGGAAAAACTGAGGGGGAAAGGGGTTTTGAGCAAACTAAAGAATGTTATTTAACTGAGGTCATGCCTTTCTTTAAACAATTAAAAGGTCAATTTAAGAGTCTTCAAAAGGGAATAAATTCTGATATTAAAGAAATGGAAAAGGAATTTGATGCTATGATTGTTGAGGTCAATGATTATGAACAGGAACTCAAATATACTGAAGTCAAAATAAAAAACTTGCATATATTAAATGAGAACTTGATTTCGAGTTGTGTTGCTCAAGATGTGTTTTATACTGTTACTAAGCATTCAATTACTCCTTCTCGATTTCATGAATTATCTATTGCATTGAAAGTTTCCCATGATCGTGTCATTGAGCTTGAAAACAAAAACTCAGAACTTTGTGAGAAAATTGATCGAGATGATCACGATAATTTGGTAAAACATCTTTCTAAACTAGAAGTTAAACATTTTGATTTGCAACTTAAATATCAACATCTTAAAGAAAATGTTAAAACCTCAAATATCAAGACATCCTCAGATGTTCCAGAGTTTGATGCAATTTTTCAGATAAATAAACGTGACGAATAGATTCAAGCTCATTGTTGCACGATCAGAAAGTTGAAAGCCCAAATTTCTCAATTAAAGGGTGAGAAGAACAATGTGACTGGCTCCCAAATGCCTCCTCCTTTAGATTCTCAGTACTCTCAAACTTTTCATCTTCAAAACTTAGTAAATGCTTTACAAAAGGAAAACGAGAACTTTCTAGAAGAAAATGAAAAAGTTAAACGTCACTTTAAAGAGTTATATGATTCAATGAAAATCACTCGTGACAAAAACAATGAAAAAATAACTTCTTTACAAAAGGAAATTGAGAATCTGAGGGGTCAGGAAAAAGGGAAACTGCCACTTGTTTTTAATGAGAATGTCGCTTCAAAGTCATCCTCTTACTGCAAATATACTGTGACTGTTAAATACATTCCTCCTCATCTTAGGAATAATGAACTTGTGTTTCATAACTACTGTGCTCACCTTAAGGATAGTCTAGAATGTCTTCGTGAGATTGTGGAAGAGGATTACGTAAATAAGCCTCTTGATAGAGAAATTAGGTTTGCGTTCATTCAGGCCAAACGATCTCAGGAGCTGCTATAATGTTTAATTGCAACATGTCCTAAATCCTTAGGTGCGAAAGGTAAAGCTGTGATGCCTTGTTCTATGCCTAGTACCAAGCATACAAACCATTCCATACCCAGTTTTAAGAAAGTGAACACTAATGTGCCTTTTAGTAGTGCAGATTCTTGGACATCTAGTTCAGGAATGCAAAAGGTAGATCAACCAACTAATGTTCCCATAATTCCCTCTACAGGAGTAAACAGTGACATTAAAGCAAGTGGGTCAATGCCTCTAGGCAATACCAAGCAAGATAGGACCTCGCAATCTAAGAATGTGCATTGGAAGAGAGTAGAAGACCTACTTAGGAACTTTAAGTTTGAGTTGAATAAAACGAATCGCGTTGATTCTAGTATTAGCCATAGGCGTACTGTAATTAATTCGAATTCTGATATTATTTGCAAACCATGTAATGATGTCTGCTTGCATTCTGTTGCTAATCATGAATGTGGTGTGAATGTTTTGTCTAATGCTGTCAAATGCCAAGTTAAAATTGATAATGCTAAAAATAATGCTAAGAAGGCTAAAAGGCAAATACGAAAGAAAGTTAGAAAATAGTGGAAACCCACAGGAAGAACATTTAGAAAGATAGGTTATCAATGGATACCTTTTGGTCATAAGGATAATCAGTTCTGCCCTCAATCTACTAAGACAATGCCCACTAGAAAATGGATGCCTACTGGTAGAACTATTCCTTTAAGAAGTGAACATACTTTGAATAGGTCAAATACGGACACCAGCACCGCATCTATTCCTAATGATTCCATTGCTTCTATTTCTGATTTTAATGTTTCTATTTCTGATGTGGGTGTTCCGATCACTGTTACTAACCAAGTGGAACCCATTATTGCATGGGGTTCCCAATTATCCAGTTATCCATTCTTGTTTGTGTTCAACTGCAGATCGTTCAAATCGTTCTGTGGTACCTGGACTCAGGCTGTTCCAAGCATATGACTATAGACCGGTCGCGGCTCATGAACTTCGTGAGTAAATTCATCGGGACTGTTAGATTCGGTAACGATCATTTTGGTGAAATTATGGGTTATGGAGATTATGTTGTCGGTGATAGTGTTATCTCCAGGGTATATTATGTGGAAGCTCTTGGTCATAACCTGTTCTCTGTTGGTCAATTCTGTGATTCTGATCTAGAAGTAGCCTTCAGAAAACATACTTGTTTCGTTAGAGAACTTGATGGTAAAGAACTACTCAGAGGAACTCGTGGTTCAAATCTATACACCATCTCTATCGAAGATATGATGAAGTCTTCTCCAATCTTCTTGTTGTCAAAGGCTTCGAAAACAAAGTCATGGTTATGGCATCGTCGTCTCAATCACTTGAACTTCGGCACCATCAATGATCTCTCCAGAAAGGACTTAGGTGTAGGGTTACCTAGACTTAAGTATGAAAAGGATCATCTTTGTTCAGCATGCCAATTCGGAAAAAGCAAGAAGTATGCCCATAAACCCAAACCTACAAACTCAATTACAGAAGTTCTTCATACAATTCACATGGATTTATGTGGACCAATAAGAGTGCAGAATATCTTTGGGAAGAAATATGTGTTAGTTGTGGTTGATGATTACTCTAGATTCACCTGGGTCAAGTTCCTAAGGACAAAGGATGAAACTCCAGATATCATCATCAAACTCATCAAACAGCTGCAGGTTCGACTTAACAAAACTGTCAGAATTATCCGAACAGACAATGAAACTGAATTTGTTAACAAACAACTTAGTGAGTTTTACGAAAGTGTTGGAATCAGTCATCAAAGAAGTGTTCCACGAACTCCTCAACAGAACGGTGTAGTTGAAAGACGAAATCCAACTCTTGTGGAAGCCGCAAGAACAATGCTGATTTACACAAAGGTTCCAATGTTTCTCTGGGATGAAGCCATTGCCACTGCATGCTACACACAAAATCGATCCCTGAATCACACTGTTCATGGAAAAACTCCATATGAACTTGTCCACAACAGAAAACCTAATCTTTCATTCCTTCGTGTGTTTGGTGCATTGTGTTATCCAACCAATGAGGGCCAAGACTTAGGCAAACTTAAAGCTAAAGCGGACATTGGAGTATTTGTAGGATATGCACCAAACAAAAAGGGATACCGAATCTACAAAAAAAGAACCCGAAATATCATGGAAACAATTTACGTTACATTTGATGAGCTGACCGGTCCAATGGCTCCAGGACAACCCAGCTCTGGACCCGCATCATCATGAAGTCCCATCAGTTCTACTCTTATTTTCGACTCCTCGCCAGTAACTCCGTATGTAGCTCCTTCAGAAGATGACTTGAAGAAACTGTTCGATCCTATGTTTGATGAACAATATAAGCCAAATGTTAATGATCTGTCAATTCCATCAACATAGGCTGCTCCTATCCCTGTGAATGAAGTTAACCCTTCAGTCTCTATGACACTAAGTCAAGAAGCGCCTGCTGCTGATCACTCTATTTCATCGACAAATCGTCAATCATCGAGTGTACATCATGGAAATGTTTCTGGCACCATTGATGGAGAAAATCCATTTGCTACTCCTGAAGATGCTCCATTTGAAAACATATTTGCTCCTGAATCATCATCAGAACCATCCTCATCAGGAGACATCGACTCTACTACTTCAATTCCTCAACAACAACCACATGAACACCTTAGGAAATGGACTCATGATCATCCATTGGACAACATCATTGGAAACCCCTCTCGTCCAGTATCAACACGAAAACAACTTGCAACCGATGCCTTATGGTGCTTCTTCAACTCCATACTCTCTAAGGTCGAACCAAAAGATGTTAAAACTGCTATGAATGAAGATAGCTGGTTCAATGCCATGCAAGAAGAAATTCATGAGTTTGATCGACTTGATGTATGGGAATTAGTACGTGCCAAACAGTCAAGCTAAATCACTCAAGCCTGCCACTTGTAAATGATAGACCGTAATCAGCTTAAAACTGCTCAAGCACGAATGCAATGAAGATCTGGGGAGTATAGTGTTTCCCCGGGTCGTTATGTCCCAGCGAGCTATGCAATGGATTATCAAACGTAAAGTGATCGAGAAATTTGAACGAAAAAGGGATTGTGAATTATTATAACTACAGGAAAAGGACATAAACTACAAGGGCTTAAATGCAAATTAAAGGAAATTAAAAAGATAAAAAATATTAAATAAACGCTATCACTATTTTTAAAATTGATGAACGTTTAAAACTAAAAACTTACGTTTAAATAAAAATTACGTAAACGTACAAAATAAAAAGTGAAATCTAAGAAATAAAAGTCCTACAAATATGAAAATGACATTTTTACAATCCTAATGATGAAAGAAAATTTTTAGAAAAAGAAAATTAATTTTATGACTATTTAATTAATTATTATTAATTAAAAACTAGTTTTAACTATTAAATATTAGCCTAAAATACAAGAAATTATGAAACAAAGCTAGAAAAATAAAATTTTGAATTGGAAAAATCTAAAATATCAAAAGAGAATTTTCAAAACTATTTTTATATTTTTGTGAATATTTTTCTATTTTCTAGGAATTAAAAACTATTTAAAACTATTTAAATTACTTAAAAATATAAATTTAACTAAGAAAAATATGGAAAAATATTTTTTTCTCTTTTTATATTTATCTTAACTTAAGGAAAATGAGAAATTATTTTTTTGAACCTTTTCTTAATTTTTTGTATTAAAAGCTAATTAAAAATGCTTAAAAACTAATTTAAATAAAGAAAAATAGCAAACAAGCTTGGAAAAATCTGAAAATTTCAGGAAAAGCTTAAAATATTATAAGGAATCTAGGAAAAATGGAAAAACAGGTGCTTGTGTGGAGAAATTTAAAACTGATGTGGGAAGTGCTTATGAAATAAGCACTTGGAATAAGCTAAAGGGACAAAACAAGTACCACACTGATACACAAGCTACTATAAGCTAAAATAGCTAAAATGCAACAAGTCTCAAATGCTTATAACCTCTGGAATACAAGTTGCAATGATTTGATGATTTGAGATATAAGCTAAAAAGCAGTGAGAAGGGTGTCTACTTGCAGCTAGAAAATAAGCCAACCAATAAGCTGAAACTACAAACCAACAACTGGAACTTGAACAAGACCTGGCTGAGACCTAGTAAACCAAAGGACAGACCTAGAGAAGCTCTTATGAGCTTTGCACAAGCTCTGCAAAACCTGCATAAACCCTGTGCAGGCTCAATGCCCTGCACAGGGCATTTACCACCATTTTGACAAGCTCTTTTAGGGCTTATAAAAAATTAACAAAAAATCTACAAAAATCACTATAAGAAAATAGACCAAGGGAAGATTTTAAAACAACAAGATTCACTTGATTTGGTCCAGAAATAAACTCAAGAAAATTCATCCCATTTGGGCTCAAAACTGGCTTTTGCAAAATTTGACTTTTGAAGAAACTGAAAAGTTGACTAAATGGAAAATTGCAACTGATTTCTCAACTGAATAAGATGTAATATGATGAAATAAAGACAATGCAATCAATGTTTATGAATTCTGAACACAAAACTAGCTTTTGATATTTCAAAATCTCAACAGATTTGCTGTAAGGACAGAAGGTTTATGATTTTGACTTTAGAGCTTAGCAGGCACAAGATTAAGACTCAAATGAGTATATTTGATCTAAACAAACCCCAAGCAACAAACTCTACCCACTGCTCAATCCTATAGCACAGTTTTACTACAAAATCCAAACACACCTAAATCTACTGATAAGCAAGTAAAAATGTGCTAGCTACTGATCCAGCTTAAGATATTTATCAAACTAAGTTTAACTTACCTAATTACAACTAATTAAACACATAAAAACCAATTGTGACCACAGATATTCATACAGGTACAATATGCAAAATGGATAAAAAGTTGAAAATGAAGTAATCACTCACCAATGTCCAACTTGCTTGCAGGCTAAACCAAACCCAATTCTAATCTATCCTAGTCTAATCCAACCCAAATCAAAGGTCTGCAACACCAGTAACCATTTCCAAACCCATATTAAGCTCAGTTTGACTTTTGTTGACCCTGAGCCAAAAATGCTTGAAACTGAAATGATAGCTTGTGAAAAGCTTTAACAAGCTTAAACAAGCTTATTTGAACATGAAAAGAGATTATTTGAAGCTTTTGAATGAGACTTTGAGATGGAAATTTTCAACAGTAAGCTTTGAACAATAATTCTTAACAAAACTTGAATTGATAACTGGAAAGAGTTTATAAGGATACAATACACTTACTTTGATACAAAGAAACAAGAAATTACAGGTTTTCCACTTAACTAAGACTTTTAATATAAAAACGACATTAAATAAAAACTGAAAAACTACAAGACACCCTTCTACTCTTCCTTCTTCTTTCTTTTATAATCTAAACTCCATTTCTCTCTCTTCTGAATAGTTCCCACCATTTTCTCAGCCATTGGATCAGCTTGAAGTCATCTTGGCCCTAGGATGGTTTTTGGCGGGAAAATGGTTTTATACCAGCTGGAGCTTGAGTGTGAAGAGGGGGGAGGTAATAAATGCTATTTGGAGTGTTACGTTTGGAGGGAACGAGGGAAGGGATAAGGTGAGGAGGGGGGTGGAGTGTGCAGGCTTGTTGCAGGCATCAAGTGGGGAGAAGACAGTGTTTGGCGCGTTTTGTGGGATTTGAACAAAAGGTTGACCGGGGTTTAGTATAAAGGCAGGGGGTCAAAAAGCAAAGGGGTCCAAATGGTTTGTTGGCTGGGGTCCAAAATAGTGTGACAAGGGGCCAAGGTTTAAAGGGTTTAATATCCAAGGACTAGTTACGTAATTTCTGAAAAATCAAGGGCCAATCCTGTCAATTATGCAAAGATATTCCAAGGGACCACAAGTGACAAGTTTCAAAAGTACAGGGACCAAACTTGCCATTCTCCAATTTCCAGGGGCCATTTCTGCCAAATTTCAAACTTGAAGGACCACTTTTGTAATTTTCTCAAACTTTTGATATTTTTCACCAAAGGACTAATTTTGACAACTTATGATTTTAAAAGGACCTTTGGTGATTTTTCTTTTGAAATTAGGACTCAGGGACTATTTTTGACAATTTTAGAAACTTGGGGGACTGAAACTGCCAATTATGCAAACTTTGCTCATTTTTCATCTGATTTTAAACATTTTGCATCTGAAACATATAAAATGCAATTTTGAGATATTTTCAGTGTTTTGATGCATTTCTGAGCATTTTTAGACGTTTTGCAGTTCAGATTGACCCAAAAATGATGAGTATTTACACACTCATCAATCCCCCACACTAAACTATTGCTAGTCCCTAGCAATCTTTTGAGAAAAACTTAATGGATTTGAATCTCTTTACCAAAAGCCATTACTTCTGGAGTAGCCAAATGTTTTAGTTCAAGTAAGAACCATGGTACACCGATAACCATGTGATTTTGAGCAAACCACCAGCTTTCAACGGTTTTGATTTGTCTTTACCAGAAGCCGTTTGCTCTGGACTAGGCAACTCTTAGATAAATTATCAATATTATCTTTGGTGAGCTGATTACCAATTATGGTTTTTCCACTGCCTTTACCACAAGCCATAACCTTGCGGGCTAGCCAACTCTTCACTTTTTAGGATATGGTGAGCTGAATACCATACAATTTTGGGCAAATTGCAAGCCGTCAACGGATTTGAGATATCTTTATCAAGAGCCGTTTGCTCCTGGATTAGCCAATCCTTTTGTTTATTAGACAAGGTGGACTGATAACCAAATGAGTAAGTGCAAAACACTTACTCCAAAAAAAAATTTTGGCCAAAAACGGGGGAATTGGTATAATTATATGATAAAATTCGTGAGAATTCCCCCCCCACACTTAGAAATGAATATTGCCCTCAATATTCAAAGTACCGGCGGTTATGCTGAAACAAAGAACGTAAAAGGGAAATACTACGGCCATTATTTAGAAAGATGATTTTTTTTTTTTTTTTTTTTTTTTTTTAAACAACTTATATACAAAACATGTGGGGCAACCTCCCCCACACTAGGGTGGTAGAAAGTAGAAAGAAGAAGCTAAACTGTCAAGTTTTGTCACACAAGCTAGCCACTTGTGAATGGCTAACCGTAACAAACTTCAAACAGCTTAGAAATATGGGTGACAACCCATGTGGCATGCTACTGTTTTTGATTACCGAGTCGCTAGCTTGACTCGACCCCGTATTCATTTGTTCATGGGGAAGTAAGTAGAAGATACAATCTCCATCGGACTTTCATTCAAGATGTTTGGATAAACATTTGAAGCATGTGAAAGTTCCACATCGATGAGATATACATAGAACCGGCTCAAAAATGATAAATGAAAATGCCGGGATCAAAGATAATGTCTTCATTCCCGAAGGAGTGAAGAACAGGAGAAGTGACAGAATATATGAAGAAAGGAAAGAAAATCATGATAGAAATCATGACTAACTCTTCATCTTCAATAGGAGAATTCATAGTTTCATGAATCTCATCAGTTAAGCTTGCTTGATCAAGACATATTATGGGAGTGTCTAGATCAAAGTAGAAATTATCATACTCCGGCGGATATATGATATGAGTGAGTTCATCTGAGAACTCCATGAATGTGAATGAATCATATTCAGAATTGATATGAGTAGGTTCACTAGTGAACTCCTCCAATGTAAATGATTCATGATCGAGGAGAGAATTATGAGAATGAGAAGTGGTACTGCCACTAATCTTCTCTCCCATATTATCAAAACAGAAGGCTTTCATTTCCAGAATAGAATCATCGGAAAGAATGTCACTATCCTTAATGGGGATAGGAGATGAAATAGGTTTCTCTTTGAAAGCCTCGATTTTAGAAATGAGAAGACTGACATTCAATAATGTTGCTCGAAGAGCTTCATCTTTGATTTCAGTGTCAGTAACTTCATCATTCTCTTCTTCTAAGCTAACAAGCTCAGAAGGCGAATCTTCCACATAAATGATGTCTCCACAAGATAACGAATCATCATCATCAGAATCGAAGAACATCTCAACATGATCATTTTGGAAGACAAGAAGAGGAGGGATATCACACACATGATCAAGAATTCCCTGTGACTCTCTTGGGATTGGGACAAGGTTCTCAACACTAGAATTTATGAATTCGTCCGATTCCTTTTCAGGAACAGTGTCGAGATGCTCGTCCCCCATAATAAGAGAGTGAGTGTGAATCTCGGGTGTGATAGCAGTTGATTGAGATGGAATCTCAACTGCTGGGATATCAACTGACTGAGGGAGTTGAGAAATATTATCTTTAAAAGGATAAAAACTCTCCTCGTCATCATCATATAGAGCTGCCTTGAGAAATTGGGAACGCCTTAGAGCTGCATGCTCTAGGATTAATAATTCTTCCCTAGATTTGCGAGCCTCTCGTTCTTCTCGTTCTTCGGCCAGCAATTCTCCTATGGTCTTTTCACCACTCACTTGATTCTTAAAGTTTTGAATCATATCATCAAGTGTTTTCATTGTGGTTTCAAAATCTTGGGAGATTTCTTGAGATAACGGCTCAGGTGGAGTTTGAACCGTATGGTGCTGTGGAGGTTGGAAATTATCAAACATGTGAGAGTCATGATTGTTACAAGGAACTGGGTTCCCTATTTGACAATCAGAGCTGAAGTGGGGACCTCCACAGTACTCACAACAGTAAAACTGTTGAGTCTGGACTGGTGAATCATATGGATTTTGGTCATAACCAAAGTTCGGAGCATCACTGGAAAACTGTTCATAGACAAACGTGTTTCCGGATTGACACTCAAATCCTTGGTGAGGACCTCCACAAAATTCACAGCAGAAGTGTTGATTATATGAAGATAAGTCGGGTTGTGGTGGGTAATTGGAGAAATTTGAGGGGTCGTTAAATGAGTTCGGATTTGGATCATAATCAAATGAATTCCTCGAACCACAAAACAAACAACTCCCGTTATGGATATCATTACCACATTGTACACAAGTACACCAACAACAGGGTGAACCAAAGAGAGGCTCACCACAACCGACACAAGGAATAAACGATTGCATTTGAGAGTTATGAAGAGGAATCAGTTTATTCAAAGAATCAACAAAACCAACATGGTGATCCGAATGACTATCAAGTCTCGAAGAACATTCAGAAAAATCAGGAGGTGGGACAAGTGGTGTGCTCTGAGAGCTAGCAATTTCCACCACTTCCGTTATGGTCTCTGGTTCTTGAACGGGTTCATCGGGTTGTGGCGGATGGTCAGAAAAACTTGGAGAATCATCGAGAGAGTTATCAGATAATTCGCACCAATAACAATATTTGCTTGCACCCATCCTTCCACATCGCTTGCATAAACAATCCGGATTCTGGCAACAGAGTTGATCCTCTTCCATACGGCTTTTGCAGTGGAAACAACGAGGATAATCGATCGTCGCCATGAGAATTAAACATGTAGAGGGTTAAAGAAATAGAATTAAACGGTTTTGAGGTTAAAGAAGAGTAGAATCAAACGGTATGAGGGGGTAAGAGAAAGAGAATCATACGGATAAGAGGAATGAGAAGAGTATTTTTGTATTTTTGGATAAGAAATTATAAACATATACAGATGGATGGTATGAACAAAGAGTGAATATCCAAATCACTAATCTGCTAGACGGAAGATAATCAGCACAGCTCCCCGGCAGCGGCGCCAAAAATTTGATGCGTGCCAAACAGTCAAGCTAAATCACTCAAGCCTGCCACTTGTGAATGGCAGACCGTAATCAGCTTAAAACTGCTCAAGCACGAATGCAATGAAGATCTGGGGAGTATATTGTTTCCCCGGGTCGTTATGTCCCAGCGAGCTATGCAATGGATTATCAAACGTAAAGTGATCGAGAAATTTGAACGAAAAAGGGATTGTGAATTATTATAACTACAGGAAAAGGACATAAACTACAAGGGCTTAAATGCAAATTAAAGGAAATTAAAAAGATAAAAAATATTAAATAAACGCTATCACTATTTTTAAAATTGATGAACGTTTAAAACTAAAAACTTACGTTTAAATAAAAATTACGTAAACGTACAAAATAAAAAGTGAAATCTAAGAAATAAAAGTCCTACAAATATGAAAATGACATTTTTACAATCCTAATGATGAAAGAAAATTTTTAGAAAAAGAAAATTAATTTTATGACTATTTAATTAATTATTATTAATTAAAAACTAATTTTAACTATTAAATATTAGCCTAAAATACAAGAAATTATGAAACAAAGCTAGAAAAATAAAATTATGAATTGGAAAAATCTAAAATATCAAAAGAGAATTTTCAAAACTATTTTTATATTTTTGTGAATATTTTTCTATTTTCTAGGAATTAAAAACTATTTAAAACT
This sequence comes from Chrysanthemum seticuspe, assembly GCA_019973895.1. Taxonomy (NCBI): domain Eukaryota; kingdom Viridiplantae; phylum Streptophyta; class Magnoliopsida; order Asterales; family Asteraceae; genus Chrysanthemum; species Chrysanthemum seticuspe. The sequence continues at coordinate 178,212,857 of BPTQ01000005.1, read as the reverse complement.
ATTTAAATTACTTAAAAATATAAATTTAACTAAGAAAAATATGGAAAAATATTTTTTTTCTCTTTTTATATTTATCTTAACTTAAGAAAAATGAGAAATTATTTTTTTGAACCTTTTCTTAATTTTTTGTATTAAAAGCTAATTAAAAATGCTTAAAAACTAATTTAAATAAAGAAAAATAGCAAACAAGCTTGGAAAAATCTGAAAATTTCAGGAAAAGCTTAAAATATTATAAGGAATCTAGGAAAAATGGAAAAACAGGTGCTTGTGTGGAGAAATTTAAAACTGATGTGGGAAGTGCTTATGAAATAAGCACTTGGAATAAGCTAAAGGGACAAAACAAGTACCACACTGATACACAAGCTACTATAAGCTAAAATAGCTAAAATGCAACAAGTCTCAAATGCTTATAACCTCTGGAATACAAGTTGCATTGATTTGATGATTTGAGATATAAGCTAAAGAGCAGTGAGAAGGGTGTCTACTTGCAGCTAGAAAATAAGCCAACCAATAAGCTGAAACTACAAACCAACAACTGGAACTTGAACAAGACCTGGCTGAGACCTAGTAAACCAAAGGACAGACCTAGAGAAGCTCTTATGAGCTTTGCACAAGCTCTGCAAAACCTGCATAAACCCTGTGCAGGCTCAATGCCCTGCACAGGGCATTTACCACCATTTTGACAAGCTCTTTTAGGGCTTATAAAAAATTAACAAAAATCTACAAAAATCACTATAAGAAAATAGACCAAGGGAAGATTTTAAAACAACAAGATTCACTTGATTTGGTCCAGAAATAAACTCAAGAAAATTCATCCCATTTGGGCTCAAAACTGGCTTTTGCAAAATTTGACTTTTGAAGAAACTGAAAAGTTGACTAAATGGAAATTTGCAACTGATTTCTCAACTGAATAAGATGTAATATGATGAAATAAAGATAATGCAATCAATGTTTATGAATTCTGAACACAAAACTAGCTTTTGATATTTCAAAATCTCAACAGATTTGCTGTAAGGACAGAAGGTTTATGATTTTGACTTTAGAGCTTAGCAGGCACAAGATTAAGACTCAAATGAGTATATTTGATCTAAACAAACCCCAAGCAACAAACTCTACCCACTGCTCAATCCTATAGCACAGTTTTACTACAAAATCCAAACACACCTAAATCTACTGATAAGCAAGTAAAAATGTGCTAGCTACTGATCCAGCTTAAGATATTTATCAAACTAAGTTTAACTTACCTAATTACAACTAATTAAACACATAAAAACCAATTGTGACCACAGATATTCATACAGGTACAATATGCAAAATGGATAAAAAGTTGAAAATGAAGTAATCACTCACCAATGTCCAACTTGCTTGCAGGCTAAACCAAACCCAATTCTAATCTATCCTAGTCTAATCCAACCCAAATCAAAGGTCTGCAACACCAGTAACCATTTCCAAACCCATATTAAGCTCAGTTTGACTTTTGTTGACCCTGAGCCAAAAATGCTTGAAACTGAAATGATAGCTTGTGAAAAGCTTTAACAAGCTTAAACAAGCTTATTTGAACATGAAAAGAGATTATTTGAAGCATTTGAATGAGACTTTGAGATGGAAATTTTCAACAGTAAGCTTTGAACAATAATTCTTAACAAAACTTGAATTGATAACTGGAAAGAGTTTATAAGGATACAATACACTTACTTTGATACAAAGAAACAAGAAATTACAGGTTTTCCACTTAACTAAAACTTTTAATATAAAAACGACATTAAATAAAAACTGAAAAACTACAAGACACCCTTCTACTCTTCCTTCTTCTTTCTTTTATAATCTAAACTCCATTTCTCTCTCTTCTGAATAGTTCCCACCATTTTCTCAGCCATTGGATCAACTTGAAGTCATCTTGGCCCTAGGATGGTTTTTGGCGGGAAAATGGTTTTATACCAGCTGGAGCTTGAGTGTGAAGAGGGGGGAGGTAATAAATGCTATTTGGAGTGTTATGTTTGGAGGGAACAAGGGAAGGGATAAGGTGAGGAGGGGGTGGAGTGTGCAGGCTTGTTGCAGGCATCAAGTGGGGAGAAGACAGTGTTTGGCGCGTTTTGTGGGATTTGACCAAAAGGTTGACCGGGGTTTAGTATAAAGGCAGGGGGTCAAAAAGCAAAGGGGTCCAAATGGTTTGTTGGCTGGGGTCCAAAATAGTGTGACAAGGGGCCAAGGTTTAAAGGGTTTAATATCCAAGGACTAGTTACGTAATTTCTGAAAAATCAATGGCCAATCCTGTCAATTATGCAAAGATATTCCAAGGGACCACAAGTGACAAGTTTCAAAAGTACAGGGACCAAACTTGCCATTCTCCAATTTCCAGGGGCCATTTCTGCCAAATTTCAAACTTGAAGGACCACTTTTGTAATTTTCTCAAACTTTTGATATTTTTCACCAAAGGACTAATTTTGACAACTTATGATTTTAAAAGGACCTTTGGTGATTTTTCTTTTGAAATTAGGACTCAGGGACTATTTTTGACAATTTTAGAAACTTGGGGGACTGAAACTGCCAATTATGCAAACTTTGCTCATTTTTCATCTGATTTTAAACATTTTGCATCTGAAACATATAAAATGCAATTTTGAGATATTTTCAGTGTTTTGATGCATTTCTGAGCATTTTTAGACGTTTTGCAGTTCAGATTGACCCAAAAATGATGAGTATTTACACACTCATCATTGTGCTATGATGATTGCTCTAAAGTGGATCTTCAAAGTGAAGCTTGATGAGCATGGCGATGTATTAAAGAATAAGGCTAGATTGGTTGCAAAAGGATATCGTCAGGAGGAGGGTATTGACTTTGAAGAATCATTTGCTCCTTTTGCTCGTATCGAGGCAATCAGAATCTTCTTGGCTAATGCTGCATGTAAGAACATGGTAGTCAATCAGATGGATGTAAAGACGACATTTCTGAACGGAGATCTTAAAGAAGTTGTCTATGTCAGCCAACCTGAAGGCTTTGTGAATCCAGAGCATCCTACACACGTTTATCGTTTGAAGAAGGCTCTTTACGGTTTAAAGCAAGCTCCAAGGGCATGGTATAATACGCTATCAAAGTTTCTTCTATCTACCAATTTCAGCAAAGGAGCAGTTGATCCAACACTGTTCACCAGGAAGTCAGGCAAACATTTAATTCACGTTCAAATTTATGTTGATGATATCATCTTTGCATCGACTGACCCCAATGAGTGTGACCGTTTTTCAAATGAAATGGGTTCTAAATTTCAAATGTCAATGATGGGACAAATGTCATTTTTATTGGGATTACAAATTTTACAAAGTCCCGTAGGCATCTTTATAAATCAATCTAAATATGCAAATGAGATTTTAAAGAAATTTGGATTTGATTCTAGTGACCTTGTTGACACTCCCATGATTGAGCGTACTAAACTGGATGAGGACCACTCAGGGATCATGGTAGACCAAACGAAATATCGTAGCATGATCGGATCCCTGATGTACCTCACAGCCAGTAGACCTGATATTCTGTTCGTTGTATGCATGTGTGCTAGATACCAGGCTAAGCCTACCAAAAAGCACCTTGAAGCGGTTAAACGGGTCTTTCGGTACCTCCAAGGAACCATCAACATGGGACTTTGGTACCCGAAGGACACAGGTATGTCACTAACAGCATATGCAGATGCAGATCATGCAGGGTGTCAAGATACTCGTCGAAGTACGTCTGGAGGTGCTCAGTTTTTGGGTGATAAGCTTGTGAGCTGGTCGTCAAAGAAGCAAATGAGTACTTCTATTTCCTCTACAGAGCCTGAATACATAGCCATGTCATCCTGTTGTGCTCAAATCCTATGGATGAGATATCAATTAACTGACTATGGCTTTGAATTCAATAAAATCCCTCTGTACTGTGATAATAAAAGTGCTATTGCTCTCTCATGCAACAACGTTCAACACTCAAGAGCAAAGCATATCGACATTCGACATCATTTCATCAGGGAACAAGTGGAAAAAGGTGTGGTGGAACTCTACTTTGTGAGGACTGAATACCAATTAGCAGACATCTTCACCAAAGCTCTTCCTAGAGAACGTTTTGAGTTTATCCTTCCACGTCTTGGTCTAAAGAGTTTACAACCGGAAACACTCAAGCGTCTTCAAGAGGAAGACGAGGAGTAAAGGTCTTTATTCATCTATCTCTTGTAAATATTTTTTCAAAAAGCAAAATAACAAACTTGAAAAACCCTCAAAAAGAAAATATAAAAATATAAAATTCTCAAAATCCATAAAAATTAGAAGTATAGAGCCATGCTTTATCTTATTTTTCAAAACTCATGATCTGATTCTTAAAACAAATGTTTGTCATCTAAAAGACAAATGTTTATCCTTCCAAATATTTTTCCGTCTAATGATTCTTCTGAAAAATATTTGCCATCTAATGAAAACTTCGTTGCTTTGAAAAATACCTCGTACTCTATTACTCGTGTAAATCATTTGTGCTTTTAATATGTCAAAATCTCTATCTCTCAATCAACAACTTGTGTCATTGATTGAGGGGGAGAATGATTTTATTCAAATTAAAAAGGTTATTTTTCAAACAATTGGCACGTAAATGAGCAAGGTTTATAGTTGAAAAATCAAAAGGAATTATGTTTTATACAGTTGATTTAAAACCTTTGCTAATATTATGTTTTCAAAAGACAATCATGCATGTTTAATAATGGAGTTTAAAGTCTCAAAATCTGATCCTTATTAGTTAAAACGTTTTCATAATCAAGTCACAATTATTCTTAAAAAGCTTTCAAAATCAATTTAAATCTACAGAGATCACAAATCTCAAAAGATTTGAAAATGGTGATCAGGGGAGAATTTGTGATTTAAATTGGATTAAAAACTGATATTTCGGTAAATGGTTTTATAAGGATGTACAAGCTCTCCTTCCCACATGTGCCAAACGATTTAAAATTTTCCATGCACATGTTGAGGGGGAGCATATATCTTAAACCACAAAGATCTGAAACGTGATCATGTTCTTTCAATGTGCAGTCTTTTCCCTCTAAGTATGTGCAAAACTCTTTCAAACCTCGAGGCACATATTGAGGGGGAGCAAAATTTTGAAAACCTCATCCTTCCCCAAAATGCTTTATCTACTTGATTTGATTTGGGAAGTGATGTTGATATCTTTTAGAAAAAGGAAATCAAAGAAGTTAATTCTTCCTCTTGCCTCCATGTGCCAAAAGATTTCAAATACATGAAGCACATGTTGAGGGGGAGCTCTTGTTCTAAAGTTATAAAAAACAATTCAGGTACAAAATGCTTTGATAATATATCACAAGTATCTGGATTGACTTTTAACAGGTTTTCAATTGGTTCCAATGGCAGATGAACAATACCAAATAGACCGACCAAATTTATTTTATGTATGGTGATATAAGGATGATAAGGTTAGGTATTTGTTCCCATGATCCGCCAGAACCGGAGGGATCTACCCAGGGACAATCCACTAGTTAGTGTAGAGTCCTTAGGTATATTGAAAAAAAGGAGAAAAGTGAGAAATGGGAAGAGTGCGGACTGAGATAGAGCTAGAACTGGAATAAACCCAACAAGGTTCTAGTAATGAAGTCTCGGTAAGCACTGAAGGGGGGAAAAGGGTGAAAAGAAGTAGCCCTCCAATAATTCAACCTTAGGGCAGATACCGGGTTTAATTTATATGCTACAGGTGGTTACCAAGGTAACACCGGTATTGAAGACAAGACGTCATGGACCAAGTGACGCACTGCACTTCAATATCCCAAACCACTCAAGTTCCTCTTAAAAGGACTTGTTTCATTCTCACGGGGAACCGACATTATCTATCGACTGTCTCTTAGAGATTGTTGATATTGAAGAAGGAGACCCTCTCCCTACTCTCCAAAATAGGATCCAAATATGCACAATTGAGTCTAGAGCCACGAGATCATCAATAAATCTCATTAGGACACTTTCAATGAAGACTCTCTGTTTCACACAATTTTTGAAAGAGAGATTACATCTTAAGTCCTACGCAGTATCCTTGTGGTATTATCAGAACATCAAACAAGCTCCTGGTAGGTGGCATGTGAGATCTATTCAATAGATCAACCAAGTGACAACTGAACAGAAACAATGGGGCGATTCAATCTTTTGAATCAATCCTGGTTCAGGATATGGATTGACGGATACGTTTGAAAAACCAGTTGTTGTGCTTAAAAACTATTTTCTGTAGCACATCGACTGTGTACAAATATTTCAATATAAAAGGTGCTTATGATTGATAATTGATTTTCATTAAAACCTTCGTTGTATTGCAAGACAATTTCTATTGAGAGATACAAGATTGTTTATCAAATATCTTTTTATCAATCAGTGAATCTCAATTCGCTGGTTCACTCACTCCGTGTTGTCTTCTTTGAGACGTTCCGGTTTGAGAACAGCTAGAGCAGCTGCGAAATCCTGTCAAGGAAATTCTTCTGAATCATACCTGATCACAGGCAGTACATGTACTGATCAACGGGGAACCGTGGGTCGTGTACCTCAATTCAACGAAAGTGATCAAAGACACTTTCGTGCACTTTATTGCTAACTGTTGTATGCAGGTACGCCCGACGTTTGCAGCTAATCAGAATGAAGCGGTCAATCCATAGCCGCATGCTCACTCAACACATTCATCTCCAAAGAAATCATGATTAGTGCATCAATAACTCTAATATTTTCACTCCATGCTTCTGCTACGCTGCTGCCAATATCATGAATCAATAAATGCTTCCGCTACTCTGATGAGAATATATCATGATCCAGAATGTGAGCATGTCGGTCTGTTTGTCACAACATCACATAATATCAACACCACAATGGAAGAGTCAAAGATTTATTTTATCTGATGATCTCAATGCTGGCTCAAAACTCATCATCACGTGGATCAGTTAAAGACCTCCACTTGAATTATCCAAACATGCAAAACATGAAGAATCAAAGACTATGAGCTACTGAGCAAAGGACTTAATCAAGAAACCTCGAGCAATCTAATGTAATATACGTTTGTATTCATTGTAAATTGAGGTGACCTCCTTTAGGGGGAGATTGTTAGGAATTAAAAAATTCAGTCGTTAAAGAGTCGGTCACCTCAAGTATATGTATTCATTAGAAAGCTCGTAGTCGTAATCTAGTTATATTATTTAGTAGTTTGTTTTGTAACACCGTGGAGGACGGACAAGTCTTTACCCACTATATGCCTGATCCACAGCCCGTAGGTGGCGTTTGTTTGTAAGAAACTATAAATACCCTCTACCTCCCAAGGTAGAGGGTTGGAGCTTCAATACCATTTTTCTTTGTTTCACATAGTTCCCAACTCTCTTCCCTTTCTCTCTCTAGAACTTTCTCTCTCTAAACATTGTTAACGCCTCATATGGTTACGGTTTAATGTGTTTTTGAAATCCTATATCCTACAATTGCGACCAGCTTCATCCTTGAGAGCCAAGAGTAAAGCCTCTTTGTGATAAGCGCTACCTCTTGCCCTCGGCTTTGGGCATGCATTAGCCAGATGACCCTTCTCATTACCGTTATGGCATCGGAGACCATTAATCCCAGTCTGAGCATGATCCACCACTTGAACCCTTTGTTGTTGTATAGCACCCATGTTATTTCTTCCATTAGGATTAAATCCTTGACCACTACCCATCTGACGAACATTACCACGATTCTAAACTTCAACTCTTCCGTTGTTAACTACAGCTTGATTCCTTGTGTTGGATGAGGTACGAATGCGATTGTTGGATTGGTTAGAATATCGGACGAAGGCTCTTGCAATCATGACAAACCCTTGTTGCAATGCATCGAAAGCTTCTGCATCCTCATTAGATTCACTGTAAAGTGCTTGATCATTGTTGCTGTTGTATGGAACCAGTTGATTTTCTTGTGAGGGATCATATGGTGTGATCTGAGCAGTTAGTTGTGGAGGATTTTTGAAGGTTGTTGGCAAGGTCGGGAATTGAGGAATAACTCTCTTGTATACAGAGCCATGCTTTATCTTATTTTTCAAAACTCATGATCTGATTCTTAAAATAAATGTTTGTCATCTAAAAGACAAATGTTTATCCTTCCAAATATTTTTCCGTCTAATGATTCTTCTGAAAAATATTTGCCATCTAATGAAAACTTCGTTGCTTTGAAAAATACCTCGTACTCTATTACTCGTGTAAATCATTTGTGCTTTTAATCTGTCAAAATCTCTATCTCTCAATCAACAACTTGTGTCATTGATTGAGGGGGAGAATGATTTTATTCGAATTAAAAAGGTTATTTTTCAAACAATTGGCACTTAAATGAGCAAGGTTTATTGTTGAAAAATCAAAAGGAATTATGTTTTATACAGTTGATTTAAAACCTTTGCTAATATTATGTTTTCAAAAGACAATCATGCATGTTTAATAATGGAGTTTAAAGTGTCAAAATCCGATCCTTATCAGTTAAAATGTTTTCATAATCAAGTCACAATTCTCCTTAAAAAGCTTTCAAAATCAATTTAAATCTACAAAGATCACAAATCTCAAAAGATTTGAAAATGGTGATCAGGGGAGAATTTGTGATTTAAATTGGATTAAAAACTGATATTTCGGTAAATGGTTTTATAAGGATGTACAAGCTCTCCTTCCCACATGTGCCAAACGATTTCAAATTTTCCATGCACATGTTGAGGGGGAGCATCTATCTTAAACCACAAAGATCTGAAACGTGATTATTGTATTTCAATGTGCAGTCTTTTCCCTCTAAGTATGTGCAAAACTCTTTCAAACCTCGAGGCACATATTGAGGGGGAGCAAAATTTTGAAAACCTCATCCTTCCCCCAAAATGCTTTATCTACTTGATTTGATTTGGGAAGTGATGTTGATATCTTTTAGAAAAAGGAAATCAAAGAAGTTAATTCTTCCTCTTGCCTCCATGTGCCAAAAGATTTCAAATACATGAAGCACATGTTGAGGGGGAGCTCTTGTTCTAAAGTTATCAAAAACAATTCAGGTACAAAATGCTTTGATAATATATCACAAGTATCTGGATTGACTTTTAACAGGTTTTCAATTGGTTCCAATGGCAGATGAACAATACCAAATAGACCGACCAACTTTATTTTATGTATGGTGATATAAGGATGATAAGGTTAGGTATTTTTTCCCATGATCCGCCAGAACCGGAGGGATCTACCTAGGGAAAATCCACTAGTTAGTGTAGAGTCCTTAGGTATATTGAAAAAAAGGAGAAAAGTGAGAAATGGGAAGAGTGCGGACTGAGATAGAGCTAGAACTGGAATAAACCCAACAAGGTTCTAGTAATGAAGTCTCGGTAAGCACTGAAGGGGTTGAAGAATGAAAAAGAAATTAATATGAAAAGGGTGAAAAGAAATAGCCCTCCAATAATTCAACCTTAGGGCAGATACCAGGTTCAATTCATATGCTACAGGTGGTTACCAAGGTAACACCGGTATTGAGGACAAGACGTCATGGACCCAGTGACGCACTGCACTTCAACTTCCCAAACCACTCAAGTTCCTCTTAAAAGGACTTGTTTCATTCTCACGGGGAACCGACATTAGCTATCGATTTTCTCTTAGAGATTGTTGATATTGAAGAAGGAGACCCTCTCCCTAGTCTCCAATATAGGATCCAAATATGCACAATTGAGTCTAGAGCCACGAGATCATCAATAAATATCATTAGGACACTTTCAATGAAGACTCTCTGTTTCACACAATGTGGAAAGAGAGATTACATCTTAAGTCCTACGCAGTATCCTTGTGGTATTATCAGAACATCCGAGTGATATGTAAACATATTCACAATGAAGATGGAAAGCCTTCTAGAGCCAACATCAAACAAGCTCCTGGTAGGTGGCATGTGAGATCTATTCAATAGATCAACCATGTGACAACTGAACAGAAACAATGGGGCGATTCAATCTTTTGAATCAATCCTTGTTCAGGATATGGATTGACGGATACCTTTGAAAAACCAGTTGTTGTGCTTAAAAACTATTTTCTGTAGCACATCGACTGTGTACAAATATTTCAATATAAAAGGTGCTTATGATTGATAATTGATTTTCATTAAAACCTTCGTTGTATTGCAAAACAATTTCTATTAAGCGATACAAGATTGTTTATCAAATATCTTTTTATCAATCAGTGAATCTCAATTCGCTGGTTCACTCACTCCGTGTTGTCTTCTTTGAGACGTTCCGGTTTTAGAACAGCTAGAGCAGCTGCGAAACCATGTCAAAGAAATTCTTTGGAATTATACCTGATCACAGGCAGTACATGTACTGATCAACGGGGAACCGTGGGCCGTGTACCTCAATTCAACGAAAGTGATCAAAGACACTTTCGTGCACTTTATTGCTAACTGTTGTATGTAGGTACGCCTGACGTTTGCAGCTGATCAGAATGAAGCGGTCAATCCATAGCCGCATGCTCACTCAACACATTCATCTCCAAAGAAATCATGATTAGTGCATCAATGACTCTGATATTTTCACTCCATGCTTTTGCTACGCTGCTGCCAGTATCATGAATCAATAAATGCTTCCGCTACTCTGATGAGAATATATCATGATCCAGAATGTGAGCATGTCGGTCCGTTTGTCACAACATCACATAATATCAACACCACAATGGAAGAGTCAAAGATTTATTTTATCTGATGATCTCAATGCTGGCTCAAAACTCATCATCACGTGGATCAGTTAAAGACCTCCACTTGAATTATCCAAACATGCAAAACATGAAGAATCAAAGACTATGAGCTACTGAGCAAAGGACTTAATCAAGAAACCTCGAGCAATCTAATGTAATATCTGTTTGTATTCATTGTAAATTGAGGTGACCTCCCTTAGGGGGAGATTGTTAGGAATTAAAAAATTCAGTCGTTAAAGAGTCGGTCATCTCAAGTATATGTATTCATTAAAAAGCTCGTAGTCGTAGTCTAGTTATATTATTTAGTAGTTTGTTTTGTAACACCGTGGAGGACGGACGGGTCTTTACCCACTGTATGCCTGATCCACAGCCCGTAGGTGGCGTTTGTTTGTAAGAAACTATAAATACCCTCTACCTCCCAAGGTAGAGGGTTGGAGCTTCAATACCATTTTTCTTTGTTTCACATAGTTCCCAACTCTCTTCCCTTTCTCTCTCTAGAACTTTCTCTCTCTAAACATTGTTAACGCCTCATATGGTTATGGTTTAATGTGTTTTTGAAATCCTATATCCTACAATTGCCACCAGCTTCATCCTTGAGAGCCAAGAGTAAAGCCTCTTTGTGATAAGCGCTACCTCCTGCCCTCGGCTTTGGGCATGCATTAGCCAGATGACCCTTCTCATTACAGTTATGGCATCGGAGACCATTAATCCCAGTCTGAGCATGATCAACCACTTGAACCCTTTGTTGTTGTGTAGCACCAATGTTATTCCTTCCATTAGGATTATATACTTGACCACTACCCATCTGACGAACATTACCACGATTCTAAACTTCAACTCTTCCGTTGTTAACTACAACTTGATTCCTTGTGTTGGATGAGGTACGAATGCGATTGTTGGATTGGTTAGAATATCGGACGAAGGCTCTTGCAATCATGACAAACCCTTGTTGCAATGCATCGAAAGCTTCTGCATCCTCATTAGATTCACTATAAAGTGCTTGATCATTGTTGCTGTTGTATGGAACCAGTTGATTTTCTTGTGAGGGATCATATGGTGTGATCTGAGCAGTTAGTTGTGGAGGATTTGTGAAGGTTGTTGGCAAGGTCGGGAATTGAGGATAACATGCTTGAGCCCACAAAGCTAGAGTTTGATTATCCGGGAGTGAAGGCGAAGCAGGGACTCCTCGGATGATCCTTTCTTTGTCAACTTTCTTTTGGTGGGGCTTCAAATAGTAATACAATAATCCGTATGTAGCATGATGAAGATTCTTCGCTTGACGGATGAAGATAACAAACTTTTCCCAATGAGGACCAAGACTGCTCAGGAACTTTGTGTTGACTGCAATTCTTGGCATAATGATATTATGTTTCTCCAAGTCATTTATGATATCTGAGAACCGATGATGATATGACTCTAATGTCTCCCCTGGTTCAATCATGAAGTGTTCATATGCTAAGTAGATTTTGGATTCCATGTCTTCTTGATTGAGTTATGTGCCTTCCATTAGAAGATGAATGTGCTCCCACATTGCTTTAGCAGTCTTCTGAGCATCAACACTACGAAGTATCGGATTGGGTAATCCTAAAAAGATATATTGTATTACAAGTTCACAGGCATCTAAGTTTGGAAGTTGGTCAGTAGTAAGTTGATCAAGACCGACAACGTTGGTAACATCATCTCTTGGCGGAACAGCATTCGAATCTCCGGGTACAGTGAGGATAGGCATCTGAAAAGGACCTTCTAGGATGACCTTCTTCAAAAAATTTCATGTGGCTTCTTTAGATCACAAAACCTAAAGAACCTTATCACCCATTGATCGTAGTTTCCGGGAGTGAGCATTGGAGGTTTGTCAAGGGATCCAACTTTATGAATGGATTGTTGGCTACTTAAAGCTTCACACATCTTTGCAAACCAAGACGGTTCCTTTGGTGTTGTAACATTCATAGCATACTTGGCGGGATACTGATTTTGAAAGTATGTGTAATGTTGTACTTTTTGACGAGCGTTTGGTGGAACCATTTGTGGTGGAAGAGAAATTACTCCTTGAGGAAAGTGTTGAAATTGTTGTTGAAATTGTTGCACTAGTTGTGGAGATGGTGGAGGATATTGTTGATAGAATTGTTGTTGTTGTTGTTGAGGATACTCATGAGGAATGTAGCTAGAGTATGGTGGTTGAGACATCTTGAAACTTGTGTTGATGATGGATCTTTGTAGTCGAATGAAACAATGTTGATGAAGTAACCTTATGCGTAGAAACCAACTTAGGGGTAGAAATCACCTTATGCGTAATACCCAACTTACGCGTAACAAGAGAGCTTACGCATAGAATTGAGGAAAACTTCGCTTAGGCGTAAACCAAAGGCTTAGTAGTAGAATCCTTATGCGTAATATTTGCTTATGCGTAAGACAAGCTTAGACGTAAGAAATGCTTAGGCAAAGAGAATTCTACGCGTAAGATATCCAAAGTCGAAGTGTTTTCAGGCTTATCCAAGCAAAAAAACATTGAGTAAACCAACAACACTGAAGATCAAATGATGAGGAGCTTACGCGTAACTAACTGCTTAGGCGTAGACTTTGGAGCTTACGAGTAAAACTAGGGTTTTGTTACGAGTAGAAAGTACAAACTATCACCAAAACTGATTTTTATACCCAAAAGTGTTTAGAAACCTGATTTGTATGATGAAATAGCTTCAATATCACCAAAATAACACAAAAATGTGAAACTTGATGATCCAAAAACAAATTCAACCTTGCGCGTAGACAGAACCACACGTATCAAAACAAGCTTTAAAACAATGCTACACACGTAAAGTTTCAAACTTGATGCTAAAAACTTAAACTTTAACACTAAATGAACCTTGAACCACAAAAATATTGAGTTTTTAAGTCTAAAAATTTGAGTTTCTATGCGTATGAAAGTTTAATACACAAAACCCACGCATATAGATAAAAACTTCAAAAAAAACAAAAGTGTTTCACCCAACTAGATGACGAATGATACCACTGTTAGGTCACCATATTGTAACACAAGCCTCAATATGTTAGAAATAGATAGAGAAGTGAGCGGATGAACATACGCAATCACACACGTATGATATAAAGGAAAAGTTATGTGTAGAGTGTATTGCAAAGTGAACAACCAACCTTTAAATGAAGGTTTACATGTGCTTATATAGGGAAAGGAACTAGGATAACACACCAAGTTCCCTTCCTTCCTTATTGGATATGGGCCAAGGCTTATGGGCTTTCTACATAAGTCTTGCCTTTAATACAAACATAAAAGCCTAATTAAGCAACCTATTACATGTTAATTACAAATACTTGAAATATAGTTTAGGAGTGATTCAAACAGAACTCTTCACCAACAAGCCAAAAACATCCACTAGGAGTTATTAACAAGAAATGATCGGACTCCAACGATTAATAGAAGTTATGGCATCCATAAATGAGAAAAATTGTAAATGAAGCTTTCCCAACCGAAGCAACCGATCGGTTGCATTTTGACCAATGTCCAACCGATTCGGTTGCTGGCTCCAACCGATCAGCTGGATTCCTTCCGTACAACATATTTTGACTTTTCTTGACTTTTCTTGACGCATGGCCTTTTTCCTTGATTTCGATGCTGATTTCCAAGATAAAAATTGAAAATTATTTGATGTAGATACTTAGAAATCCTCGTGCTTCCAATCATCGAGTCCTTGAGCCTTCTCACCAATATTTTCTTTCTCGGGAATTATCCAAATGTGCATGAAATCGTCATTTGTTCGTCTTTTATGATACCTGGCTACATTCACATACAAATACGCTTCTTTTGCACTTTTGCAAAAATTATGTGTAAGTATAACCGATTATCATACACAAAACTAACAATTACGCTACTAAAAACATAATCATTCTGAGCGTTATTATGGTCTGATGGTAAAACACAGTGGGTGGCGGCAATGTTGAGGTAGCAGTGGATGATCTGGTAAGTTGAGATGGTGATAACTGAGCTGGTGGTGATGGGACATCTGCTGGTGGTACATGAGGCATGGTAATAGCTCACACACGCTTTCTAGCCGTATGCTTGAAGATGGAACCCTTAGGATGCAATCTGTAGGGTACTTCGAATGGCTCGGGCTCATATCACTAGAACAAAAAGTGGATTTGGCCACACCGAATATGTGTGACGATATACATATAGTCACACATGATTTTTCGGCCGTGTGTGACTAAAGGTCGCGCGACCATAGGTACTCTATGGTCACGTGTTTGACTTTTTTTTAGTCTCTATTGCAAAAGAGTAACCAAAACCGTAACATGTGTGACTAATTAGGTACAAATTTTGTTGGATTAATCCGTACTAGTGACCATAAACATTGTATAGTCACACAAAGCATGTTTGTTTTTTGTATTTAGTCACATACAATTAAGCATAAAGTGGCCAAAAGTGTTAATAAGTGTGACCATATGGTGTTTAAGGTGAAGAAATATGTCTTTTGTGTGACTATTGATCATCCAATGGCCACTTGAATTTTATGTTTGTGTGGCCTTTTGTAACATTTAGTCACACAAAGCATGTTTGTTTTGTGTATTTAGTCACATACAATTAATCATAAAGTGGCCAAAAGTGTTAATAAGTGTGACCATATGGTGTTAAAGTGAAGAAATGTGTGTTTTGTGTGACTATTGATCATCCAATGGCCACATGAATTTTATGTTTGTGTGGCCTTTTGTAACATTTAGTCACACAAAGCATGTTTCTTTTGGGTATTTAGTCACATACAATTAATCATAAAGTGGCCAAAAATGTTAATAAGTGTGACCATATGGTGTTTGAAGTGAAGAAATATGTATTTTGTGTGACTGTTGATCATCCAATGGCCACATGAATTTTATGTTTGTGTGGCCTTTTCTAACATTTAGTCACACAAAGCATGTTTCTTTTGGGTATTTAGTCACATACAATTAAGCATAAAGTGGCCAAAAGTGTTAATAAGTGTGACCATATGGTGTTTTAAGTGAAGAAATGTGTGTTTCGTGTGACTATTGATCATCCAATGGCCACTTGAATTTTATGTTTGTGTGGCCTTTTCTAATATTTAGTCACACAAAGCATGTTTCTTTTGGGTATTTAGTCACATACAATTAAGCATAAAGTGGCCAAAAGTGTTAATAAATGTGATCATACGGTGTTTAAGGTGAAGAAATATGTCTTTTGTGTAACTATTGATCATCCAATGGCCACATGAATTTTATGTTTGTGTGGCCTTTTCTAACATTTAGTCACACAAAGCATGTTTGTTTTGTGTATTTAGTCACATACAATTAAGCATAAAGTGGCCAAAAGTGTTAATAAGTGTGACCATATGGTATTTTAAGTGAAGAAATGTGTGTTTTGTGTGACTATTGATCATCCAATGGCCACATTAATTTTATGTTTACGTGGCCTTTTGTAATATTTAGTCACACATAGCATGTTTGTTTTGAGTATTTAGTCACATACAATTAAGCATAAAGTGACCAAAAGTGTTAATAAGTGTGACCATATGTTGTTTAAAGTGAAAAAATATGTATTTTGTGTGACTAGTGATCATCCGATGGCCACATTAATTTCATGTTTGTGTGGCTTTTTGTAATATTTAGTCACGCAACGAATTAAGCAAACAGTAACCAAAAGTGTTAATAAGTGTGACTATATACATCTTTTAGTCACATTTAAGAAATCAATATATATATCAAACAAATTCAAATATATATAAAAACAAATTCAAATACAATAAAATTGGAATATATATAACTGAACCAAATACAAACTTCGTATATAACTTTATACCCTAGGACCTCCTCTTATACACCAAGGAGTCCTAGTCGACTTACAATACTTTCCTAAGTATCTATAATCTTTTCCATAATCAACTAATACATATCATATACAGTACTAACTATATGAACCAACTGTACTAACGTATAACTAACAGTTGTAACTAATACACTAGCAGTATTAACTTCAAGCAGTCTTAATCTCTGAGCAGTCTTAACTTTGTACTAGAAGTACTAACTTTCACTAGCAGTCTTAACTCTGAGTAGTCATAACTTTGGTCTCATATTCAACAGCTCTGTTCCTGATCACGAGTGAACGTCTTGGTTTGCAATTCACAAAAACCATAATATTTTTTGTCCGAATCGAAGTATGACGGTTTAGAATTCAACATTCAATGATCAGACATAATGAAATCTTACCAAAATCTTGAAGCCTTCTTAACTTGATCTCTGCAAGAAGATAATGAGAATTTGATCAAAATACAATAAAGTGTTCTTAAATGCAGAAGATATTTTGTGTGTATACAGTACCTTGTTCTTCCTTCAAATGCGTCATTGATTTCTTCACCAGTTGGCCTACTTGGAAAAGTGATGAGTGTCTAAATACTCATCATTTTTGTACAATATAAACTGCAAAATCATCTGAAAACACTCAGAAACACATCAAAATGATCAAAATATCACAAATCAGTGTTTTATGTGTTTTAAATGCAAAAATATCAAAATCAGATGAAAAACATATCAAATTTGCAAAAATTGCAGTTTTAATCCCCCAAGTTTCAAAAGTTGTCAAAAACAGTCCCTGAGCACATAATTTCAAAAGAAAAAATCATCAAAGGTCCTTTTTAAATCATAACTTGTCAAATTTAGTCCTTTGGTGAAAAATGTCAAAAATTTGAGAAAATTACAAGAATGGTCCTTCAAGTTTCAAAATTGGCAGAAATGGCCCTTGGAAAATTGCAAAATGGCAATTTTGGTCCTTATACTTTTGAAGGTTGTCACTTGTGGTCCCTTGGAATAACTTGGCAGAATTGGCAGAATAGGTCCCTCTAAATTCAGGAATTACACATATGGTCCCTATGTTATTATTAGCCTTTCACCCAATTTGGACCCTTGTCACTTAAACATTTGGACCCTTACCCTTTTTGGACCCCCTTGTTACTAATATCTGGTCAAAACCAAATGGTCAACCAAACCACCCTTTGGCGCTTTTTTTCCTCCTTCATCCCAACTGCTATCCTGCTCACTCAAGCCACCATTCATCCCCCCTCCTCACCTCCACTTTTCTATGTCCCCCCACTTCCAACTAACCTCCAAACTTCATTTAATGCATCTTTCCACCCCTCACTCAACCTCTCCAGCTGGTACACCAAATTGGCGCCAAAATCAGTTTGAAGGGTCAAGATCATTCTAAGCAATCCAATGGTCAAGAATTTGGTGGGATTTGAACAGAGATGAGAGAGAGAGTCTTTGGATATAAAAAGAAAGCAAATGGAGCAAGCTTGGGAGTCTAGTAGTTTTTAGTTTTATCTTAAATGTCGTTTTTAATTTAAATTCTTTAAATTAGTATAAAACTTGTTGTATTCTGTTTCTTTGTATCCAACTAAGTGTTTTGTAATCATTATAAACTATTTCCAGTTATCAATTCAAGTTATGTTAAGATTTTATGTTTAAAGCTACTGTTGCAATTTTCCTTCTCAAAATCTCATTCAAAAGCTTCTTAATGCTCATCTCTCAGTTTCAATAAGCTTAAATGAGCTTATGATAGCTTTGTACAAGCTCACATTCAAGTTTCAATCATTTTTGAGTTTTGGTCAACCAAAGTCAAACTTAGCTCAAATTGGTCATGGAAGCTGTTTTGGGGTGATCCAGTGGTGAAATTGGGTGGATATAGAATAGGTTAGCTCAGGTTTGGGTCTGGTTGTAGCCTGCAGAGCAGTTGGACTATGGTTAGTGAACTTATCATTTTCAGTTTTCAAGTCATTTTGCAGTTTTAGTTGGAACTTGTATCTGTGGTCATAATTGCTTTTAAAGTGTTTAAATAGTTGCAATTAGGTTATATAAACTCAGTTTGATCATTTAAACAAGTATGCTCAGTTGTTATCTTATTTTAAGTTTGTATATCAGTTTTTAAGTAGTGTTTGGATTTTGCTCTTAAACCTTGTTCAGGCTTGTTCAGAGTTTAAGTTCTTTTGGTTAATGTTTATTAAGCATATTTGAGTTCACTTGAGTCATTATCTTGTGCTTGCCATTTGCCAAAGTCAAAAATTTCTTTTATCTGTCATAACAGTCCACTGTTGGAGTTTTTAACAAATTCAATTCTTATTTTGTGTTTAAATGTCTTAGATATAGCTAGCATTAGTCTTATTTCATCCATTAAGTTCATAATCAATCCATAAAACCAGATCAAAGTTGGAAATAGTCAACCTTTCAGTTTCTTCAAAAAGTCAAATATGCAAAAATCTCAGTTTGAGCCATTCTAAGAGTATTTTTCATGGATTCATTTCTTGGGCAAATCAAGTAAATTTTGTGGCTTTTAAAACCTCTCCTGGTCTAGTTTCTTATTACTATTTTTGTTGATTTTTAGAATTTTTTCAAAAGCTCCAAATGAGCTTGTTAAAAGTGGCAAAAGTGCCCTGTGCAGGGCATTAGGCCTGCACAGGTATTATGCAGTATTTGTAGCTTATGCACAGAGCTGCAAGTTACCCCCCAGAACTGCTTTTTAGCCAAAAGCTAATAGCATCAAATCTGTTGAACTTGTATCCAGAGGGTGTAGCTTGTTGAATCTTGTTGCTTTTAAGTTCTTTTAGCTTATTTAAGTTCCTGTTTTGGTTTGGTGCTTATTGGTCTTCATTAGCTTATCCAAAGTGCTTATTTTTAAGCACTTTGTGCATCAGTTTCAAATCTCTCCACACAACCCCTGTTTTTTATATTTTTCTTAGATTCTAAATAATGTTTTAAACTTTTCCTGAAAGTTTCAGATTTTTCTAAGGTGTTTAGCTATTTTTCTTTATTTAAATTAGTTTTTAATCCTTTTTAAATAGCTTTTAATACAAATAAATTAGAAAAAGCTTAAAAAAATATGTTTTCTATTTTCTTAGGTTAAGATAAATATAAAAAAGCAAAAAAATATTTTTCCATAATTTTCTTAGTTTAAAAAGTATTTTCTAGCATTTTAATTAGTTTTAAATAGTTTTAAATTAATAATAAATACATAAAAAGTCTAAAAAATATATTTTTATTTTTAAAATAAGTTTTATCATATTTTAGATTTTTCCAAGTTATAATTTCATTTTTCTAGGTTAATTTTGTATTTTCTTCTATTTTAGTGCATTTTAAATACTTAATAAATAGTTTTTAATTAATAATAATTAAATAAATAGTTGTAAAAATAATTTTCCTTTTCTAATAATTTTCTTTTATCATTAGGTTTGTAAAAATGTATTTTTCATATCCGTAGGTATTTTCCTTCTTTAGTTTCACGTTTTTATTTGTACGTTTACGTAATTTTTATTTAAACGTACGTTTTAGGTTTTAAACGTTCATCACTTTAAATATAGTGATAGCGTTTATTTAATATCTTTTATCTTTTTAATTTTCTTAATTTGTATTTAAGTCGCTTTATTTTATAAACTTTTTCAGTAGTGTAATTATCCAATTCAAATCCTTTCCGATCACTATCCTTAGTGATCATTCTATCGTCTGATCAAGCGTTTACACACCATTGAGTCTCCGTGGGACATAACGACCCCGGGAATTCACTATATTCTCTGATCCTCATTGTATTTGTGCTTAAGCTGTTTTAAGTCTATTAGACTTGACGGTTTAGCACAGATCAAAATTTTGGCGCCGCTGCCGGGGAGGCTTTAGCGTGTGTTTAGCCATTTTCAGACCCATTCTTGCACATATTCCATCTTTTGTAAAAAAAGTTTTTTGTAAAGTTTTCAAAAATCCCAAAAGATCATTAACACTTTTCCTGAAGTGTTATCAACGCCAAAAATATTTTCATTCTTTGTTTTTATCATCATGTTTTTCAAAAATACCAAAAATATTCCTCTTTACCCTCTTACCTTTTTGATTCTTCATTTCTTACCCTCTGTTAAACTTTGATTCTTTCTATGTCTTATCCTCACCCTCTTGATTGTCAATGGTGTGGTGGTCCTTATAATGGTGGCAATTGCCCCAGTTGTAGCGTGGTGGAATCAGGAAACGGGTCTGTCTATAACCAGGATCCCTATTCCTACCATAACACAACTGATTCATTCCATCAGCTACCACACTGTAAGACTCAGCAATTTTACTGTTGTGAGTACTGTGGTGGCTCACATTCCAGTTCTGATTGTCAATCAGGAAACACGCTTGTCTATGAGCAGGTTCCTGATAGCAATTATGACTACAACACATACCACTCACAGCCACATCAGTTTTACTGTTGTGAGTATTGTGGAGGTCCTCACTCTAGCTCGGATTGTCAAACAGGGAACCCATTTCCTTGTAACAATTACGACTCATCGTATCCAGACCAACCTCCACAGTACCAAATGATTCAAGCGACTCCTCATGAAACTACGACAGACCTTCTACTGAAGACTCTGGAGTTATTAAAAGAACTTAAGGAGGAGTCGGATTTGTCCTCCCAAAATAATCCAAATGAAAAATCCATGGAAGTTTTGTTAGCCGAAGAGCGGGCTGCTAAATTAGATTCCCATATTGCCTTTGAAAAATCTGTTAGGGAATCAATTGCAAAAGAAAAAGCGGCCAGATCTAGCTCTCGATTCCGTTTCATTCCTGATGACGATGATGATGAAGATATCCTTGATATCCTACAATTTTATAACAGTTCATCAAGTTCATCCGTTGAAACTCCTTCCATGAAAAATCAGGGAGAAAAGACTATGATGGAATTACTAGCAGAAGAACAAATGGAAAGTATTAAACACATGTATGCTAGTCCGTCTAAACTCCCTCAGTCTGTTGTTATCACATCCAAAGCTCCCACTCACTCTCTGAACATGGGGGATGAGCATCTTGACACTGTTCCTGAAAAGGAATCGGACGAATTTATAAAGTCTAGTGTTGAGGACCTTGTCCCAATCCCAGGAGAGTCACAGGGAACTATTGACCATATGTGTGATATTCCTTCCCCTCTTGAGTGTT
The DNA here is from genome assembly GCA_019973895.1 of Chrysanthemum seticuspe. Lineage (NCBI taxonomy): Eukaryota > Viridiplantae > Streptophyta > Magnoliopsida > Asterales > Asteraceae > Chrysanthemum > Chrysanthemum seticuspe. Next base: position 178,191,204 of record BPTQ01000005.1, on the reverse strand, counting down.
CTAATGATCATTTTGAGACTTTCTCCGATTTTAGCGATGATTGTAAATCTTATGGAGACATCGACTATGTTGAGGCATCACTCCCGCAGTCTGATCCTCTTCTTGAGGAGTTCACTGATGAACTCACTCACATCAGTCCACTTTCATCAGAAAGTGACGATGATCTCTTTGATTTCGAAGCCGATCTTGGAGAAACTAGAAGTCTCCTATACAATGATCATTCACTCATTTCTTGTCCCATTTCTGACTCTTCCATTCCTTCTCTCACTCCAGATGAGGAAGATGACAACTTTTGGAAGGAGGTCGATGATTTTCTTAGTGATGAGTCGATTCCAACAGGAATTGACAATACTTACTTTGATTCGGAGGGAGACATCCTTTTTCTTGAAAATCTGTTGATTGAAGAACCGTTTCCATCTCTCCCTCCAGGAAATTTTGTTACCAATCACCATAAAAGCTTCAAATTTAAGCTTAAAAATGTCAAAAATGGTGATTTGCTTCTTTCTGATGAGGAATGGACATGCATTGTGATGCACATATTTATTCCATTCTTCACAAATGGTGTGGTTGCTCTTTCCCTTTTCTCCTTCGGGAATGAGAACACCATTTTTGACCCCGGTATTATCCTTTATAGTTTCAACTATTAAAAATACCGGTTGTATCTCGTCGGAGTGGAACTTTCTGATGTTCATGTGTTTATTAACATTGTGAATGAAAGTCCGATCGAGATTGGTTTTCCACGTTACTTTCCCCATGAACTAATGAATGCGGGGATCGAGTCAAGCTAGCGACTCGGAAATCAAAAACAGTAGCACATACTATATGGGTTTTCACCCATATTTCTGTCTTCTTACCCCTTTCTACCACCTAAGTGTGGGGGTGATGCCCCACATGTTATATATATACATATATCTTATAAAAAATAAAAAAAAAAAAAAAAAAAAAAAAAAAAAAAAACTTCTAAATAATGGCCGTAATATTTCCCTTTTACGTTCTTTGTTTCGGCATAACCGCCGGTACTTTGAATATTGAGGGAAATATTCATTTCTTAGTGTGGGGGGGGAATTCTCACGAATTTCATATATTATCTACCCAATTCCCCCGTTTTTGGCCAAAATTTTTTTTGGAGTAAGTGTTTTGCACTTACTCATTTGGTTATCAGTCCGCCATGTTTGATAAACTAATGGATTGGCTAATCCAGGAGCAAACGGCTCTTGGTAAAGATATATCAAATCCGTTTATATGGCTTGCAATTTGCCCAAAATTGTATGGTTCTCAGCTCACCATATCCTAAAAAGTGAAGAGTTGGCTAGCCCGCAAGATTATGGCTTGTGGTAAAGGCAGTGGAAAATCCATAATTGGTATTCAGCTCACCAAAGATAATATTGATAAGTTATCTAAGAGTTGGCTAGTCCAGAAGGGTACGGCTTCTGGTAAAGACAAATCAAATCCGTTGAAAGCTGGTGGTTTGCTCAAAATCACATGGTTATCGGTGTACCATGGTTCTTACTTGAACTGAAACATTTGGCTACTCCAGAAGTAATGGCTTTTGGTAAAGAGATTAAAATCCATTATGTTTTCTCAAATCATTGCTAGGGACTAGCAATATCTCAGTGTGGGGGATTGATGAGTGTCTAAATACTCATCATTTTTGTACAATATAAACTGCAAAATCATCTGAAAACACTCAGAAACACATCAAAATGATCAAAATATCACAAATCAGTGTTTTATGTGTTTTAAATGCAAAAATATCAAAATCAGATGAAAAACATATCAAATTTGCAAAAATTGCAGTTTTAATCCCCCAAGTTTCAAAAGTTGTCAAAAACAGTCCCTGAGCACATAATTTCAAAAGAAAAAATCATCAAAGGTCCTTTTTAAATCATAACTTGTCAAATTTAGTCCTTTGGTGAAAAATGTCAAAAATTTGATAAAATTACAAGAATGGTCCTTCAAGTTTCAAAATTGGCAGAAATGGCCCTTGGAAAATTGCAAAATGGCAATTTTGGTCCTTATACTTTTGAAGGTTGTCACTTGTGGTCCCTTGGAATAACTTGGCAGAATTGGCAGAATAGGTCCCTCTAAATTCAGGAATTACACATATGGTCCCTATGTTATTATTAGCCTTTCACCCAATTTGGACCCTTGCCACTTAAACATTTGGACCCTTACCCTTTTTGGACCCCCTTGTTACTAATATCTGGTCAAAACCAAATGGTCAACCAAACCACCCTTTGGCGCTTTTTTTCCTCCTTCATCCCAACTGCTATCCTGCTCACTCAAGCCACCATTCATCCCCCCTCCTCACCTCCACTTTTCTATGTCCCCCCACTTCCAACTAACCTCCAAACTTCATTTAATGCATCTTTCCACCCCTCACTCAACCTCTCCAGCTGGTACACCAAATTGGCGCCAAAATCAGTTTGAAGGGTCAAGATCATTCTAAGCAATCCAATGGTCAAGAATTTGGTGGGATTTGAACAGAGATGACAGAGAGAGTCTTTGGATATAAAAAGAAAGCAAATGGAGCAAGCTTGGGAGTCTAGTAGTTTTTAGTTTTATCTTAAATGTCGTTTTTAATTTAAAGTCTTTAAATTAGTATAAAACTTGTTGTATTCTGTTTCTTTGTATCCAACTAAGTGTTTTGTAATCATTATAAACTATTTCCAGTTATCAATTCAAGTTATGTTAAGATTTTATGTTTAAAGCTACTGTTGCAATTTTCCTTCTCAAAATCTCATTCAAAAGCTTCTTAATGCTCATCTCTCAGTTTCAATAAGCTTAAATGAGCTTATGATAGCTTTGTACAAGCTCACATTCAAGTTTCAATCATTTTTGAGTTTTGGTCAACCAAAGTCAAACTTAGCTCAAATTGGTCATGGAAGCTGTTTTGGGGTGATCCAGTGGTGAAATTGGGTGGATATAGAATAGGTTAGCTCAGGTTTGGGTCTGGTTGTAGCCTGCAGAGCAGTTGGACTATGGTTAGTGAACTTATCATTTTCAGTTTTCAAGTCATTTTGCAGTTTTAGTTGGAACTTGTATCTGTGGTCATAATTGCTTTTAAAGTGTTTAAATAGTTGCAATTAGGTTATATAAACTCAGTTTGATCATTTAAACAAGTATGCTCAGTTGTTATCTTATTTTAAGTTTGTATATCAGTTTTTAAGTAGTGTTTGGATTTTGCTCTTAAACCTTGTTCAGGCTTGTTCAGAGTTTAAGTTCTTTTGGTTAATGTTTATTAAGCATATTTGAGTTCACTTGAGTCATTATCTTGTGCTTGCCATTTGCCAAAGTCAAAAATTTCTTTTATCTGTCATAACAGTCCACTGTTGGAGTTTTTAACAAATTCAATTCTTATTTTGTGTTTAAATGTCTTAGATATAGCTAGCATTAGTCTTATTTCATCCATTAAGTTCATAATCAATCCATAAAACCAGATCAAAGTTGGAAATAGTCAACCTTTCAGTTTCTTAAAAAAGTCAAATATGCAAAAATCTCAGTTTGAGCCATTCTAAGAGTATTTTTCATGGATTCATTTCTTGGGCAAATCAAGTAAATTTTGTGGCTTTTAAAACCTCTCCTGGTCTAGTTTCTTATTACTATTTTTGTTGATTTTTAGAATTTTTTCAAAAGCTCCAAATGAGCTTGTTAAAAGTGGCAAAAGTGCCCTGTGCAGGGCATTAGGCCTGCACAGGTATTATGCAGTATTTGTAGCTTATGCACAGAGCTTGTTAGAGCTCACCTAGGTCTAATTCTTGGTTTACACATTCTCAGCTAGGTCTTGTTCAAGTTCCAATTGGTGGTTTTCTATTTTCAGCTTATTTGATTGCTTATTCATATGCTGCAAGTTACCCCCCCAGAACTGCTTTTTAGCCAAAAGCTAATAGCATCAAATCTGTTGAACTTGTATCCAGAGGGTGTAGCTTGTTGAATCTTGTTGCTTTTAAGTTCTTTTAGCTTATTTAAGTTCCTGTTTTGGTTTGGTGCTTATTGGTCTTCATTAGCTTATCCAAAGTGCTTATTTTTAAGCACTTTGTGCATCAGTTTCAAATCTCTCCACACAACCCCTGTTTTTTATATTTTTCTTAGATTCTAAATAATGTTTTAGACTTTTCCTGAAATTTTCAGATTTTTCTAAGGTGTTTAGCTATTTTTCTTTATTTAAATTAGTTTTTAATCCTTTTTAAATAGCTTTTAATACAAATAAATTAGAAAAAGCTTAAAAAAATATGTTTTCTATTTTCTTAGGTTAAGATAAATATAAAAAAGCAAAAAAATATTTTTCCATAATTTTCTTAGTTTAAAAAGTATTTTCTAGCATTTTAATTAGTTTTAAATAGTTTTAAATTAATAATAAATACATAAAAAGTCTAAAAAATATATTTTTATTTTTAAAATAAGTTTTATCATATTTTAGATTTTTCCAAGTTATAATTTCATTTTTCTAGGTTAATTTTGTATTTTCTTCTATTTTAGTGCATTTTAAATACTTAATAAATAGTTTTTAATTAATAATAATTAAATAAATAGTTGTAAAAATAATTTTCCTTTTCTGATAATTTTATTTTATCATTAGGTTTGTAAAATAGTATTTTTCATATCCGTAGGTATTTTCCTTCTTTAGTTTCACGTTTTTATTTGTACGTTTACGTAATTTTTATTTAAACGTACGTTTTAGGTTTTAAACGTTCATCACTTTAAATATAGTGATAGCGTTTATTTAATATCTTTTATCTTTTTAATTTTCTTAATTTGTATTTAAGTCGTTTTATTTTATAAACTTTTTCAGTAGTGTAATTATCCAATTCAAATCCTTTCCGATCACTATCCTTAGTGATCATTCTATCGTCTGATCAAGCGTTTACACACCATTGAGTCTCCGTGGGACATAACGACCCGGGAATTCACTATATTCTCTGATCCTCATTGTATTTGTGCTTAAGCTGTTTTAAGTCTATTAGACTTGACGGTTTAGCACAGATCAAAAAGTCGACAAGATGACGTATTTCTCTTTTCCACTTGGTTCATTTATCATTTTGAACTCATACCGATATGGATAAGCCATCCTGCAAGTGTATAATTTCTCAAAATCAGTAGTCACCAAAAAGACCAACACTAAATTTCAACTTAGATTTAAGCAAAACCATGTAATCAAGTTGATAGTATCCTACAACAAAAACTCGTAGAAAGTTAACTCAATAAAAGAAAATATTACATTACCTTAAATTGGATATTGTGTTCCTGCATAATAGAGAAGACGAAACTGGTAGCACATTTCAAAAGATGCAGCATACTCCAGTCTTTTTTCTCGACCCAAGCAAATGATAAATGTCATGCAGCAGCATCAGTCATTGCTCTTAGATCCTGCATTATCCAAGATGATGACTTGTCAACTAGTGGTGTTCGATGCACATATATTAGATACATATAGACCTATTTCCACCCGAGTCTATTTGGGGTATGTAAAATTTCTACTGGTCAATTGGTAAAATCAAAAGATTAGCTTAAGAGGAAAATGGGTCAAAATTGCCTTAAGTGTATTTTTATGAAGCATAAGAACTCATTAATCAGCCAATTTATGGTAATTATATTATCATTAGCATAATTTGTTTTTAACCCCTAACCAACTGGTCCTCCTATTACCACCTACATATACTTTATCTAATGATTCTTACGTCGATGATGCAATTTCCCATAGCATTTTGAGGAGCCACTAGAATGAAGATGTCATCTACTTCATCAACCTCTTTGGCACCTACACTATACTGAAATATAGTGAATCCACATTAAAACTTAACTCTTATGTCCACACAAGCAGCCTTTTGTAATCCAACACTACCTAAATGTGCAGATCTGTACGTATAGTACCGATGTTAATAAAGTTTCCCATTGCACCATCACTACCCCAGTCCATAAACTACCTCTGTTTTGTACTGCCATTATTAAAGAGTGTTAAAAGCAGATTGAGTGTGTGTGTGTGTATGTGCGCACATATATACACATTCAAGGGTGGCAGTTTCAAGATGTGTTTAAAGATTCAAGTGTCGCTTAATGTTTGTGGGTAATTATTCACAGTTAACTAGTAAGCAAAAGAATAAACGGCTTACCCATGTGAAGAGGACAAAATGCTTGAAACAAGTATTAAGGTGAGCTTCTTCTTTCAAACTCATAATCATCTGAAATGTGAATGATAAATGTGAGCATACACCCTAAACAACCTCTTGAATATTGTCTTCACCACATCCTGGAAATTGTTAGGAAATGGCGCACCTGTAACAGACACAAGTTAGCTGAAATCAATAAATAAATAATTTTTTTGTTACTGAGGGCATAACTATGACTAAATAAGTGATTTGGGCTGCTGTGGTATATTTAGATGATGAGAAAGCAATCGACTCTCACTTCTTTGAAGTCCACGATACATATCTAAAGAGAACCAAAGCCAAAATTTCTGCAGTACTAAATACTACTAGTATAATGAACCGTTCCATAATATGTATTTGATCACGCTGATCCACCCGTCATAATAATTTTCACAGACATCTTATAAAACCAATAGACCACTTCTGCTGATAACTTTTTTACCATTGCTTGTGACCTTCTTATCTTTATGCATATCGAAAACAATAACATTAAGCTTATACCCCTCTAACTCTAAGGCATGAAGCTCTTCAAGAGAAGGAATCATGTCAAATTTCTCTTTAAGTCTTCTTTCCTACAAAAATACAAAGGAAATAAGCATCAGATTTAGACAAAAGCAAATATCTGAAACCATACACGTATTTTAATAAGGTTTGCATGACTTACGGGTAAAATAGAATAGAAACCACTAGTAATCGGCTCATCAAGCATTCCAGTGGACCAAAGGATTTGTGCCACTCTATGAGCTCTTGAACCCAGAAACTGAAGCTCACTAGGCATTCTTTTGAATTTAGAAGGCCCATCTGGAGAGCTCGAAGAAATGGATTGATTTGATCCTGTGATGTCAGCTTGCAACCGTGTAGCATTGGAAAGCAGTGATTCGTTTTGAATACTATCTGCTTGTGTTTCCTCCATCTCCTTGGTATTTCAAACCATAAGATCATTTTGCCAATTTAGTATCCCATAAACATTAACATAGGTCCTAACTAAACTTCTTTTTTAATATATTCTTCACGGGGTACTGAAGTTAGACTTGCTTGGATAGTTGGATAAAGAGATCATATCACCTGTGATATACCTAGAATTCCGAAACCAGATTAGAAAGTATCCTAGTTCATTCAATATCATTAACTATGGCGATATCACAAGGACAATTTAGTATCAAAATAAGGAATCTAAATACCGCCTAGAAACATCACGGTCAATGTATGGGCACAAACAGCTAATTGTATCATAATATAGCTTCTTATATAGAACAAATATAGTAATATCATAACCAGATAATAGGAAGAAAAGTGTATGAAGTAAGGATTTGTTGGGTACTACGAACTATCTCACGCACCTAGTTTCTGAGGAAATATTGATTAGTTATCAAGTTGAGTTTCAATCCACTCCATCAAATAGTCCACATACTCAGGAGCAGATACTACTATTGGTTTCTTGATAGTAACTCCATCAGCCCACCTGTACTCGTATCTGCAGATATTTGAGCGATCACATTAGACTTGATCGATTGTGCAATAAACTATGGATCATATGTGTCAGTGTGTCATACTAAAGTAATGTTAATAACTTTTTTTAACTTATCTCATTGTTAAAAATATAATGTTGACTGAAGATGAAGAATTTGAGCAACTTAGCTCCAGCTGTCATTGTTGGGCATGTTGATGACGTGCAGAACTCAGTAAGCGTACCATAAAGGAGGTTCACTTGATTAAAGAAATCAACAGTTGCACAAACAGAAATGCTCTCAGTTACATATAATTCAGCAATGAGATACTAAAACTCGACAACACAGATTTCATATGCTAATTTCCAAATTATTATTCAGCAATGAGATACTAAAGCTCGACAACATAGATTTCATATAATTCAGCCGTTTATTTCTTTGCTTACTAGTTAACTGTGAATAATTACCACAAACATTAAGCTTGAAAGGACAAAGGTCAAACGCGTAAAAATCAAGATTACCACCTCTGTATTCATCATTGTTTATGACTAAATGCATATGAAGATTACCTTTTGAGGTTTAAGTAGGCTTCATACTGTCAAGAAACATAACATCAGGATCCTTTGGAGGAGGAAGAGGTAGTCGGTCCAGAAAGGACAAAGGTCATCAGACCTGTTGCTCCAAAAAGCTTCTTCCTCTGACCTGTTGCTCCATGGTCTACAAGTGCTTCTTCATCTGACCTGTTGCTCCAGAATCTAATGTCCGGTACACAATCTCATAAGTACTAGTAGACAGTAGTAAACATCAAATGTATCCGTTCAAACAATACTACATCATATTAACAAGAGAAAATCACCGCAATAGACTAAAAAGGGGGAGCTTTGCACGTTGTAGACCAATTTTCAAAAGCTTTCGAATTAGAACTTTTGGTCCGTCTAATATACTGTAGGGAATCCATGGATCCATGTGGACCAATTAAAAGTTGCCAACTCGCCCACTCCGTGGCATCCACGGCATCCGTAAGTACATTGCAGTTTCTTATTAGCCACGTAGATCAACACAATCCTAACAAAATCTTACACCGATTATACATCCTAATTGCAGTTTCTCTATTAACAAACACGATCTTAATATCTCATAACTACTGCTAATACACATCAAACGCAAAAAAAACACACCTTATGCAAACTCTCGGGCCACTGAATCGGCACCCGATACGGCGATACCCACTGGGCGCAGGGACCAGACACACCGCCCTCTCGTTAACTCCCGGACACTGTCTCTCCCAATAAAATTCATTTCCCTACTAAACACACTATTCCTAGTGGGATCCTCACACGGCATATAATCCACATCACCATTAACACAAACATCAACCACTTTCCCATACTTTTCGCTCTCGATCAAGGCGATTAACCCGCCGCGCTATTTGGGATCAGCTAAATTGGACTTAATTAAACCTTGGTTGCCTGATGCATCTGAAGAGTCACCTAATGGAGTGAAAATTAGTAGAACGAATAGGATTAACATGCAGAAGATGATTAAGGAGATAAAATCGAGTAGCTGCCATTTTCGGGTGGGGTTTGAGCGTGTTTTGGGGGAAGTTAGGGTTATGTGACCCATTTTTATCAATGCCTTTTCAAAAACAGGTTTTGTTAAAGGGTTTGTGATAGTAATGGATCAGGGTTGTCGGTTATCAGTGTTTTTGTATGAGATCTGAAACATGGACACCTCTCAATCTTTCAAGAAGCCTTTCTCTTGCAAGTAATACAAACAATAGAAACCATGTTCTGATCACTTTGAACATCTCATCTTCAGCCATGGGAGGATATTGCGTTTTTTAATTAGGGTTTGAGAAGGGAAGGTTTCTTGTTTGTTTTTTAAAGTTGTGATACTGAACAATGCGTTTTTTTGGCTGTTAGATACATAGGGTAATTTGATTTTTGGGAAAACAATTAGGCGGGCTTTGTGAAAAGTTAGAATGAAAATTTCATTTTAGGAAAAGGATAAAGATGAGTAGAGGGGCAATTTGATTTTGGGAAAAAGTTTAGGCGGACTTGTGAAAAGTTGAGAGGGAAATTTTATTTTGTGGAAAACTAAGTTCATGACATGTAAAATATTACATATAAATTTAACATGAAATTTTTTAATCTTTGTTTTTATTAGGGGCAAAAATGATATATTACGAGCCAAGCTCGAGCCAAACTTTAATTTTTTATTTCCGAATCGCATGAATGAGTTGAGCTCAAGCCAACTAGAGTTCGTTCGAACTGATTCTTATCGAGCTTTGAGCTCAAGCTCAAGCCTATCAAATGAACTCAAAATGTTTAATGAGTTGAGCTCAACCTTGTATAAGTTCGACTCGAGTTATTATTGAGTTTTCGAGCTTGTACGTGATATAGCATATGTTTTTTATATATTTTGTATGTAAGTGTACTAAGTGAATGCAAAGTAATGAATGGAGATTATCATTATATTTGATAGTGTTTGGTTTAAGAAAAACACATTAACCTCCAAAGTGGTATTGGTGGTGGTGGTGGGGGCTGGTGGTGGTGGTGGTTAATGCTGGTGGTGGTAATGGTTGCTGGTGGTGGTGGTGGCTGGTGGTAGTAATGGTGGTTGGTGGTGGTGGTGGCTGCTGGTGGTAATGGTAGTGGTGGTGGTGGCTGGTGGTGGTGGTGGTTGCTGGTGCTGGTGGGTGCTGGTGGTAATGGTGGTTGGTGTTGGTGGTGGTGGTGGTGGTGGCTGCTGGTTGTAATGGTGGTGGTGGTGGTTGATGGTGGTGGTGGCTGCTAGTGGTGGTGGCTACTAGTTGTGGTGGCTGCTAATGGTGGTGGGTGGTGGTGGTAGTGGTGGTGCTGGTGCTGGTGGTGGCTACTATTGATGGTGGTGAGTAATCATTACCATACCTCCCAATTTACTGGGTAATGCCCCATTACCCAATACTAAACAATGATTGCATTCCTTACTCCTAACCAGACATGTTTAATCATTACATTTCCCATTCCCCACCCCCAATTACCCCCAACCAAGCACCCCCTAAATATGGGTCATGTGCATTAGGTTATCACTGGTCACATTATTTAATGGGTATTTAACATCATATGGGTCATATGCGTTGTGTTATAGTTGCTTAGAGTGTCATGTTACGACACATCCATGATTGTTTTGTAAACTAAGACAAATACTATACAACATTTTTATACGTTTTGTATATTTTTTTACGTTTTCATCCGTTTGTAACGTTTTTCGTCCCCTTTTGACCATTCAATTGATTTTGACCGATCTCGCTAGTGTTCGACCGATTTTGACAATTTTCGATAGATTTCGATGGATTCAGACCGTTTTAGACCGACTACGACCGATTGCGACCGTGTTCGACCGATTTCGACCTTTTCGACCGACTTCATCCATTTTTGAACGTTTTGGCAATTTTCTATCGTTTTCATATGTTTTCAAGCTTTTCTTAACGTTTTCCTTCATATTAAAACGTTATGAAACGTTTATTACGTTTTCGTATATTTTGTATGATTTTTTCGTTTTCATACGTCATTCTCCTTTTTTTCTTTGTTTTGCTACGTTGTGTTCGCTTTCGTACATTTTGTACGCCTTCATACCATTTTTTTAAGAAAACGTTAGACAATAGACAAAACCGGTCCCAGACGTACAAAAATGGTCGAAATCAAGAAAAAAAAAATGAACGCAAACGGTTTAAACCGTTGTGATTTTACCCTTCAAACCAAATAAGCTACAACTTATTTGGTTTTGCTAGATTCGAAATTTTAAAAGTGAAACAAATTGAAAATAAGCAGAGGGAGAAAAAGTCACGGTTTAATAAGCAGCTTCTATAAGCACTCTTTAAGCTACTAGCCAAAAACAATGAAGCTTAAACTTCTATATTTAAAAGGAAATGCATTACATTAACGAATATGTTACTCTGGCAAGATGGTAAATCACTTGACTTCCGTAGGGGAGGTCGCAAGTTCGATTCTCGCTGGGGTGTAACATCCTTTTTTATTTTCTTGCTATTTTTTTATTACTCGTAACATAATTTAGTCACACATTTGTGATATGTATCGAATTGTGACTACAGTTAAATAATGTGTGACAAGATATGACTCTATGATTTAGACACCTAAATAAATACTTCATGTGACCATACATAACATCTTGAATTTAGTCACACAAATACTCAATGTGACTAATATCAAGGTTAATGATAAACCGTCGGGGCAGGTTTACGTCGGCCTAGGAAAATTGGTCAACGACGTCGAGGAACCTTAGTAGTTTCGAAATAGGCTCCGTCGTTCTACGTCGGCCTAGGAACAGTCGGCGCACGTTTACGTCGGCATAGGAAACTTGGTCTACGACGTCGAGGAACCTAGTCGTTTCGGAATAGGCTCCGTCATTCTACGTCGGCCTAGGAACCGTCGGGGCACGTTTACGTCGGCTTAGGAAACTTGGGTATTTAGTCACATTCAATTAAGCATAAAGTGGCCAAAAGTGTTAATAAGTGTGACCATATGATGTTTAAAGTGAAGAAATGTGTATTTTGTGTGACTATTGATCATCCAATGGCCACATGAATTTTATGTTTGTGTGGCCTTTTCTAACATTTAGTCACACAAAACATGTTTGTTTTGGGTATTTAGTCACATAAAATTAATCATAAAGTGGCTAAAAGTGTTAATAAGTTCACATAATTGTGACCATATGGTGTTTCCTTAATTAATAAAAGTTAACCTTTGCACAATAAAAAAATATTTTGTATTCTGGTCTGCTTATAAGCATAAAAGTTTAGTGGTTAAGGCTGCCAGTACTAAGTTAAGTCTGGTAGATTAGTTTTAGTGGTTAAGTCTGCCAGTACAAAGTTAAGTCTGGCAGACCTAAGTTAAGTCTGTTTAGTATTCGTAGTTAGTTCTGATTATGAAAAACATAATAGTTTTTTGTGTGACTATTGATCATCCAATGGCCACATTAAATTTATGTTTGTGTGGCCTTTTCTAACATTTAGTCACACATAGCATGTTTGTTTTGAGTATTTAGTCACATACAATTAATCATAAAGTGGCTAAAAGTGTTAATAAGTGTGACCATATGATGTTTAAAGTGAAGAAACGTGTATTTTGTGTGACTATTGATCATCCAATGGCCACATAAATTTTATGTTTGTGTGGCCTTTTCTAACATTTAGTCACACAAAACATGCTTGTTTTTGGGTATTTAGTCACATACAATTAACCATAAAGTGGCTAAAAGTGTTAATAAGTGTGACCATATGGTGTTTAAAGTGACGAAACGTGTATTTTGAGTGACTATTGATCATCCAATGGCCACATATTAAGTTACGTGACCATATGTACTGGATTTTGGCTACACTTAAATAATATGTGTGACAAAACGTTTAGCGTGACCATATATGGCATTTGGTCACGGTGTTAGTAGCAAATGTGACTTTATAGATTAGCTTTTGGCAAGCTAACACAAACTAAACTTTAAACACACATATTAACTTACGTGAACATATGTACTGGATTTTGGCTACACTTAACGAATGTGTGACAAAACATTTAGTGTGACCATATATGGCTTTTGGTCACAATGTTCAATTGTGTGACATATATTTGTCACTATTTATATGTATATCGTGACTAATGCTTCAACCTTACTTTTCATTTGTCACTTGTTCCAATTTCAGATGTGGCTAAAGAGTTGGCAAAACATATCAGTCACCCTTAAATAATGTGTGACAAAACTTGACTCTATGATTTAGACACACAAAAAATTACTTCATGTGACTAACGCATCAAGGTTACTTGTATTTGTCACGCGTTCCAAATTCATATGTGGCTAAATGATCTGAAACAAAATCACCAGATGCCTTTAGCCACACAATGTTCAATTGTGTGGCGATACGGTTCTAATGGTCACACAATCAAAATTTTCATGTGTGACTAATTAGTAAATGTTGTCAATTTTCGTACCTTCAGCTACACAAATATGCGAATGTGTGGCCGTTCCATTTCGACCATGCGTGACCAAATCCCGTTTTTGTACTAGTGTATGGCTTAAGGACTTGGACTCTTCGTCGGTGACGACTGATTAGTAAAGGTGATGGTGTATGAGTGTCAGATGAAGTAGAAGTCGTGCTTTTTGAGGATCCAGATGTTCCATCATCCGCTGCAACATTCGTTGCGGGTAGCCATTGCTTTGACTGATAGTACTGATCTAGTGTCATTGGGGAAAATCTGTGTGCTCTGGAGAGCGAGCATGCATGACTGGGATGACAGGGGTTCGGGCGACCTCTCCTTCTTCGAAAGGTTCGACCTCATCCGAAGCAGTAACTGGTAGAGCTGGGTTGGGGTGCACAGGCATAGTGTCAGTTGCAGAGGACATATCGTCTTCCATCTCGGAATCCTAGGACATAACAACAAGGTGGGATGCAAACATGGTACTATAACAACCCATAAAATATTAATGTAAGTAAAATGCCAAAATAATATGATCAACAAGATTTTAGTTAGTCGTGCACAATCTGCCAAGCAAATCTCCATGCGTAACTAAAATGAATGCAATTTACTTATGATCTAGTGATGCATTAATCCTAATGCATAGAGCGGTCACGGAGGGCATAAGGTACTGGTGTAAAATAGTCCCGTTTTAAAAGTGCGGTTATAGTCCAAATGTTTTTAGAAAAACTCTTTGGTTCTCTATAACCTTGGCTCTGATGCCAATCTGTAACACCACCGAGATCATAATGACAGCGGAAGACTAATTGGGGTGGTACTTGGATAGGGATCACAGTCAATAATCATAGAAAATGACTCAAAAGAGACAATTTATGAAAAGTAGTTATCATTCATTGAAAACTCATGGTTTGTTACAAAAAATTCCAAATGTTTCAAATGTTTCCCCAAAATACTGAGCATGAGTTTGTAAGAAATGACAACTTTATGTTTTACACCACAAGAAAAGGTCTTAATATGCCCACTCCGTGCCTTGAACATAATCTTCATTGATTACCTGAGATAACATGGTTAAAAAGGTCAAAAAAAAATGTTGAGTGAAATCCATAGGTTTAATATAAAGTTGAACACAAGAACATGAACATGATAATTGTAAACTAACAATATATCATAAAAACAAACCCCTATCACCCAATAATTAAACATACCAAAAACCCCCAGTTCTCTCTCTAGGGGCGATTATGGCCGCCGCTTTTCCTGTTCTTTCTGGCAAAAAAAAAAAAAAAAAAAAAAAAAAAAAAAAAAAAAAAAAAAAAAAAAAAAAACCCTTCTATTTGATTTATTTTTGTTAGGGTTGTGGCTGTTTTATGCAATCGTATTTAGGTTGAGGTTCCTGGTACAATTTGGGTCCCTCCTGGTTATATTTATAATATATTTTGAGGGTTTGGTTGGTGGGTGACTTGATTTCTTATGCTAATCGAAACCCTTTTTAGGGTTTTGTTACATTCTTGGTTACATGTTCCTTTTCTATAGGGATGCTGATACATGTAGGTTCCATTGGATTGATGTGGCTGGCATGTGGGTTGGAGAGAGAGATTGGATGTTGCGTTTTGATGCATTGGATGTTAGGGTTTCGAATACGCTAGGTTGCGCATATGGCAGATTTGGTTTGTTCGGTTTTCATTCATACTCTACTATGGAGCAATGTTATTTTCCGTGTGGTTACTTGCTGTTAGCCACATATTGATGTTTGTACGCATGCTTGGGTTTGATTAGACGTGTTTCGTCTTGCTTTAGATTCATAGAGTACATTTGGATGTTAGGGACTGCTGTGACAACTCGCAATTTCAGGTCATTTCTCAAGTTTCACTATTTCATCATTTATCGTAAACTGGGTTTACGAGTATCAAATTCGCGTAACCTTAATGGTTTAGCTGCGAATTCATGAACAATCATCGAGGACATTTCATATAGACTAGGTTTAGTCTACATTTTATTGGCATCATTATCATCACGTTAGTTCATTCATGATTTTGCATTTCACAATAAACGCGTAATTTTCATATTAAATAAACGCTATCGCGTAATTAATTATTTTGAACAATTGATCCGATACTTCCAAAAATTATCCCGATATATTTTTATACTTACATTAAGTTTATAAAAATAATATTATGAGTTTACCCAGTGTTTTAAACTTATTTTGTATATAAATTGTTAAATTTATATTATTACGACGTTTTTCTTAAAAACTACACGATAACTATTATTTCACTCAAATTTCGCAGAAATGTGTTTTTATAATTTTTATGACCTCAATATATTTTACTATGATCCATTAAAATTTATTTCTAGCTAACGCTACCCTAAATGCTCAAATGTGTATACAAGTTACAACTTATCTTTATTTAACTTACTTTACCTATACATTTACATACATAATAATAAATAATAAAAAAAAAATATATATATGTATTATTAAATACATACATGGTGATTCACCAAGATATGCAAGATTTTTCCTTTACTTGTATAGTCTTACACTCCAACTCTCTTACACATTCAATCACATTATTTCAAAGTAAAAAGTCAAGTATTTCTCTTCCTTTTTCCTCTCCAAAACCGGCCAACCTCTAGATCAAGAAGGAGTTCATCAAAAATCTTCAAGTCAAGTTTTTATCAACCTAGATACACTCTTAGTTTAGGTTTTGAAATAAAAACCTATGGTGTTTAAGATTTAACCTTTGTTCTTTTCACCTCATCAAGTTAACTTGTAAGCATTTCATATACATCATCATCTTTCATATTTATTTCATATTCATTTCATTATATTTGAGCAAAACATGCAAGTCTTATGGATGTTTATACCACTTTTTACATTGTTTTTAAGAGTAATATATATATAAGTCATCCTATAATTATTCCTTGTAATATATCACTCTTGGTGATGTCTAGGAACCCATGACACCCTAAGAAGGTGTATGGTAGGATTAGAATAGCTTCGGAGTTGTTTTGAATTGGTTGGAATAGATTTGGCGCGAGAAAAACTCATTTCGACAAGTTTATAAAGGGTCTGATCTTATTTTCGAAATCTGGAAAATCCGACAGTAGATAAAAATGTTTGGCCTATATATTTAGAAAATATACTTTAAAACGAAACCGTGGCCGCTTGAACGGATTAAAACGGAGCTATAACGAAGAAGATATGAATTTTTCAAGTTTGACGACGAAATATATAAATCCTGAAAATTTCAGCATGTTACGTCTGTTTTGTACGAGTCAAAAATGAGTCTTAAGCGTTATAAATTATTTCGACTTACCAAACATATATTAGTATACTTTGATACGAAGCTAAGGACATATAAAACGTAGAAAACGGATTTGTAACGATTAAATTATACACGTTTACATTAAATTGCCGTAACTTTATTATATAAGAAAAACTATTATATTTCTATTAAACAAGTGTTACGGTAAACAAGTGACCATGTTGAAGGTTATTTTTAACATTGACGTATAACTTTTTTTTAAGTGATGTCTTCTAGTAAAAGTAAGTTCGCCAAGCATATTTTCCAAAATGTCCAACCGTTTGTCAAGCGGAGTTACAATGAATTAAATACGGTTACATCAACCTAGCCAAAAACCACCCTTAAGCAATATTTTGGACGCAAATGCCATACTTAACCTATATTTTTCTATATGATCGAGACCTCTAGGATGAAAACTTAAATGCTAAAACTTTGAGATAATGATACAAGCTTCCCAAAACCGTTGAGTTCGTTTCCTAACGCTCGACGTACACCAATTTACGACTAGCTTTTTGAGGCCATTTTAGTCACTTTCATGAGATTTTCAACGACATTATTTTACGACGAAAAGTTATAATTTCATAATAAATCATTAAGAAACTATTGTAGGATGTCATTTTGACGTAAATACTTGCAAAGTAAATTAAGAATGGTCAAGACGTCAAAAGAGTATTATTTTCAAAAATTCACAAGTGGTATAAATAACATACGAATTGCATGCATAACATTACATCATAACTCATTACGTATCATAACATTCATAATAGGTCAAGGTTAGAGATTCACGCTACATTTCGGTGTACTCACTCTTGTCATCGCATCAATTCATCAAGTGAGTCATTGCCCCACTTTTTCTCGTTTTAATTATTTATGAAACTCTTTGGGGGAGATACATGCTCAACAATTTTTATGACATTCATGATTATTTGCAAACTATATGTTTATGTGAACTGAATGTTTAGTCATACGAAGTAACAGTTTTACCATACTTAGAATTTCTATATCATGAATCATTGAGCTAACTGACTTGGAATGATCACGATCTAACGGACTTGGATAATGTTGAACTAACGGACTTGGTATAGTCATGTACTAAGGGACTTGGTACAATCATGGTCTAACGGTCTTGGTATAACATTGAACTAATGGTCATGGAACAATTTGAAACCGTACGAATTATGTGTTATATCAAGTAACTATGGATACATTAAGTTATGCACTATTTTGTGAATTCATTTGACATCATGAGATTGAACATAAACTATACACATTTTGGCAGTGGGTTGTGAACACACAGGTTGCAAGTTTTGTATGGCCGGAACTTGGAACTGGGTGGATTTACAATGCCTTTGCTGCATAAACGATTTTGAAAGGCTTTACATTTCAACACAAACTCTATGAACTCACTCAACCTTTGTGTTGACACTTTTTAGCATGTTTTATCTCAGGTATCTAAGGCATACACTTCATGGCATGCATGTGGACTTATCATAGAGTCGTGGTGACGACGCGTCTCTCATGGGATTTATGCACTTTAAAAACATCGTTTGAATTGTAACAAACTTATTTCCGCACAAGTTGATTTTCATTTGGGACCTATACTTTGTAAACTCTGATTGTTTTATTAAATCAAACGATGTTCTTTTCAAACGACGCTTTAGGTCATTCAATATAACTGTGATTGTGATGCTATGACAGTCAATCCCCAGGAATTCCATTCCGCTGCAAAACAGGTAATTTGGGGGTGTGACACTAGCCTACATAATCACCACACCAAACACCAACACCAACACCTCCACTATTCCACCACCACAAAATCATCAACCATACTACCCTCCTAGGCATGGTTGGTCCAATTGTGAGCAAACCACCCAAATAATCGAACGGACCCGGGTGATGGTCCATGAGCTCCAAGAGGAAATGAGGTTCATCCTCAATCACATTCTCGAGCGCCTAAATGCTCTTGCTCATCCAGCACCTCAATAGGAGGGTCCTAGATTATCTCTTTTAAGCATTTTTTTTCTAGGATTTTTCTTGTATTTCTTTATTTTTCTAGGATAATTTTTTTTTCAAACACTCATTGTGTTCTCCTTTCATGATTCTTAAATCATGAAAAATTTTAACGAATGAATGGCGTTTCCTATATTGTTGTTGCTTATTACATAGTGTTTGGATATGCTTGTGATGATGATTATTACTATCATTTTTTTGTAGCTTTTTCACAATCCATGTATCTTTCTCTTGGCACTCAATTTAGGGGGAGCATTGGTCAAGGGGGAGATAATGGCTAAGGGCTCATTACATATTCCGCCTCGCATCTTCTTTTTGTTGAGACAAAAAGGGGGAGAAATATATAGAACTTGGTTATATTTGACTTTCTGAAAAAGTCAAACTGCATACATTGACTTTCTGTAAAAGTCAACATGATACTTCATTGGCAATATTTGACTTCCTGAAAAAGTCAAACTGCACACCTTGACTTTCTGAAAAAGTCAACATCATGCTTCAACTAGTGAAGACTTTGACTTTCTGAAAAAGTCAACATCATGTCTATATTGGACATACTTGCATTATCATTTTTCTTTCAAGTTCTAAAACTGATATTTTTATAACTCTTGTACAATCTCTACATCTTTTATAAAAATAAAATTTATGTTTTATCCTCAACAAAAAGGGGGAGATTGTTAATACAA